>CM053623.1:162717861-162748431 GCA_028646595.1 Phalanger gymnotis | reverse complement strand
AAATGCTCGAAATCACTACTGATGAGAGAAATGCAAATCAAAACAACTCTTAGATACCATCTCTCTCCTGTCAGATTGGCTAAAATAACAAAACAGGAAAATGATAAATGCTGGAGAGGATGTGGGAAAAATTGGAACATTGTTACATTGCTGAACAGATTCTTAGAATATCATTGGCTCCTATTGGTGTCACAATAGCAGATTTACTAAGAATCTTGCCCACCTAACTGGTTTTATGATAAAACCTAGCTACTCTGACTGAAAGCAGGCTTGAGTGGTTGAATTCTTTCTAGGCAGACGCCTCTATATCTTTGCATTTCTGGGTTCCCAGCACCCCAAACTGCAACAGCTACGCCATCCTTCCTGCAGTCCTGGCTCCAAGGTTGTTGCATAGCTTGAACTACCAAGTCCAGTGGGGATTGCTGCTGGCACCTGAAACCTAAAAGCACAAAAAAAAGAGAAGAGAAACAAATATGCCTAGGTTCATTTTTCAGAGCCAGGGTAAGAGAGGGAACATGGGAAGGAAGTCCTTCCCCTCTTACCAGTTCAGTTTATGGGTCTGGGTGAACAAGCAAGTGCACCAGAAAGCCCTCTTACTGAAGTGTTAGGAAAGTTTGAAATGCCAATAAATCTAGTGCAAGGAAACATGGAACAGGCAAGAGAGTAACACAAGCCAGAGATACTCACAAAACTAAGAGGTGGTCTAGAAAGATGGACACAAGGTTGTACAATGGGGCTCTGGAGGCATCTTTTCCCAAACCAGTAGATTTCCCTATCTTACCCAGTCTGGAAGTCCAGTGGCTATTCACAGGCTTGATGCTACTGCTGATTTGCCTAAAAGATTCGATCTACTCTGCTTTTCTGACCTGGTTTGGTTTGCCTCTCTTTAGGCAGCCCGGTGGTCCCCTGATCCCAGAGGCTCACCATATTGGTACAGAACATACTACAGATACCCAGTCAGCTATCGGCTTCCTACAGCCAGAACTCTGGAACTCAAGTGATCCACACACCTTTGCAAATACTGGGATTGGCAATACGAACAACCATGCCCCACCAAATTGCTATACCTAAAGCACAGGTATGACTACTCTACTACCCTGCTCAAGAAGCTTCAATGACCCTCTAATTCCTATAGGATAAAATACATGTAAGTTGTGCTTTAGATTTCAGCCAATCTGAAGGTCATAAGCAGCAAAGACAAGAGACAATGAAATGGGCCCCTTCATTTGTAAATGAAACATTCCAGACCTAGTGGGAAACCTAAAGCTATGAGCAGCTCAATTGCACTTGCAAAGGGAGGAAGAGACAATAAACTTTCTCTAGGGCACAGACTGACTCAATGCTTTCATCCTCCTTCTCCTCTTTCTTTGCTCATTTGCAAAGACCTAACAGGAATTTGATAAATGTACAGGATGGTCATCATAAGTTAGGGTGAGGTCCCTTATTATTTGGGGAACCTAGGTCTGAAACAGAAAGATTGTTGAATAGGAAAGACCTAACCTTTCCCAATCCCTGCTGGAAAGGTGAAAAACCTTAGATCCAAGGCCCTGAGGGAGCAGAACTGGAAAGCCTTCTGCCGATCACGAGAACCTTTGTACTTTCAGAAAGAGTACAATACTACTCCAGCAGAGGGAGCACAGAAGTATTCAACTAAGCATAAGACTAGACTACAGTTACTCATTGCAGAGTGAGTTCTGGGAGTCCAGAGGATTGATGGATCACCAATTAGAGATGCCCCAATTTGTGAGGAGTCAGCCCAGAAGCTGAGTGACCTTCCTGGACTAGTCCAGTGACAGAATAACCCATAATACTGAAACAACATGCTCTATGAGGAACCTTATGAGAAGTGGTGTGCCCAGTAAACTTGAGTAAGCAGTTTCCTCTCTAGGGACTCAACCTACTGGTGTGAGTGTGAGCTGGAGGAATGATTCGGGGTAGGTCTGGGGGTGGTGTGCTGCCTATAAGAGCTAAGTTTGACGTTTAAAATGTTTTACAATCTGGCTCTAGTCCACCTTTCCAAATTTATTTCACATTACTTCCTTTCGTGGACTTTATGTTCAAGACAGACTGGTCTACTTTTTACTCTCTTAACTTCAAATTCTCTCCCTCACCTTCATAAAAGCATATGAAGCAGCTAGGTGGTACAATGGATAGAGTGCTGGGCCTGGAGTCCAGAGTCCCTGAGCTCAAATCCAGCCCCAGACACTTATTAACTTTGTGTGATCCTAAGCAAGTGACTTAACTTGTCTGCCTCAGTTTCCTTAAATGGGGATAACAATAGCCCCTATATTAAAGGATTGCTGTGAGGGTCAAATGGGACATTTGTGAATGGCTTAGCACATTGCCTGGAACATAATAGGTGCTTAATAAATGCTTATTCCTCTTCTTTCCCCATACCTGGAATGCATTCTCTCTTTCCCTCTGTCTCATGTTCTCTTACTGACCTATTGAGTACATATATTCAAGGAGGCATATTGTAAGAGCAGAGAGTACTTATTATTAGCATTTCCGCACCACCTACAGACAGGGTACTTTGAGTCGAATTACAAGATATGCTCTATTCACTCCAAGTTAAACTGATGCATGCTCTGTAGCATTCAACAACAAATCACTGAGATAATTACTGGGAGGGGAAAAACCCCTTCTCTGGTTTCCTCACCACACAATGGAAACTACCTAATACCCCTAAAGTTAGTTAAGGGGGAATTCCTGGCCTAGTATCTATTACACCACCCTAGGGACAATCCTACCGTGATTGAAAGTCTGTGGTTTGGGAGTAAAGAGAGTTCTAGGCAATTAAATCTGGGGTTGTGGCACTGATAATTAGGTCAGTTAACATCCTCTGGACTCGCTAGAAGCAAGAGGCAAGGTGTGGTTTTTCTTCTCCTTATCAGGCTTGTACTATCCAGGTACCACAGCTTGTCTAGAGACATTGATCAATACTGTAGCAGCAGCTTAATTTGTCACAAAGAGTGGTGGGGACCTGGGCCTGGTACAGCCCGGCTGCTTGCAGGGATTTTTCTTTGACCTGGGAGGTTTGGATTTTGAATGTGACACTCCTGGGACTTTTCTTTTTTGCAGTTCCTTGCAGAAGGTGGTTGGGGGATTGTTTTTATCTTTACTTTGCCATTTGGTTCTAATAGATCTGGACATTTTAATCTATGATTTCTTGAAACAGAGTACTCAGGCATTTTGTTTTACCATGGTTTTCAGGGAGTTTGGTGATTCTTAAATTTTTCTTCTTCACCTTTTTTCCAGGTTATTTGTTTTTTTCTTTTGAGAGCATGTATCTTCTTCTTCTTCTTCTTCTTCTTCTTCTTCTTCTTCTTCTTCTTCTTCTGATTTTATTCTAACATTTCTTGCCACATCATAAAGTTGATTTCTGTTTGCTCTATTCTAGTTCTCAAGGAATCCATTTCTTGGGTAAGGCCTACTATTTTCTATTCTAAGCTGCTAATTCTCTGACTAATTCTTTCTTTTAGAGCTTTTACTTCATTTTTAAACTCTTTTTAATTTCTTTTGGATACTCATGTGATCCTTGTGGAAAATCATTTTTTTTTCTTTTAAGTGTCTGCTTGCAACTGTTATGGAATTACTCAATTTTTTTTTTTCCCCAGGGGACATATTTGCAATACTGTTTGATAATGTTTGATAGTGCTTTGTGTTTGATTTACTAATTTCTCTAGCTTGAGTTTCTGAATTAAGGGTTTGTAACAGGGCCAATCTCTCCCTGCTGCTGTGCTGTGGGTGAGGAGGTCTCCCTTGTTCGATCTCACCCTGAGTCCTCTGGAATTTGTGTTGACCCTCACTTCTTGGGGTTAGGACCCCGTGGATCTTTGAGGGCCTGTGCTGGTGTCTCTGGATGGTATGCTATGGGCCATCGGAGCCCCTGGGCCTGAAATGTTGAAGTCTGAGCAGAAAGGTTGCACTGGAGGTACTGGGCTCACCAGTCTTTGGTTCCTGTCCTCTACTATTCCTTGGGGCTTCCAAGGTTTTGACCCAGGGCTTTTCCCCACTCCTCTGGGGCTTTCTCTGGGGAGTACTCTGCTCTTGCTACTTTCATACACAGAACTTTGCAGGCTCTACATGACCTATGTCTGGTAAAGATTACACCAGCTTTGATGGAAAGGTCCTTTTCCTATTGCCTGTGGGCTCATGGCTGGCTTTTTGTGAGGTTCTGGGATTACAAAATTAATTTACTGTAGTTTCTTTTTTTGTTTCTTAATCATCATTTAGTGTGATACAAACTCGGATTTTGCTAGAGTAGGTATATGGGAATTCAGGAATGCCTCCCTTCACCAGCCATTTTGGCAGGAAATTCCCATTGCATATTTTATTGAACAACTTCCTGGCAAGTCTATTGGGTTATTTTATATTTGGAAAAGAGTTAGCTAAATGCATGTCAGGCTGTCCTGACCAATATCTGGTTATCAAAACTTACACAAAAGACAATATATTATTCACATTCTTTAAAGTGCTTGATTGAGTACATATGTTCGCTTCACATTCAAGATGGAAGTACTCATGTGATCAGTACTCCCATAACACTGCCTCTTAGGAGCATTAGCTTCCTTCAAAGTTCAGCTTGAACATTACCTTCTACAGGAAGCTTTTTCTGATTCCGGTAACTGTTAGTAAAGCATAGGTCTGACTGACATAGGTCAGATTGGTACTGTACCCAGCAAACTCCAAGGACTCCCTACTTCCATTAGGATTAAACATTGAACTCCTCCGTTTGTCATTTACAGCTTTTCACAACCTGGACACTTCTTAAATTTCCAATATTTTAAGAGATATTTTTAAACTTTTTTTTCAAAAACTTTCCAGTTTTCCTACATATTACTCCCTGGCATGGACTCTGTAGTCCAGCTACACTGGCCTATTTGGCATTCTTCACTTTCTATCACCCATCTGAGTGCCCTTGAAAATAATAATAATAGCTAACATTCATTTGGTGCTTACTATGTGCCAGGCGCTGTGCTCAGCTCTTTACAATTATTATCTTATTTAATCCTCATAATAACCCTGGGAGATCGGTGCTATTATTACCCTCATTTTATAGATGAGGAAACTGAGGCAAACAGGGGTTAAGTGACTTGCCCAGGGTCACACAGCTAGTAAGTGTCTACAGCTGCATTTGAACTCTGGTCTTCCTGGTCCCAGGCCCAGGGCTCTCTGCAATGGCTCCACCTAGCTTCCTTTACCCTGTGTCTTGAATATTCTTCCTCTTCTCCTCTCCCTCTCAGAATTCCTAGTTTTCTTCAGGACTCACCTCAAAAGAAGTCATTCTCTACTGGGGGCCTGCCTTGATCCCCTTAGCTGCTGCTAATACCTTCTTCTGTAAGGTGCCTTCCATCAACTCTGTATTTGTGTTGTTTCCTTGCATTAGAATGAACTTCTGGAGGGCCTCTCCTTTGAATCCCTAGTGCCTAGCACAGTCATGCTTTTTAGAATGATGCTTTTAGCCATGTCGTCAAATGCTTTCAATGAAGATGAACACAGCATCAAGGTCAGCTACCGCACTGATGGCAAATTCTTCAACTTGAAAAGGCTACAAGCCAAGACCAAAGTGCTGGGAGTGTTGGTGCATGATTCTCTGTTTGCGGATGGTTGTGCACTCAATGCCACCTCTGAAGCTGAGATGCAACAAAGTGTGGATCACTTCTCTGCTGCTTGTGCTAATTTTGGCCCAACAATTAAGACCAAGTAAACACAGGTGCTCCATCTGCCACCACCACACCATGCATATGTGGAACCATCGGTTACAGCAAATGGAGAAGTTTTTAATGCTGTGGATAAGTTTACTTACCTTGGTAGTATACTTTGTAGGGATGTCCACATTGATAATGAGGTTGACGCACGCATTGCCAGAGCTAGCTCAGTATTTGGAAGGCTCCGAAGGAAAGTATGGGACGGAAGAGGTATTTGACTACCAAACTGAAGTTCTACAGAGCTGTTGTGCTGACCTCATTGTTGTGTGCCTGTGAAACCTGGACAGTCTAGCAGCGCCATGCCAGGAAATTGAATCGCTTCCATTTGAATTGTCTTAGGAAGATTCTGAAGATCACCTGGCAGGATAAGGTACCAAACACTGAGGTCCTTACTCGAACTAAACTGCAAAGAATTCAAACTCTGCTTCAGAGAGTGCAATTCCCATGGGCTGGCCGCATTGTTCCAATGCAAAATGTTTGCTTGCCAAAAATACTATTTTGTGGAGGACTCACACAGGGCAAGCATTCACATGGTGGTCAGGAGAAGTGATACAAGGACACTCTCCAGGTTTCTCTCAAGAACTTTGGAACTGATTGCGTGACATGGGAGACACTGGCACAGGACTGCTCAGCATGGCATGCCTGCATCAGAGAAGCTACTGTGCTCTCTGAGTGAAGCAGAATTGAAGCAGCTCAAAGGAAACATAAGATGCACAGATTTAGAGAATCCACCCCAAATGTTCACACGGACTAGTTGTGCCCAACCTGTGGTTGAGCATTCCAAGCTTGAATTAGTCTGATCAACCTCTTCGAGAACAAAGGTCAACAACCAATCAGTTTAGCACAGTACCTAGCACACAGTAAAGGCTTAATAAATGCTTGTTGATAGACTGTATATTGCATTTGTCCATTTAAATGCATCCCCTAGAATTTAAGAGCAGTGATTGCTTTATTCCAGAGGACTTTTTTGCTTTGTTTTTTCTTTGTATCTGTAGCATCCAGCAGTCCCATGTACATAGTACTCTAAATGAACTTATGAAATGAATATCCAAAAGTATAACTCAATATCTTATCCCTTAATTATATTCCTCCTCCAAACTTCTCTTCACTGCCAGCTGACCCCAGCTATCCCATAGGGCTATCTTGAGCCTTCTGCTCTTCTCCCTCTATACCATTTCATTTGGCATTCTCATCAGCTTTCATAAGTTCAATTACCATCTCTCTGCTGATAATTGGCAAATCTACTTATCCAGCCCCAACCTCTCTGCTGACCTCCAGTCTCAAATCTCCAACAGACTATTAGAAATTTCAAATTGGATGTCCTAAGAAATCTGTGTTAAATTCAACATGTCCAGAACTAAACTCATTCTCTTTCCTCTCCAGACATTTCTCCTCTCTAAATTTCCTTGTTACCTCAAGGGCACCACTATCCTGCCAGTTTCCTAAAGCTTTCAACTTAGGTGTCATTCTAGACTACTTATTATCTCTCAACACCCCCCTACACCCACACACACATCCAATCTGTTGCCAAAGCCTGTTGATTTTGCAATGTCTTTTGCACCTACCCCCTATCTCCTTTGATACTACCATGACCCTAATGCAAGCATCAACTCATGCTTGGACTTTTAGAATAGCCTACTGGTTGATCGGCCTGCAACAGGTCTTTTTCCACTTCCAATCCTTCCTCCATTCAACCGCCAAAGTTATTTTCTTAAAAGTCAGGTCTGCCAATGTCACAACTCTCTTCTCAATAAACTCAACCTAGTAGCTCCCTATCACCTTCCAGATTAAATATAAAAACCTCTGTTTAATGTTCAAAGTCCTTCATAACCTAGCCCTCCCCACCTTTCTAGTTTTCTCATATATTAAACTTCCATTCCCTTGGCTTCCTTGCTATTCCAGGAACAAGATACTTTATCAATTCCTGACATTTTCGTTGTCTGTCCTCCACGGCTGGAATGCTTTTCCTCCTCATCTCTGCCACCCGACTTCTTTGGTTTCTTTCAAGTTCAACTAAAATTTCACCTTTTACAGGAAGCATTTCCCAATTCCCCCTTATTCCAATATCTTTCCTTTGTTGATTATTTCCAATTTATCCTTCAGAGAGTTGTTTGCATGTTGTCTTTCCCTTTTAGATTGTGAGCTCCTTGAAGGCAGGGACTGTCTTTTGCCTTTCCATATATTCCCAGCACTTAGTACAATGCCTGGCACATAGTAGGGGTTCAATAAATCCTTCTCTGATCATTTTTCCTTTTGTAACATTAGCTATCACATGGAACCCTTTGGCTGTGTAGTAAATAATGCCTTTCTTAAGTGTATAGAGATAGTTTTTTAGTGTTTAACTAGGGAAGCGGTGAGATATCTGACCTGCCCACCAGATGACGCTCTACTGGAAGGTCTAGTCCAGCTTTTTCAGTTCCTCTCTCTGGTCCATCATTTTGGTAGCTTTTTCCTAAGAAGCTGCAGCATTCATGCAGGCCACCAGAGGGCACTCAGCTTAAAAATGCCTAGAATTTAGAATTTAGAAAATAGCCCTCCTGTACTAAGCTGAGGCCTGAACATAACATGGATCCCTCACTGACTATTTGAATTTAATTTGGGAATGAATGGGAATATTATTCAATATATTAAAATACAAAGTCTGTTAGCTCTACCTGGCTCAGATCCCCTATCTCATCTTTGGATTCCACTCTTTCAGTTAACTTCCTAGATTCAGAAATTTAACATACTATGATCATGTATTTTATTGTACATAGAATAACATGAAAAGAAAACTAGACCAAATGCTCCTTTCGAAACATTTATTTCTAACCATCTCCTCTTCTTCCTCCCAGATCTTCTAGTATTGCTAAAAGGAATCAGGACTACATATATTGTGTTGTTGGGAAAGAAATAGGAGCAAGTGTGCTTGTGTCAAGATCATAGACTTAAAAAAAAAACAGAGAGAGGGAGAGAAATTACCTTCCCTAGCTTGTGAACACCATAGGATTCAAAGCAATCTAGATCTTTCCTCCTCATGGCTGAGTTGGCTTTCCACATGTCACTATCTCTGTTCCAGGCTCAGAAATTCTTTCTGTGGCATTGGGACTTGTGGATGGATCTCTCCCTGGTTATCCTTTGCTACTTCTGCTTCTTTCTGGAAACTTTGAATTGCAAAGACATTAGAAGGAAAATAGAAAACAATAAGAGGATGTTGAAATGTACAACTAATATCACCAGAAACTGCGGTGGACGCTTATTGTTGCTTGTCCTTCGTTCTCAAAGACAACCATAACATCAGGGAGGTGATGCCATGACTCGCAAGTGAATTGGATTTAAGTGAGAGAGAGCTGTGCAAAGTTACCAGCCTCACTTTCTCCTCCAGAGCCATCTGGATCCAGTGGCTCAATATTCATCAGGATGACTGGAGATGACCCAGGATGCAGTGGGAGAGCTTGGCCCCTTTAAGCTAAGGTCTTTCCAGGTTCTCACTTTGAGTGAGGCAACATCCATTCAGTGAATAGGCCTCTTTACAATGTGAGTGAAGGGATGGCCCCTTTAATAATAATGATTTTTTAAAAAGCTTGGAGGCCTAGAGAGGAGTGGTTAGGAGGGCATCTTCCTCATGGAAAATCTAAGAGAGAGCCTCACAGAGAGAGAGAGAGACAGACAGAGACAGTGACAGAGACAAAGAGAGAAACACAGAAGGACACACGCACATACACACATACACATACACACACACACACACACACACACGAAGGACATAGAAAGAGAGACAGAGACAGATATACACGAAGAGAAGCAGAGAGAGAACTAGAATAAAAATTGCATCTCCCTTTAAAGTCTACCAAGTGGGCAGCTCTTCCTGGCTTTTTGGCCAATTTCCTTTGACACAGCCCTCTTTCTCTGCTACCACTACAGCAACCAAAGTATTACACACAGTGCTTCAGACCTGAGTACAAGCAACCAGGAGAGCTCAGCATTTCATGTGCTTCATGGTGTGTTCTCTAATCCCTGACACAAAGATAAATGAAGCAATACCTGCCTTCGAGAAGCCTATATTCTTTTTTTTTTTTAAGGAGGCTATATTCTTGTGGGGGTGGGGGTGGAGGTGGGAATACAATGTGTATATGGCAAATGCCAAATAGACATAAAGTAATACAAAGTAATTTTGAGAGGGGGAGCACTAATGGGGGTGATCTGGAAAAACCTTGTGTAGGATGTGGTGCTGGAACTGTGCTACAAAATCAGTTACAGATTTACAAAGTAGAAGTATGGAGGGAGTACACTCCAGGCATGGAAGAGAGGGCACAGAGGGAGGATTGGAATGTTGTGGGGGCGGGGTGGATGTGGGGAGGGAGGATGTATAGTTTCTCCCTCTTCAGTGTTCCATGTAGCATACTGATTTGTGACCATATTTTATTCTCTCAGTAGAATATAATCAGTTAAGAAACATTTATGAAGGGTTTACTATGTGCTAATGTGAGGACTGACTGTGCTGAGCATGTAAACACTTTCATGCTGGGTATTGTATTTGTCTTTGTATTTCTAGTACTTGCACACAGTAGGTTCATATTAAATATTGTTGTTCAATCGTTTCAGTCGGGTGTGACTCCTTGTGACTCCATTTGGGGAGTCATTTGCCATTTCTTGGCAGAAATACTGGAATGGTTTGCCATTTTCCTTCTCTGGCTCATTTTACACATGAGGAAACAGAGGCAAACAGGGTTAAATGACTTGTCCAAGGTCACACAGCTAGAAAGTGTCTGAGGCTGGATTTGAACTCATGAAGATGAGTCTTCCTGACTCCAGGTAGGACACTCTATCCACTGTACCACCTAGCTGTCCTTTATTAAATATATGTTGAATTTAATTAAATTGAATTTGATACGTTCCATATGTAGGGACTAAAACTCCTGAGGAGCATCAGGGGAAAATCAAGCGATAATCCTGCCTCATGGAAGTTTAATATATCCTCTTGCCTCTTCCCTTTTGTTTTAGTTTGAACAGAAACTTTTCTTTGTTGGGGGAACTCTGGATACCTTTGCTTTTAAGAAGCTCATTGAATCATAATACAGAACTAGCAGAGACATTGGAAGTTATTTACCCAAACTTTTTATGTTATAAATGAAGGAATGGAGACCTAGAAAATTTAAACGAACTGCCTTAGGTCACACAGCAGAATGAGGATTCAAAGTCAGGTTTTCTGACTTCAGATCCACTTCTTTTCCACTGTAGCAAACTCTCCTATTTTTGAATAGTTTTGGTTGGACAGCTAGGTGATCATTGGATAGAGTGCAGGGCCTGGAGTCAGGAAGACCTGAGTTCAAATTTGATCCCAGATATTTACTAGCTGTGTGACCTTGGGCAAGTCACTTAACCCTGTTCGCCTTAGTTTCCTCATCCGTAAAATAAGCTGGAGAAGGAAATGGCGAAACAGTCCAGTATTTTTGCTAAGAAAACCCCAAATGGATTCACAAAGAGTCAGACATGACTGAAAACGACCGAACAACAGAAAGTGTTAAAGAGAGAAAAAATAAAGGTGGGGTGGGATAAAAGTCAGAACAAGGCATTTGAATATTCCAGGCAAGGTCTGAAACTCATACTTCTATGTATTACTATTCATTAGAGACTTTGGGACTTTAGCTATTACTAGGAGTAGACAGGTAGGGGTTCCTTGAATCTCCCTTGCATCTCCTTAACCAGTTATCAAGGTTAATCCTGTGTTAAAAAGATTAACAGGGCCTTTGTTCTGGCATTGATGATGACTCCTTGACAAAGTCAAAACTTACTTTACCCTCCAACACTTTTTGGCCCATTGTTACCACATTAAGGATGAAACATGGCTTCATGGCCCCATGATAAACCTGGGCATGAATTTTTAGACGGAGAATGGAGATAGATGAAGAAAGCTGAGAGAGACATTGAGAGAAAAGAGGCTTTACTCGGAAGGCAGAGTTTGGTCCCTTGAGGGAAGCTCGTGCATGCCTTTGTAGGGAACCTTAGGAGCCAAGATGAGAGGGAACCAAGTGACCCAAAGAAAAGCAGAACAATGAGGAACCCCTTGGCTAAGCCTCTTGGGATTCATTTGTTGGCCTCTATGTTGGCTTGGGAGATGAGAGTCCTTTCCTTTGTAGGACTAGACATGAGTCAATTTCTATTATTCTCAGGGGAACAGACTCTTCCTCCCCATGAATCTGGTTCCTGTAAACCCCAAAGTTTTGGTTCTGGGTCATAGATATGCATTTGACTCAACCACAAAATAAGTAGCTGCATGCCACATAGGGAATAATTTCCAAGCATTACAGCATTTATAAAACATAATATTAAAAAGTGTTCCTTGTTGTACACGATTGTATTCACTCTGGGTAGTTGCCCGTTTTCCTATCCCTAGTCTCACCTCTGAATGGGAGGCTAGAAATGTGAAAGAGTAGCAGAGGCCCAGGTAAGAGTTCATGGTGGCATTGTACATTTGGCAGATCCAATAGGAATTTTTTTTTGGCTCTGGTAAGACATTGGCTTACCACAATATTTTGAGTAGTCACTTCAAGTCTGCAGAGGAAATTGTTTTGGAATTTCCCTCAAAGTGGAGATATTTTATTTTTCTAGCACATTGATTCACTAATTATATTTACAGTGAATTCTTAATACACAGAAGTTTTTTTAAGTAGTTCTCACTGCTTTGTTGTTGATAAATCTGGTACTTCCTGGACACCACTGATGTGCCAAGTATTATGCATAGCTGGATCATACCCACCTTCTAGGCACAACTGGCGATTCTGTAAAACCAATAGAATAAGGCTGTCTGAATTTTGATCAGTCTTCTGTGGTCTGAACTAAAGTACCTAGTCCCTAATATTGTTAGTTTTCTAATAAAACAGAATAAATTAAGTGAATTATCAAAGTTAATAGTATTTACACAGCGCTTTAAAATTTGCTAAGTGCTTTACAAATATTCTTTCATCTAATCCTTACAAACTCATTGAGAGGTAGATGCCATCATTATGCCTCTTTCATGATGAGGAAATTGAGGCATAGAAGGGCAAAGTGAGACTTGCCCATGGTCACATAGTTGAATGATTTTTAAGAGAAACCAGTAAAGCAAATAAAAAAGGACACATCTATAAGGCAGAATAGGAGTAAAAACCTCCACAGTCTAGTGTAAAGTACAGTTATCCCTTTCACATTGTGACTTTCCACTTTTGGGTTTCAATATATCATGGTTCAGCATAAAAAATTACTGTAAATGGGAATTTTGGGGGAGTTTTGTGGAAGTCACAGAAAACACGCACATGAAGGCCAGCAGGTAACACAGAAAAAGTTTAGAAACTCAGAAATGCATAAAATACTATACTTAACTCAAATTTTACAACAAGGTACTGTAAACACCTATAAAAGAAAAAGAAAAAATTCAGACTTCTTTTCTGGTATGGAGGGCCAAAAAATTTTATTTGGATTTTCCAGATTGCAAGGGCACAGCAGCCCTAGCCCCTGTGATGTTGAAGGGATAACTGTACACCTAAGTTCTAGTCTCAACTTTGTCTCCTACTCAGAGTGCGAGCTTGTGCAAATTCCTTCATCTCTCTGACTCTGTTTCCCCATCTGTTAAATGAGAGAACTGATCCTTCCAATTTGAATTGTGTATGTCTCTTCTTTAGACCAAGTCAAAGTGGTGAATAATTTCTTAGCTATGTTGCTTCCTACAGAAGAGCTGAGCATTGCTAAGGTACAGCAGGGCAAACAGCTGAATGATTGTAAAATATATGTAGCCACTGGTTATGCCTTTGTAGAATGACCCCCATATAGAGCTGTTCTTTCTTAGGAAGGATTTTGGGACAGGGCATCATTTTTCCCTTCTTGCCAACCTGAGTAAAGCAGTGGATACATAAGAAAACACACACCTGTGCTGGAATTGAGGCTGTTTTGCAGTTGGAAATAGCCCATATCCCCACCGCATGATACCTGGGAAAGGGAAAAATCAAAGACCATTTCAATTGGTATGTGACTTTCTCCTTATATGGGAGGGGTTAGCATGTTAGAAGGGGAAAGGACTTAAGAAATGTCATGGCCCAAATTTCTCATTTTACACATAATTGAAAAAAGGAACAAAAACATAAATGATGCATAAGGCAATCTGTGGGCATCTGTGTGCTGGGCAAGAATGTTATTTCCAAATGGCTTCTTGTTGCTCTATCCCAATATAATACAGGCCATCCCCTTTGTAGACTATCACTCTACATAGTCAATTGAATTCAATTCAACAAACATTTATTAAATGCCTATTGTGTGCATGGCACTTTGGTAGGCACTGGAGATACAAAAATAAAAATGAAACAGTTCCTGCCCTCAAGGAGCTTACATTCTACTGGGGAACTCAACATATAAACAGATAAATTTAGTGCAAGGAGAACTGGGGAGGGAGAGCTCACTAACATGGTAGGAAGGAGAGAAGAAGAGAAGGTAAGTCTCAACACAGGAGCTCAATCTGAGCTGAGCCTTGAAGGGAGCTAGGGATTCTACTAGGTTGAGAGGAGGAAATAGTACATTCCAGGCATGGGGAACAAGCCTGTGCAAAGGCACGAAGGTCAGAGATCTGGAATGTAGCATGCACGAAGGGGAGTACTATGAAACCAGTCTAGAAAAGGGGAGTCAGATTGTGGATGACTTTAGATGACAGACATCGGAATTTCTGGCTTGGATGCCAAAGTTATGGAAGTTCTTTAGCAAAGGAATGACATGGTCAAACCCATGTTTTGGAATATCAATTTGGCAGTTGTATGGACAGTAGATTGCAAAGAAGAAGACCAATTCAGAAGCTATGGCAATAGTCTGTTAGCGGTGATGAGAGCCTTGAATAGTGGTCTTCTTAATGGAAGGGAGGGAATAGATGCAAGAAATGTTATACAGATAGAGGAAAAAGACTTGGCAACTGATTAGATGTAGGGAGTTAAAGAGGGGTCAGGGAAGACTCTGAGGTTGTGAACCTGTGTGACTGGAAGGATGGTGGTATCCTCTAAAGACATAGGAAAGCGGAGGGAGGTTGAGTTAAGGGGAGGAGTTCTATTTTGAACATGCTATAGTTGAGATGCTGATGAGACATCCAAATGGAGATGTCTAACAGCAAGTGGGACTAGAGTTCAGGTGAGAAATTTGGGCTGGAAATACACATTTGAGTCTTCTGCACACAGGAGATAATAAAAATCATGTTTGCTTAGGAGAGCTCCAAGAGATATATAAAAGAGAAGACAGAGAGTGGGATATGGATGATGCTCTATCCAAAGATACTGAGAAGGAGTGGTCAGAATTGGTGGGAGGAGAAATGGAGAAGGCAGTATTCCAAAGGAAAAGAGGAATATCCAGAGGAAGTGGGGGTCTGACAGCCCTGCTGAGAGGTCAGACAAGATGATGACTGAGACAGAGCCATTTGATTTAGCAGAGGACACTGAGACTCTGGGCCGAGATGTGGGTAGGTGGGGGAATGGAAACAATAATACAGATAACTCTTTCCAGGAGTCTAAATATGAAATGGCGGAGAAGTACAGGATGACAGCGTGCACAGAGGTGACGGGTCAAACATATGTGAGATCTTGGGGATCAGGCTGCAGTTTTCTTAGCCACCTAATGAAGATGAATAAAAAACACCCACCTCCCAGCTGCTCATGTTTTTAATTCTTGGCTGTTGCTAGGCAAATAGGAGATTGAATGTTGTTCTTTGAAGTTTTGGGAATTTGTCCAAATTTTCATCCAAACGTGCTGCGCTGCCTGTTTATTCAGCTTTATGACTGAGAGGCAATAGTTTGAGAAGAGTCTGAAATAAGAGACCACAGAAGCCCAGAAGAGTCTGGGAGCAAAAAAGTGAATAGGCACATAGAATGTCTTTGTCAGCTTTGGAACTTGTTAATGGAGGCAAGTGACTGCTCTCCTAAGGTCAGTTCTGCTGGGCAAAAAGTGCCAGAAAAAATGTTGTTGCTGCCATTACAAATCCCTTCTTTCCCTTCATCTCTATTCTCCTCTTCTACCCTATCTTTAAGGTGAGGGGATTTCAGAGATATTGGGGCAGCAACTTTCTAGAGGTGAAGATGAGAAGTGTTCACTCACTAACCCAACTGCCTACTAACAGGCAATAAGAAAAAGAAGCAAAAAGAGGCGTACTGTGTTTTCTTTGGGAAGGGGTGTGTGTGTGTGTGTGTGTGTGTGTGTGTGTGTGTGTGTGTGTGTGTGTGTGTGTGTGTGTGTGTATGCCTAGCAAACACCAAGAAGCAACCCCACCATAAAGTCTCATGATATTGGAGAGTGTGGTTTGCTGATGGCCTGTGGGTCTTATTTAGTACCTGCTGGCACCACACCCATTATTCAATTACAATTGAAGCTAAGGTGAAAGGAGCAAACCAAAGCCACAGTCTAAAAGTGGGGATATTTGATAAACGTGCAAGGATTTATTACGAGTCCTCTATTTTTTAACTGAAAACAAGTTAGGTGGATGGGGAGAGAAGAAAGATGGACACCAGAGGTAGAGGCTCAGGAATATAGGCGTGTAAAAGACACAGGATAGCCTAGGTCTGAAGAATGTATGGCAATGTGACCTGAGAAGTGAGGAGATGCAAATGGGCTTGGCTGGGAAGATGCTTTCTGTTCTGGGGCCTTGGGGACTTGGGAAGAAAGGTCTCAAATCATTGTTGGGATGGCGAGGAGGGGTGGAGATAAGGGAAGCACACGGTCTCATTATGAACTACCAAATAAAAGGGAAAATCATTTGCCACTCCTACCTTGGCATTTTCTGGGCACAGCACATGCACCTGCTAATTTGCATCAATAATATTTAAATCAGAGAAAGGAAATGAATGCTGCAAATGCAACCCAGATTAGAAACAAATGGGAAGAAATTATTGATTGCTAAAACTGTTGGGACTTTACTTCACCTTAGATAAGAAAGAATCAGAAAGTAAGGGGTAGATCAAGATTCTAGAGTCAAAACTGATCATGAATAAGGGCACATGCTGTTCTGCAAAGTCATCTGTGATTCCCATTGTGGAGCCAAATGGGAGTATCTGGAAGAATGCTGGTTTCATAAGGCAAGTAAACGACATTAACCTGGGGTTATCTCATAGAAGTCAAACCTATGAAAAGCGAAAACTAAACCACGTGATGGAAGCCCTAGAGTTGCAAAACACTTTATAGAAAAGAAAAGTGACACATAAAAAGTATCTTTATGTGTACTAAATGGCCTTGGCTAGATTTACGGTTTTTTTTTAAACCGTTAATGGACTATGTCCAATGCAATCTACTTCCTATCCATAAAATGCAGTCAACATATATTCCAAGGTAAATGAACCTAAAAAACTAGGAAGTAACTAGAATTATTAAAAAATACTATATGACAGTTAAATCAATGCATCTTAACAAAATAAAACATTTCCCCCTAAAATGTATATGCAAAAAAGTAAATATCCATCCATTCCTGAAGTTGTAAAGCTTTTTAGTCTATTTGGTGCATAATAGTTATCAAGAGAATGGAGAGGAATTAGACAAAAGTATTTGGTGGATTTGAATTAATGGGCCAAGCAAGCTTTTTCCCCTTGGCTTCCCTGTCAAATGAGTCATATATTGAGTCTTTGGTTACAGTTTTGGTTGTGACAGGGATATCTGAAATGCCAACGTAATTTTTTTTGGCCACTCTTGAACTGGTTGTGATAGTGTAGGCATTGCTTCGGTAGCATTTCATTGAGGACATGCAAAAAGTCTCCTTCATTCCTCTCCTGAAGTTGACATTATAAATGGAATATAAGGTAGGCTTGGAGGCTGAAGAGCTGAATGATATCCAAGTGATCACTGTGAAAACCAAGGAACTTTTCCTATAGTCTCTTTCATGGGGATGCCACAGCTGGACCACATGAAAAGGAAGCCAGGAGAGCAAAAATATTAGATTCAACATCAGGAACATTTTGATAGTTTTCACTTTTGTCCTTGGAACAATGTTCATCGTCCTCTTCACTGTTCGACTGTCAATGCCTATCCTCCAAATATATTTGATGACCTTTTGGTAGAAAATGATGATGAAGAAGGATGGAATCACAAAACCGACCAGAAAGTGAATAATACTGTAGATGGTCCCATCCCAAGAATGTGGGAGGAAAAAATTACAATGATGATCCCAACTGGAGCCATAGAAAAAGGATACAGGGGACATAAAGGCTGCGTTAAAGATCCAAGATGCTGCAATCATTTTCTTGGCTTTTTCTCTGGATACCTTGAAGCTCAGAGGGTAGACTATGGTATAGAACCTGTCTATACAGATGGAAAGGAGCACATAGATCTGCACCCCTGGTGTAAGGTGTTGAGAGTATCTTACTAGTTTACACATGACATTGCCCAGGGTCCACCTACCAGATGTAAACTGCAGTAGGACAAAAGGAGCGCTGGCCACACTGATGAGGAGGTCAGCACATGCTAATGAAACCACGAAGTAGTTGGTGGTGGACTGAGTCCTCCTGCTTCTGTGGATGACCAAGCAAACCAGGGCATTTCCAAAGACAGAAAACAACCACAGAATCCCAAAAATCACACTGACTGTGGCGATCTCTCCTGGCATTGGTTCATATGCCAAATTGGTGTCGTTTCTTTCCAGTTTGTGTTCCTTGTATAATTCTGTCATATCACGATGTATCAGAGGCATAGACGTCTTAGGGTGGCTATTGTTCTGAAGTGGCACCAGGACTGTTGGGATAACCAGAGGAAGTTTGCTGACATCCACTGCATGACCAAGACCCATGTCCATTCTTTCTCCCTCAACTCTGAATAAGAGAAGAAAGAAGCCTGTTGTTAAAAGAGAGACATATGTCTTGACTACTAATGATAGCAATCGACAGTAATAACACAGTTCGGTTGGCTGCCATAACACCATGAGTGACAACACTTTATGTTGGTTGGTTGGTTGGTTGGTTGACTCTGGGCTGAAAATGACAACTATATTGGAGAAACTTCTTCCACTTGAGAGCGAACATTAAGAACCTGCTCTGGTCTCCAATACTCAGTGCCTTAAGAGCTTTCTTAGCTATCCTGAACACACGAGCCCTCACATGTGAGCCACTTTCCCTGCCTGAAGCTCTTATTTATCCTTCATTCTTGAAGGGAAGCAATGACATCACGAGGGTGATGTCTTGACTAGTGACAGAGGAAAAGGTTTTTAAGAGATGCCAGTAGCTCTACTCTTTGGAATTTCTTCCTGTTTCCTTTTCATTGAAATTTTGGGGTCAGAGAGCAAAAAATAAAAACAAAAATAAACTGGCTATATAGTGAGTGTTCATAATTTCAGAAAATGCAGGGATTCTGGGCAAGTGTGTGTAACATTCTTGAATGTCCTAACATGGAAGCATTGCAGTGGTAAAAAGAGAAAACTCAGGCAGATGGAATTATGCAAATGTCACTTTGGGAAAATGCAAGAGCAATCAGAGCATCTGGCAAGCAAAAAGCATGATGTCCTTAATTGTTGGAGTATTCTAGATGTGACATGCTCACAGTCTGGCTGCTGTACTGAGTATGTGGAAGAAAATAGATGAAATAAAGTTGGAATGCTAGAATGCAGATAAAATGTAAGCTGCTTGAGTGAAGGACTAGCTGGTTGTTTTGTAACCTCCAGTGCCCATCAATGCCTTGTATACAGTAGGCCACTCGATAAATGTTTCTTGAATTGAATTGGAGGGTAGATTGGGGCTAAATTATCAAAGGCCTTCGATGTCAGGATCAGGTCCTGACACATTTTTCAGTGGACCCAAAAGTCCACTGAAGTCCATGAGTAAATAGAGACCAACACCATGCATACTGACTAATGGCATTATTTTGAAGGAAAAAATAATACTATACTGTGTAAAGCATAAAATATAGTATGGGGTGTGGATGTGTGTGTATGTATGTATGTATGTATGTATGTGTGTGTGTTTTCTCACAGAGAAGTAAGGATTGGATCACTTATCATAAAACTCTAGAGTCTAAGAGGTAAAAGGGATTATAGAAACCATCTAGTCCAATTAAAAAATGAACAGGTCTGCTCTTGACGGTATCCTGAGAGGTGATCATTTATTGTCTGCTTGAACACCTCCAGCAATGGTGACATTACCAAGGCAATCTATCTCACTTCTTAACAAACCTATTAAGAAGATTTTCATCAAGCCCAACCCTGCCTCTCTTCTTCAATCAATGCCTGCTAGCCCCAGTTCTCTGGGTTCAAGGAAAACCATTGCCGTACCTCATCCAAATGACAGCCCTTCAGATAATTAGTATATGTTTAATATCCTTCCTCTAAATATTTTCTTTTCTAGGCTACGCATTCCTTAATTATTGATCAAACTTTCTGGGACATCCTGAGAGGCAGTCTGGAAGATGGATAGCATTGGACGTGGACTCAAATCTTGCCTCTGTTGTTTACTAGTTATGTGACCATGTGCAAGTCACTTAATGTCTCTGAATCTCAGTTTCTTCATCTATAAAATGGAAATAATAAGAGACTTCCTGCCAGGATGGCTGCCTTAATAGAGGCAGACCACAAGGCTCCCACATACATACTCTAGCAAAAATCTGAAATTTACACTAAATAATGATCAAGAAATCCAATGAGAAACAACAGTAAATTATTTCTTCCATCTTAGGGGCAACACAAAAATTTAGTCAGAAGCCCACAGATATTAGGAAAGGTGGTTATCAAGTAAAGCTGGTACTCATAAAAGCAAAGAAGTATGTAGCTTCCCAATATGGCTAGAGACTGGCCAAAGTCACATGTAGATTGAAGGGCTCTTGACCGGGAGGCAGCAAGATAAGGGAACTTCTCCCACCCTAGTCCCGTGGTCATTGTAAACCCATAGTGGGGGGCCTTGGAAGCTCTGGGGATCAGCATAAACCTAGAAAGATATATTTATATGGGAAATTGGAAGGGGCTGGATCAGGGGTGGGGAACCTGCAGCCTGGAGGCCACATGTGGCCTTCTAGGTCCTTGAGTGTGGCCTTTTGACTGAATGCAAGTTTTATAGAACAAATGTTTTTATTAAGGGGATTTCTTCTATGAAGTTTAGATTCAGTCAAAAGGCCATGCTTGAGGACCTAGAGGGCCACGTGTGGCCTCGAGGCTGCAGGTTCCCCACCCTGGACTGGATGATGATGTAAGACTAAAAGGAGAGAAGAAACAAGTGTTTCTTCAGAGTTTAATGAATTTAAAAGTAATTAAGGGAATCAAAAAGGAAAAACAGAGGACCAGGGGATGAATTGATTCTGTTCTAAGAGGGGAAAGAGGCAAGAGATTAAAAGGAATCTGCTTTTTGCAACTGATAAATAGTCAAGGGATATGAACAGACAGTTTTCAGAGGAAGAAATCCAAGCTATATGAAAATAGCTATATGAAAAAAATGCTCTAAATTGCTGATAATTTAAAAAATGCAAATTAAAACAATTTCTAGGGTTATCACCTCATCTCCATAAGATTGGGTAAGTTGGCAAAAAAAAAAAAGAAAAATGACAAATGCTAAAGGAGATGTAGGAAAGTAAGTTTATTAATGCACTGTTGGTAGAACTATAAACTGGTCCAACCATTCTGAAAAGCAGTTTGGAACTATGTCCCCAAAGCTATTTATTAGCTATTAACTAAACCCAAAGGGCTATAAAACTGTGCATATCCTTTGACTCAGCATGTCACTACTAGTTCTATACCTCAAAGTAACCAAAGAAAGAGGTCAAGGACCTATACATAAAAAAAAAATATAGCAGCTCTTTTTTTCTATTGCCAAAAGAATTGGAAACTAAGAGGGTATCCTTCAATTGGGGAATGACTGAACAAGTTATAGTATATGAAGGTGTTGAAATATTACTGTGCTGTAAGAAATGATGGAGGGAATCGTTTTAAAATAACACAGAAAGACTTGTATGAACTGATGCAAAGTGAAGTTAGCAGAAGCAGGAGAATGATTTATAGAATAAAAACAATATTGTAAAGACAGTTGTGAAAGACTTAGGAACTCTGATAAACACAATGACCAACCACAAGTCCAGAGGACTCAGGATGAAATATGTTACCCATTTCCAGATAGAGAAGTGATGGACTGAGTGTAGATCGAAGCTCAAGTTTTTGGGTTTTTTTTGGATATGGTCCATGCAAGAATTTGTTTTGTTTCACTATACATGTTTTTTCTTGTTTTCTCAGTAAGAGAGGAATAGAGGGGAAAAAAGAGGGAGAGAATTAGAGCCTGAATATAAAATAAAATTGAATTAAAAAATTAAATCCTTGTTGATCCAGAAAAAAAGTAAAAAGAAAAATTTTTAAAGAATTTACTATTGTAGAAAAGAAGGAGTTGGAACTTGCTATTTCTCATAACTGTTCATGAGGAGAAGAGTATATGAATATAGGAGTACAGTTGGGGAGATGCCCTCTGATGATCCTTATTTTTATCTGAAATAGGCAAAGGAGGGTTGAATAAACACATAAATAATTTAGTGTAGCAATACAGCAAACTCAATAGGAAACAAATCAAGATGAAGAGGTGGTATTGGTCATTAAGAGAGGATAATGCAGGGTAGGGAAGGGTCAAAAGCAAACACACTTCCGGATCTTGAAGGGGGGATTAAAAGGAAAAAAGAAAAGAAAAGAAATACCATTATAGGGGATGCCCAGAAATTGGGGGATAGCTGAACAACGGATGGTATGGAAATGTAATGGAATATTACTGCACCATAAATAATGCTGAAAGAGATGATTTCAGAATGAGCAGAACCAAGAGAACCGTTTATAGAAAGACAACAACATTGTGAAGAAAAAAATATCTTTGCAAGACTTAAGAACAGTTTAATGATCAATTGTTTCTCCAGAAGACCTATGATGGCATCTTGCTCACTTCTTGAGCGAGATGTGCTGGACTCAAGGTGAAGAAAGAGACGTATATTTTTGGACATGGCCGCTGTGTGGATACATTTTACTTGACTCTACTTATTTGTCACAAGGGTTTTTTTATTCCTTTTCTAGGCTTCTTAATTGGGAAGGGTGATTGGGAAAGGGGGTTGTTGGTAATAGTGATGCCAAAAAGGACTGACCACTGCAGAATTTTTAAAAATTCACAGATAAGAAGAGAAGTCTGGCACTTAAAAAAAAAAGCAAGTGGCATGAAATAGTGATTCACAGTTTCATATGCCTTTTTGTAAATGCATGTGATCTGCTGTGTAATGGAAATGCCCTACTGAATGGAAAAGGGCCAATTATAGGGTTCCATGGAATTCCACTACAGTCCTTTAAAGAAGTTGACATGAATCCATTAATTACCATTCTTTGAGTCCAGTCACTGAACCAATTCCAAATCCACCAGAATATACGATAATTTAGCTCACATCTTTCCATTCTATCCACAAAGATTTTATGAAAGACTTCATCAAATGCCATGGTGAAATCCAGGTATACTGTGCCTATGGAATTTTCCTGATCTTCCCATCTAGTAATCCTGGTTAAGAAGAAAAAGAGAGAGAGAGAGAGAGAGAGAGAGAGA
Source organism: Phalanger gymnotis (assembly GCA_028646595.1). Taxonomy (NCBI): domain Eukaryota; kingdom Metazoa; phylum Chordata; class Mammalia; order Diprotodontia; family Phalangeridae; genus Phalanger; species Phalanger gymnotis. The sequence goes on along the minus strand of CM053623.1, from coordinate 162,725,225 downwards.
GAGAGAGAGAGAGAGAGAGAGAGAGAGAGAGAGAAATGAAGTTAGTTTGACATGACTTACTGGGTTTTTTTTTAAACACTTCCATTTTATATGTTTGCAATCTGTCCTTATGAAATATATTTTACAATTTTGTAAGGAATCAAGGTTAAGCTTGCTGGCTTATAAAATGCTGGGCCTAGCATCAGGAAGACCCAAATTAAAATCTGATCTCAGACATTTACTAGCTGTGTGATCCTGGGCAAGTCACTTTAACTCTGTCTCAGTTTACTCAACAGCAAAACGGGGACAATAAGAGGATCAAATGAGATAATATTTATAAAAACACTTAGCACTGGCACACAGTAGAAACTTAATAAACACTTGTTCCCTTCCCCTTCCCTTTTAGTTTGAAAAATCTACTGTCTTTCCTCTTTTGAAAACCCAATAACAGTTTCCCATCTTTAGTCCCAAAGAACTCTTTTATTCTCTAGACATTTTCCTATTTACAAGTCTCCTTCATATCCTGTATCATAGTTCATCTGGGTCTCATGATGTGTGTTCTTACAGAATTGTGGCATCTCAGAGTTGTAAGACACCTCAGAGATCATCTAGTCCCACACATACTTGAGGGAACCTGTATATAACATAAACTGGTCCTCCAACTTAAAGGCCTCCAGTTACGGAGAATCTACTGTCACCTAAATCAGCCCATTCCACTTGCGGATAGTACTAATATTAGGTCCTTTGCTTTATATAGCACCTGGGGACACTCCCTTAACTCCAAGTGGGGCGCCCTAGACTAGGCTACCCTCAGCTGCACATTCTCTGCGGGTCCAAACTCACTAAAAACCATAGCTTAGAAGTTCTCATCAATTTTTACACCTTTATGAGTCAGCAAAGGCAGGTAGGTGGCTCAGTAGAGTGCCTGACCTGGAGTCAGGAAGACTCATATCCCTGAGTTCAAATCCAGCCTCAGACACTTACTAGCTGTGTGACCCTGGGCCAGTCACTTAACTCTGTTTGCCTTACTTTCCTCGTCTGTAAGATGAGTTGGAGAAGGAAATGGCAAACCACTCCAGTATCTTTGCCAAGAAAACCCCAAAATGAGATCATGAAAAGTCAGACACAATTGAAAAATGATTAAATGACAAAAACAAAAATTAGTCAGTGACAGTACATAATTAATTGAAAGCAAAGACATTTAATGAAATAACACAGTAAGAAAAGTATCAATAGATCATTTTCCTCATAAAATTAGGGAATACATACACTTCTCTCTTTCCTCCCACCCTCTCTTTATTTCTCCCACAAATATGCTTACTATTAGTGGGAAGAGTGGGTATACATAGGAAAAACGTGGCCAGATCCAATACATAGATAAGCAAATCATGCTTCTGACCCTGCAGGGCGCTCAATATCTTCTAGTGATATCATCAAACTGGTCCCCAGGAACCTTGTTCCCTCTGTTCCTTTAACTTTCTATCCAATAAATCATTCGATGACCCTTTTCTCTTCTATCACCTTCTCAAATAATGGAGCACAGTGTCAGGAGCAGTTAGGATTATTTCTTTAACCAGGTGGCATTGGTATTAATAAATGTTTGTACATAAAGTATAACAAAACTTTAAAGAACTGAAAAACTCTGTAACAGGAATTCACTCTCTTTGGGAGAGAAAGCGAGAAAATGAGGGGAAGAGAGGGGAAAGCATCATTCTTACCTCTCTCCGTAGAACTAAGCATTACATGCTGTAATCACCAAGAATATTCTTTTTCTGTTTCTGTTTACTTCATTTTGTATCAGTTCATATAAGCTATTCCATGCTTCTCTGTGTCAAATTCATTATTCCTTATAACATAATAATCTATTATATTCATGTATCACAATTTGTTTAGTCCAAAGGTTATCTACTTTGTTTCTAATTCTTTGTTACTATAAAAAATGCTGTAAATATTTTGTTGCCTATGGGACCTTTCCTTTTATCACTGACCTCTTTAAGATATGTGCTTACCAGTGGAAACTCTGGGTCAAAAGGTAGGGACATTAATAGTCACTTTTTTATTTAATTCCAAATTACTTTCCAGAGTGGTTGCTTTAATTCACAGCTCTACCAATAGCATATTAGTTGGCCATTTCCCCTACAATCCTTATAACATTGACCAATGTCATTTTTTATCACCTTTGCCAATTTGCTAGATATAAGATAAAACCTAGGACTTGTTTTAATTTTTTTCTTTTTAAATTAATTTTTACTTATATCTTTTTTGCTAACCAAATTTTCCCCTCTATTCCTCCCCTTCCCAGAGAGCCATCTTTTTTTTTTTTTAAATCATGAAAAGCAAAGGATTTTTTTAAAGAGAAAGAAGAGGGGCAAGTAGGTGACTCAGTGGATAAAGTACCAGCCCTGGAGAATCTGGTCTCAGATACTTGACACTTTCTGTGCGGCAAATCACTTTAGTCCCAAATGACCGGGGCAAATCACTGAACCCCAATTGCCTTGTGCGAGAGAGAGAAAAAGAGAGGGTGGGGGGAGAGAGAAGAGAAAAAAACACAAAATTGATCATCAAACCTTACGATATATGTAATGTTCTACACCTTCCCACAACTGTGAAAGGAGAGGCGTGACTTCTCATATCTCTTTTTTTGCAGCCAAGGTTGTTCTTTATAATTTTGCAACACTTGTTTATTATATTGCTGTTTTTATGTTCCTTGAAGCATAAGCCTCATAGTGGAACCTCTGGGTCAAAAGGTATGAATATTTTAATCACTTCATTTAGATAATTCCAAATTGCTTTCCCAAATTATCATATTAATTCATAGCTCCATCAACAATACACTAATGTGCCTATCCTTCCACAACCTCTTTCACATTGTTACACCTTTTTGTCATCTTTGTCAATTTTCTGGTTGTAAGATAAAAAAAAACTTCAGGGTTGTTTGGATTTGCATTTCTCTTATTATTAGTGATTTGGAGCATTCTTTCATATGATTGTTAGTAGTTTACAATTCTTTTGAGAATTGTTTGTTCATATCCTTTGACCCATATGTCTACTGTGGAATGGCTTCTGTGTTCGTGTTCTCTCTTTCTCTCTCTCTCTCTCTCTCTCTCTCTCTCTCTCTCTCTCTCTCTCTCTCTCTCTCACACACACACACACACACACACACACAAATACATACATATTAATTATTCATATCTTGGATATCAAACCCTTATCAGAGGTATTTGATATAAAATTTTTCTCTCAGTTAACAATTTCCCTTCTTGTCCAGATGCATTAATTTTGTTTCTGGAAAAGATTTTTAGTCAATTAAGAAGTATTTATTAAGTGCTTACTATAGTCATGTGGAGATTCAAAGAAAAGCAAAACCATTCTCTGCCCTAAAGGATTTTATGGGAGAAATAACATGTACATATATAGGTGCAGACAAGATAACTACAAAGCAGGTAAGACCATAGCTTAGAGAAGGTGCTAGCAGCTACAGAGACCAGAGAAATGGCCTCTTGGAGGAAATGATTCTAAATGTGGGTCTTAAAGGAAGCCTGGGATTCTAAGAGGCAGAAGTGAGGGCATTCCAGGAAGAGTCAGTCACAGTACAAAAGAAAGAAAATTTGAGATGTAGTGCTGTATGAGGAATAGCAAATAGGATACCAGCATAATTAAATTCTAAGTAATTGAAATTATCTGTTATATCTTTTGTGATCTTTTTTGGTTAAGCACTCACCCCCACCCCAGTCACTAACGCATTGTTGGTGGAGTTGTGAACTGATCCAACTATCCTGGAGAACAGTTTCAAACTATGTTGAAGGGGCTATAAAACTGTGCATACCCTTTGACCCAACTATACCACTACTAGGTTTGTATCCCAAAGAGACAATAAAAATGGGAAAAGGACCCACATGTACAAAAATATTTATAGCAGCTCTTTCTGTGGTGGCAAAGAATTGGAAATTGAGGGGAAGCCATCAATTGGGGAATGGCTGAACAAGTTGTGGTATATGAATGTAACATAACACTCTTGTGCTACAAGAAACGACGAGCTGGTAAATTTCAGAAAAACCTAGAAAGACAGAAGAACTGATGCTGAGTGAAGTAAGCATAATTAGGATAACATCGTACAGTGTCAACAACACTGTGTGATGATCAGCTATGACTGACTTAGCTCTTCTCAGAAATACAATTATCTAAGATAATTGGAAAAGACTCACTATGAAAAATGCTATCTACATCCAGAAAAAGGACTGATGGAGTGTGAATGCAGATCGAGGCACACTATTTTGACTTTCTTTGTTTTCTGTGTGTGTTTTTTCCCTTTTGTTCTATTTCTTCTTTCAAAACACGATCAATATTGAAATATGTTTTACATGATTGCCCATGTATAACCTGTATCAGATTGTTGCCATCTTGGGGAGAGGAGAAGAGAGGAAGGAGGGAGAAAAATCTGGAACTCAAAAATCTCATTAAAATGAATGTTGAAAATTGTCTTTACATAAATATCATACTATTTACATAAAAAATAAAGTCCACCTTAAAAAAATAATTCAACCCTTAGTTACAGTGTTGAAAGATACCAAATTCTCTTGGTCTTCTCATGATTTTTTCCCCTATGGTATGGCTCTTAATATTCAGATCACATCTATTTTGAGTTTATCATAGTGCATGGTAAGATATTGATCTAAGCCGAACTTTTGCAGGACTGTTTTCCAAGCAATTTTTGTCAAATAAAGAGTTTCCCACCCCCCAAGTAATTTATCAGAAGTTTTTTTTAAATATTCATTGGTGTTTCACCACACCTTTTCATCTAATCTGTTTCTCTTGAATACTGGTATGGCCTTGAATTGTCATATTCCACTAATGACTTTCATTCTTCTAAATCTCAGTGGTATCTACAAGACTAAATTTTCTCATATTCTATACATTTGTGTATAGGTATCTTACACCACTAGTATTAAAAAATCTGGCTATGAAGTCAGATGATCTGGGTTTAAATCCAGCTTCTGACACTATCTGTGTGACTTTAGGTAAATCACTTGATCTTGGCTTCAGTACTTCATCTATCTGATGAAAGGGGGGTGAACTACATAGCCTTTAAAGTACCTTCTATCACTAGATCTATGATACCACGAACTTTATGAACCTCCTTCTTGAATATTGTTTCCTATAAATTCTGGAGTAGTTAGATAATTAAAAACAACATGTAACAATAAACTTTACTATTATAAAAAGTGTCATAACTTAATCCCCTACTCAGTTTTAACTATTGCGAATGTTTAATCCTTCAGTGGTTATTCTATCTGTACAAGATTTTTTGCAATATGTATGACCAAATGTAATAGTATTTCGCATTTTTTAGACTGGAGAAAGGATTGCATAATTTGGGGCCAAATTATAAAGTAGAAGCCATTTCACAATTTATTATCCATGGTACCAAAAAGCTTCCACCTCATTAAAGTTTTTAAATGGATTTGATTTGAGGAAGAAGCAACAGAATAATGAAATTTGAGCTGGCTCTACATGTAATACTCACAGAGATATAAGGGGAAACTAGTAAGTAGGTCTAGCCTCGCGGAAGAGATGAAGGGCAGTAGAACCAAACTAGATTAGTCGAGTGATAAATCACATTTGCAACATTCACATTCCTTTTCTTTCATCACCGACTTCTTTCTTTCTTATATAGAGGAAGGTGGTTGTTACTGTTTGTCCTTCTTGAAGAGGACCATGGCATCAGGAAGGTGATGCCATGACTTGCAAATGAATTGGATTTAAGTGAGGGAGGGCTATGCAGAGTCACCAGCCTCACTTTCTCCTCCAGAGCCACCTGGGTTCAGTGGCCAGAAATAGATCAGGATGACTGGAGATGGTCCCCACAGAGGAAAATAGGGATGGGGAAAAAGAAGGGAAAGTATAAGACAATAGGATCAAAGGAAATACACAATTAACAATCATAACTATGAATGTGGATAGATGAACTCACTTATAAAGTGGAGGAGAATAGCAAAATGAATGAGAAAGGAAAGAAAACACACTGGAAACCTAGAGTTACTCACAGAACTAAAATAAAGAGCTAGAGTAGAATTTTACCTCAAGCAAACTAAAAAATGAGGGGAAGTAATCCCTTGTATTTCATACAAGGCAACACTAAAAATAGACATAGTTAAGAGGTAAACAGGGAAACTACATTGTGCTTAGAGGCACCTAGAAATAGAATAGGGGCAGCTAGGAGGTATAGTGGGTGGAGTGCTGATTCTAGAGTCAGGAGGATCTGAGTTCAAATCCAGTCTCAGACACTAGCTGTGTGACCCTGGGCAAGTCGCTTAACCCTGTTTGTCTCAGTTTTCTCATCTGTAAAATAAGCTGAAGAAGGAAACACTCTAGTATCTTTGCCAAGAAAACCCCAACTGGGATCATGGGGAGTCAGTCATTGAAAAATGAGTCAACGACAACAACAAACAACAACAACAACGGACTGGAACTGTGATTTCGTTGTTACAGGGAACTACCAGGTGAAGAATATAGGTTAGCATCTTTTGCCAATGCAAATTAGTTCCTTCTCTTAGACCTATAGTCTCAAAGAGTTAGAGCAGATGCGTCAAGCATGTGACTTATGGGCCACATGGAACCCACCAAACTCCCAAGTATGGCCCAAACCAGATTAAAATGTAATTAGCAAATATTTTTAAAAATAAAAATATAATAAAACATGGTTAGCATTACATTTATAAACTAAGTCAATGTAAGGCCCATAGGGATCCTTATGGATGGATCAGTGATCCTAATTTCTATTTGAGTTTGACACTACTGGCCTCAAGCACAGGGTTTGTCTTGGTGTCTACAGTAACTTTGAATGGAATTTCTCTTTCTATCTCTTGTTGTGAACTGATCCAGCCATTTTGGAGAGCAATTTGGAACTATGCCCAAAGGGCTATAAAAATGTTCATACCCTTTGACCCAGAAATACCACTTCTAGGGTTGTATCCCAAAGAGATCACACAAGTGGGAAAAGGACCCATATGTACAAAAACATTTATAGCGCCTCTATTTGTGGTAGCTAAGAATTGGAAATCAAAGGGATGCCCATCAATTGGGGAATGGCTGAACAAGCTGTGGTATATGAAGGTAATGGAATACTGTTGTGCTATATAAGAAATGGGGATGATACAGACTTCATAACGACCTGGAAGAACCTACACGACATAATGCTGAGTGAGTGAAGCAGAGCCAGGAGAACATTATACACAACCACAGATATATGGATTCTGTGATGACTAACCCTGACAGACTTTGCTCTTCTCAGCAACACAATATGCAGACAGCTCCAAAGGACTCACGATGGAGAGTGCTATCTACATCCAGAGAAAGAATATGAAGTATGAATGCAGATTGAGGCA
>CM053623.1:162654218-162717361 GCA_028646595.1 Phalanger gymnotis | reverse complement strand
CTATGGGGTAAGATACCCAATTGAGTATGTATGGTATTCCCTCCTCCGGTCAAATCTGAGGAGAGCAAGATTCACTCATCCCCCCTCACCTGCCTTCTCTTTTCTTCCTACAGAACTGCTTTTTCTTGCCACTTTTATGGGAGATAATGTACCCCATTCTATCTCTTCCTATCTCCCTCTCTCAATATATTCCTCTCTCATCCCTTAATTTGATTTTATTTCTTTTAGATATCTTCCCTTCATCTTCAACTCACCCTGTGCCTGAGCTCTCGCTCTCTCTCTCTCTCTCTCTATATATATATATATATGTATATATATATGTACACACATACATATATACATACATACACACTCACATATACATATATACATATATATACATGCATATTCCCTTCAGCTACCCTAATACTGAGGTCTCATGAATCAAACACATCATCTTTCCATGTAGGAATGTAAACAAAACAGAGCACAAGAATCAAGAGAAGCACGAAAACGTAATCAAGAAAAAGAACAGAAAAAGAAATTGCATGGAACTTACTAAAGTTTAGCTGCAATTTGACTGGATAGTGCTTTATGAACATTTCTTAAGTGACTACTGCATGCAAAGCACTGTGTTAGGTACTGGGGATGCAAAGACAAAAACAGATAGTCCCTCCCCTCAAGGACCTTACATTTAATTTGGGGATGTATTAGGAGTCCAAGTAACTGTTGAGTACAAGAAAATCTAAGGAGATAGTACTTACAACCATGGGGTGAAATGGGGTAGGAGTAGGGAAGGCTTCATGAAAAGTGGAGGTGACATCTGAATTGATCTTTGTTAGAAGGATTCTGTGACCCAGACATGAGGGGTAAGTGCATTCCCATTGTAGGGAACATTTTGGATGAATGCATGGAGGCATGAGATGGAATATTAAATTCTGGGATCTGCTAGTAGGACAATTCATCTGGAACATGGAGTTTATGAAGGGGAGTGGTATCAAATCTAGCTGGAAAAGCAGCTGGGGACAGATTGTAGAGGGCATTAAGAGCCAGGATGTTTGTATTTTATACCATGGATAACGGAAAGTCATTGAAAATTTTTGAGCTGGGGAGAAGCATGGCACAACTTGTGCCAGGAAGATTATTTTGGCAATTATGTGGAGAATGAATTGCGTGGAGGAGAGACTGGAAATGATACCAATTGGGAGGCTATTGCTATTGTTCAGGAGAGAGGCAGGGAGGGTTTGAACTAAGGTGGTGCCTATGTGATTGCAGAGAAAGGGATAAGATGAAAGAGAAGTCATGGAGATACATTAGTAAGACTTGGCAACTAATTGGACATGGGGGATAAGAGAAGAGGATTAAGTCAGGTATTACTCTGAGATTATAAAGAAACTGGTTAATTGGGAAGATGGTGGTACTTAGCACAGTGCTTTTAGAACCTAATAGTTTAATAAATAAATGCTTATTGATTGGTGCCTTCAACAGAAACAAGTGTGTATAGGAGGGATAGGGTTGGGAATGGAGGGAGAGACAATTAGTTATTTTGTGGCCTTGAGTTTGAAATTCCTACAAGACACCCAGGAAAGCATATCATGTAAGCAGTTGAAAATGAGTGACTTTAGATCAGGAGCAATATTGGGGATGGACATATAGAATGAGAAGTCATTTGGGTAGAGTATGATAACCTTATGCAGATGAGAAAATATCTAAAAAAGAATACACAGAGAAAAGAAGAGGACTCGGGACAGAGCCCTAGGAAATATCCATGATAAGGAGGAAGCTGATTCAGCAAAAGAGTCTGAGCAATCCGATAAGTAGGAGAAGCAGTACTATGTCGTGGAGGCCAAGCAGAGGCAGTATCTGGGAGGAAAAAGTAGGTCAGGATCAAAGGCTATTGAGATGTCAAGGAGGATAAGGACAGAGAAAATGTCTGGATTCAGGTATTTAAGAGATCACTGGTAATCTTGGAGACAGAAGTTTTAGTCAAGTGGTAGAACAGAAACCAGATTTTGAAGGACTGAGAAGTGAGAGAATGGTACAGAAGGAAGTGTAGATTATTCTTTAAGGAGTCTGACAGTAAAAGATAGAAATAAAACTATAGCTTTCTTTCACTCATTCATTTAACAAGCATTAATTAAGAACCTAGGGCAGCTAGGTGGTGCAGTGGATGGTGTGCTGTACTTGGAGTCAGGAAGACTCATCTTCCTGAGTCCAAATCTGACCCTAGACACTTACTTGCTGTGTGATCCTGGGCAAGTCACTTAATCTTGTTTGCCTCAATTTCCTCATCTATAAAATAAGCTAGAGAAGGAAATGGCAAACCACTCCAGTATCTTTGCTAAGAGAACCCCAAGTGGGGTCGGGAAGAGAAAAACACAACTGAACAACAACAACAAATTGCTGTACAATGTGCCAGGTGCTAGAAAGACAAAAACAGAAATGAAATGGTCCCTGTGTCCAAGAGTATAAACTCTACTGGAAAAAAACAACATAGGTTCATAGGACCAAAGATTTAGAACAAGAAGGGACCCTTGAGGCCATCTAGGTCAGCCTCCTCATTTTATAGGAGAAGAAACCGGCCCATAGAAGTTAAATAACTAGCAGAAGGTCACAGAGGTAGCAAGCAGCATATCTGAGATCTGAGCCCATGTGCTCAAATCAAAATCTATTGGCCTTTCACATTCACAAACATTATTTCCATGTACACGGAAAACTAAATAGAGGAGGTATCTACTTTGTCTATATCCCTGGGAAGGAGAACACTAGTAACTAGGAGGATCTCCTTTCTACAGGAGATAGCACATGAGCTAAACTTTGAAGAAAGTGGATTCTGTTAGGCAAAGAAGAGGAGAGAGTAAGTACATCCCAGACATGGGAGAGAGCTTATGCACAGGCACAGAAAAAAGAAAATGGAATATTGCGTATGGGGAACCATAAATTTGGCCAGCTTGGTTGTGATGTAGTGGGTAGAGTTCAATACCTAATGTCAATAGACCTGAATTATATTTTTTACATCAACTTGCCAGGCCTATTTCTATTAGTTTTAATTTTCTTAAGGGCCATCTGAAAATCATTTAAATATTTTGATACCCCCTACTTCAATTTGCTCAGTGATGACAATACTTCATTGTGAGACTTAAGGAACATTTCTTTTTCAGATCATTACAAATCAGTGGGCATCCTTTACTTTTAGAAATGCTTCTTGAACTTCCTGAGAAATTGTCATAGGCAGTTTTGTAGAAATGATTTTTCTTACATTTAAAGTGGCATCTAACAATTAAAAATATTTCATTATTATTTGTGAATTTTGGGTTCCAAGATCAAGTAAGCTGAAGGAAGGGCTGTTGCAGGAGTGACATCTCCCAGGAGGAGATGGTACATGGAAACCGGGTCAAGAGTGGTATGGGGATACTCTAGGAAGGCAGGCTGAAGCCAGTGCTGGCTTCTGTGGGGCCATTTCAGGGACCAAAGCTTAAAACCAGTGATCTCCAGTTAACTGATTGCAGAAGGAAACAGGAGAAGATGGGTAGGTCAATAGACATTAACCAAGCACTTACTATGTAACAAGGCACTGTGAGCTCACAACATACTAACAACCTGTATACAGAATAGAGAGTCCCTTAGCTGGAGATCCAGGGTTTTAGGCTTTGGTCCCTGTTCTGAGAGGCCAGAGTAGAGAGTGAGTTTTAGATCTTTGATTATTGGAATTCACACTTGTTGATGACCCTCTTAGGGCTCAGAGTGCTGGCTCACTTCAGAACTATTTGCAGAAGCTAATGTTGGCTCCCACAGAATGGTTCCTCTTAGCTCATTTACCCAAGCTCACTTGCGTTACCCCTTTACCAGCTTCCACATGTTCTCACTGTTGTGTTTTTTTTTTTGGTAATGAAGTTTGGATTAGTATTTATTTTTCTCTTTGAGTTTCTTTATAATTGGTCTATGTGTGGTCTTATTCTTATATTATCTGTGGTGTGTGTGGGAGAGCTGGGCTCTAATACGTGCTTTCATGTTGCAATCTTAACTAAAAGTCACCAGAGATTACTTCCTGTGTTGCTCAGTTGTCTTCATATAGGGCAACGGTCAATGCCCTATATAATATAATTCCAATTGATTGAGGAGTTTTCTCATTGTTGTTAGGCAGTGCCTAGGTAGCTGAGTGGAAGGAATGCTGGACCTGGGGCTAGGAGGATCTGAGTTCAAATCCAACCTTAGGCACTTCCCGGCTGTAGAACTCTGTACAACTCATTTAATATCAGTCTGGCTTAGTTCCCTCCTCTGTGAAACGGGGGAAAATAATATCATCTACCTCCCAGGGCTGTCACAAGGATTAAATGAGATAGTATTTGCAAAGTGCTTGGCAAACCTTAAAGTGCTATGTAAATATTATCTATCTATCATTATTATCAAAGTTGTCAGAAAACTTAATTTAATCAAACTGATTACCTTCTTTACATAAATATAAAATATTATGATGACAATATAAGAATTTGAAGTAATAGGCATGGCTGAGAATTATGAATTAGTTAACTATGAACTAGTTAAATTTCAGTGTTTTGACCTTCTGCTGCCCTCTTGTGTGTGTTCCACAGTGTGGCAGATTCTTTTTTATCATCTGAGCCTCAGGCAATCTTATTACTAAAGCTTTCCTGTCCTCCAGTGGCCACAAATGGTCTAGCAAATTGTTGTTTCTATTCCATTAGCAAAGTGAAGAACTATGATGATAAAAGTTTCTAGGTCAGAAAAGTGACTTATGTATAAAGACAACAGCAAAACAAAACAACTTAATACAAACTTCAATCAACTTAAGTTCCCCCCGCCCCAACCTCAACAGAACAAGAATGTGCTCAAAAGTAAGAGTTGGGAGAGATACAGGTAACACTTCTTTAAAGGTCACCTATTATAATGGAAAGAATACCGGATTTGGGAGTCAGAAGATGTGGGTTTGAATCCAGGTTCTGTGTCACCTTTAGCAAGTCAATTATTTGGGTTTCAGTTTCCAAATATACAAAATGAAAGGGCTAAGCTAGATTTTCTCTAAGGTTTCATTCGGCTACTAGTTAATTAAAATCATGTCAATGAACAGATATTAACTGGCCTATGTACAAAGCAATATGCAATGTACTGGGGACATAAATTTAAAAAAATAATCCTTGCCCCCAAGGAGCATGCATTTTACTTATAAAAATAATCCAATGATGCATTAATAGTCTTTAATATTTACAATTTCAGTAAAAGAATCTAGCAGGAAAGTGGGGAAAAGGCCAAACAAAAAAAATCTACATGTGTGACATATCCAGAATTTAGACTATAGACTCACACATACATAAACATGTATTTATGCTGAGACTGGCAAAATGGAGAGAGATTGTTGGCCCTACCGTGAGGAAGACCTGTGTTTGAATCCTGCCTAAGATACTGACTGTGGGACCCCTGGCAGGTCAACTAACTTCTCAGTGCTCTAAGGAAACTCTGAGACTATAAGTTGCAGAGAAGGCACCAATCTACATTGGCAGAGATTTTCTTCATCAGGGAAGTCTCTATATCAATTATGTTCCAGGACCAGTAGTTTGGTCTGTCCATCTGTCCATCCATCTATCTACCTATCTGTCCATCTATCCATCTCCATGGCTATGAAATAATGTCTATGTAATCAGCATAGGCAGCCATTTGGGGAATAGAGTGGAAAGGAAGAAGGGGGCAGATCTGCTATTTCATTGGGGTGGGGAACTACCAGATAGGGGGAACAATTGCTCTGTAACCAGTTGCCTGAGGAAGCCAAACCTTAAATGATTTGTCCAAGGTGACATAACTAGTACCTGTCATGGGCAGGAATTGAACCCAGATCTTCCTGACTCTGAAGCTGGTGCCCCATCCATCATGACACACTGCATCTCAAACAACCATAGGCGATAGATAGGAAATAGTGGCTTTGCATTTTAACCTAACTTTGTCCAGATGAAAATCTGAAAGAATTGGAGAGGGGATTTTGGGAAGAGCTTCTTTTCTGTAACCTTTCATGTGCAAAAAAGATAATGAAGTTGAATAAATGTGAATTGATGGACATCATTTCTGTCTTTCTGTTTCTGAATTTCAGGCATACAAGTTATCCCACTATGTTTTGAATATTAAGCCTATATTTGTAGAGATTATTACTATTATTGCTAAGATTGAAAGCTTAGTTTTTCCTGTTTATTTCCTATTCTCAAAATATATGTATGCTTGGCAATGTTGTTACTTCCTATGTTTTACTTAGATTAGGATTCTTTGCCTGAAGGAACTTGACCAAAGTTAGCTTTGTTTATTAAACACTTCCCACTTGCCAAACATAGTGCTAAGTGCTATGAGAGAAATAAAATCTAAATAAGTCTCAGCTGTCCTCATGGAGCTTATAGTCTAATAAGGAATAGAACAAAAACATGGGTGATTGTAATATACAGTATTATATGATGAATGCATTGGAGAGAGGCATGTGAAGACCATGGGTAGAAAAGTTACCAACAAGGAAGATCAGGGAAAGTATCATGGAAGAGGTGAGGTGGCACTTGAATTGGGGAGAAATTTACCAGCAAAGAGGAGAAAGGAGCATATGACAAGGTAAAGAGAACAATTCGAGCAAAGAGGGTGGGATTATTGTTGTTGTTTGTCCTTTGTTCTTGAAGAGGACCAATGACATCAGGAGAGTGATGGCTTGGCGTGTAAGTGAATTGGATTTAAGTGATGCAGGGCTGTGCAAAGTCAGCAGCCTCACTCTCTCCTCCAGAGTGATCTGAGTGCAGTGGTAAGACATAGGTCAGAAAACTAGAGATGGCCCCAGAGGAAGTGGAAGACCTTGGCTTTTTTAAAATAAGGTTTTTCCCAGGCCTCAGTTTGTCTGAGGCAACACCTTACATACATACATACATACATATATACATATATACATACATACATACATATGTATGGAGAGAGAGAGACAGAGGGGGGGAGGGGGAGAGAGAGAGAGAGAGGGAAAGAGAGAGAGAGGAGAGAGAATAATGTGAGCAAAAGGGGTAGGAAGTCACAAAAGAAGAAGAAAAGGAAGAGAATAGAGAAGGCTAGGGAAGGTAGAAGGGAAGGGAGTGAAGGGATTCTAGGATATGTGACAAATTAAAGCAGCAGATCATAGGGAACTTCTGGCCAAGATGGCTACCTGAAGGAGAGGCAGACAACTTAGCTCCAACATACTTAAATCAGCACCCTTAAGTTTGTGCCACCCCTAATAATCAACAAAAAATCCAATGAGAAACTACAGTATATGATTGTTTCTACCCCAGAACTGCACAAGAGATCAATTGGATCCCTGTGGGCAACAGAAAGGGGGTCTGCCAGTACCAGCACTGGGAGCCATGCAGCACCAACCAGAGGCTGCCAGATACATGTAGCCTGTAAGGGTTTGTGGACTGAGGCAGCAGTCACTGAGGGCTCCCCCAAGAAAGCCCCAGGGTGATCAGTAAGCCCCAGGACATGGCCCTCTGAAGTACTATAGAGCAGCAGTGAGCAGTAGCAGCAACCAGTACACAGCAAGGTAGCTTGCATATTGGGATAGCACCCTACCCTGAAGTGCTAGAGAGGGCCTTGAAGATTCAGCACTTTAAGCTGTAAAGATCAAGGGGGCAGGGTAATTCTGGGATGTAAAGGTCAGCTCAAGAAGCCAGGTGACTATCACATCCAAAGCACAGAAGGGGGCAGAACCTGACCATGTTACAGAGCCCCAGTTCAAGAACTAAAGCTGGAAAGAAGAGCCAATCAAAGAAAACATTGACCAGTATAAAAAATTATAGCAAATCTAGAGATCCCTCCAAAAGAAAGCATAAACCGTAACAGCTGCAAGCAGAGATTCGAAGGAAAAAATGAACTTTCCAGCAGAACAACATGAATACCTACAAGAAATGAAGCAAGAGATTGTAAAGCTAAAGCGGCAGAGGAAAGGATTAGAAAGAGAATAAATATGGGGCAGCTAGGTAGGGCAGCAGATAGAACACTGGCCCTGGAGGCAGGAGAACCCAAGTTCGACTTGACTCAGCCATTTATCATCATGTGTGACTCTGGCCTAGTCACTTAAACCCGATTGCACCTGCCTCCCCAAAACAAAGAGAATAGATAGCTTAGAGGAGAACATGGCAAGCATTATCCAGGAAATGGATTCCCTGAAAACTAGGTCAAACAGGAATCTTTTTTTGGTAATATTTTAATATTTTCAGTCTCATAGAGAAGAAAATGTAAGATATTTTATCTTTCACTTGGAAAACTGAGTCAAAAAGTAAAAATACAAGAATCAATGTATTCCCTGAAAACTAGTAGTGGTGCCACAAAAAAAAAGCATTATTGAAAGATTTTTGTAAATACACAGAAGAGGACAGAAGGAAGCACAGACAAGCAGAAGTCTGAAGTAATGAATTTATTATATATATATTTTAAAAAAACAAGCTAAATGGAGATTCATAGTTACATATAATATCTTTTTTGTATTCTATGTGTATGGAAATTCTTTTTTTAAAAAAAAGTTCGGAATTTTTAAAATCAATTTTAAAAATGAAATATAAGGTCAAGGCTAAGTACAAAGCAAGTGAAGCCAGAATGGGTCGATGGACTAGGAGGACAGGAGTGAGTGAAGAGTAGCTTTAATGTGAATGAAAGAGTGGAAGAGGTAGACGTATAATGTAGACTGTGTATGCACTGGAGCATCCTTAACCCAAGAACTTAGCTTTTGCCTCTTCCTTATGGTGGAATAAAGAAACTGAGTACTTACATCAAGAGAACGATTTATTTATTATTTATTTTTTTGGAGGGGGAAAGGCAGGGCAATTGAGGTTAAGTGACTTGCCCAATGTCACACAGCTAGGAAGTATCAAGTATCTGGGGCCGGATTTGAAGTCAGGTCCTCCTGACTCCAGGGCCAGTGCTCTATTCCTGTCACTACCTGGCTGCCCTGAGAATGATTTATTTGGCAATGCATACAGTTGCACAAATGAACTGCATTCAAGGCTCTCAGTAGCCAAGGACCCAGAATCTTGGTTTCTACACAGTTAATATACAATTTGGAGGGAATAAAAAACCAGGATTATAGGGATTGAGACATCTTGTTTCTTATTGGTGAAGAGTGGGAGAGACTGAAGTGAGAGAGGTAGTTTTGTGACATTTCTTAAG
The DNA here is from genome assembly GCA_028646595.1 of Phalanger gymnotis. Taxonomy (NCBI): domain Eukaryota; kingdom Metazoa; phylum Chordata; class Mammalia; order Diprotodontia; family Phalangeridae; genus Phalanger; species Phalanger gymnotis. Next base: position 162,708,214 of record CM053623.1, on the reverse strand, counting down.
TCGGGTGACCTTTGAGTGGGGGAGTAATCTTGTGATTTATCAAAAATCAGGCGACAGACAAGCAGCTGAAACTTAGCTTCAAAAAATGGTAGATAAAGGCAAAATAGAGTTACTAATGTCATCTTTAATGTGTAACACCATCAAGATCCTAAAGATAGTTTTGAGAGTCTCATCTAATGCCATTGGCTTAAGCCCCCATCAGTGTGTTTTGCCGCAAGATTATCAGTTAAATATCATTGAGTTAGGAAGCATAAATCAACTTTCTGAAAAGGTAGTATTATATTTATAGCAGCTCTTTTTGTGGTGGCAAAAAATTAGAAATCAAAAGGATGCCCATCAATTGGGGAACGGCTAAACAAATTGTGGTATATGAATGTAATGGAATACTATTGTGCTATAAGAAATGAGGAGCAGACAGACTTCATTATAACCTGGAAAGACATAAATGAACTGATGCTGAGTGAGAGGAGCAGAACCAGGAGATCTTTATACACAATTACAGACATACAGTATCTATAAGGACTAACTTTGATAGACCTGACTCCTCTCATCAATGCAAGGTTCAAAGACAGCTCCAAAAGACTCATGATGGAAAAAGCTATGCACATCTAGAGAAAGAATTATAGAATCTGAATGCAGATTAAGGCAAACTATTTGCTCTCTCTCTCTCTCTTTTTTTTTTTTTACTTCTTTTTTGGTTTTGGTTCTTCTTTCTCATGATTCATTCCATTGGTTATAATTCTTCTTTACAACTGGACTATTATGTAAATAAGTTCTAGGCGAAGGTATATGTAGAATCTTCATTGGATTACATACTGCCTTGGGGAGGTGGGGGGAGGAGAGGGAGGAAGAGAAAATTCGGAACCCCAAAAATTGTGAAACAGTGTTGTAAACTAAAAATAAAAAAAAATTATAATTGAAAAGGTATTATTTACTAAGGTCATACAATAAGAACGGGTAGTATAAATGCCCCACCAAAGTGTGTGATGTGCTTTCCTTTAGAGCACAGAGTCCAAAGAAAAGCAGGGTCAAGCTTAGACTGTGTATGTGGCAAAGACGTAATACATAAAATAGCACTTGTCTGCTTGGAGTCATTTTCTTTCATTCATGGGGTGCTCAGGAAGTTCCCCTTATACTTGATGAATCTGTGGATATCTGTTCTTGGCTCCTCATGCAGACGCTACAGCCAGGTGGTCCAGGGACGCTGCTAGTACAAGGAACATGAGGAGGTCTGATACCCTTTGGACTCCTGGAAGCTGAGAAGGTCCTTCTCTGGTCAGAGGAGGTGGGAATAGGGAGATCTGGCTACGCCTAAAGTTAAGGCGTCACCTCTCCCAGCTTTTTCTCAGGGTTTTAGCTAGAATTCTACACTTAGATCTAATTTCTAGAAAAAAGTTTCACATTTAGGCTAACTCAGTGCTTTTATGTAGGAGCAGAGAACATAAAATCTCTTAGACAATTGCAATGAATATCTTGTCTGATGCTATTTCACTGCATCAAAGACTTTCTGCCCTTAGTAGCAAGGTGTATGACTTTTGGAGAAGGAATTTCCAAGGGCACAATAGGATGGACCAAGACACAGGCAAGTTGTAGGAAAAGTAGGATTGAATAGAACATGGATGAAATTTCAGTAAGTAGTAGTCATGCTGCTTGCAACTAAGTTGATAAGACTGGATGAATGGGACTTGGAAACCAGTACATAGGGAGATAGATTAGTCCAACATAATCTAGAGATAGAAATTCAAGGTCAGAGGACTTGTGTTGCTATGATGCTACAGACTTCAAAAAACCAGATGTCCCAAAAGTTTTAGTGCTGTTTTAAGCTTTAATAACTTCAAAGCTGTAGAACTTGGAATGTTGGTGTTTTGGTAACTACAAATGTGTTCTTTGCTCTTTCTAGGCAGGTGAAGCTCTCCTTTTTGGCAGACTCTTTCTGGAATAGAAAAGAAACCAAAGTATTGTATTTGAAATCAACTTGAAAAGCTACCCATTCATTCCATCTTCTGTTGGGAGTATCATAGCATTAATACTGGACTAAGATTTAGGAATCCAAGTGTACTAATGTTCATTTAAATTTACTGTGTATCAGTTAGAAATAATATGTAGCTAATTGGGTTGTTGTGAGCATCAGATAAGAACATACAAGAAAGTGTAAAAAACTATTTAAAAGACACAGTGTTATTAACGGAAAGAACAAGAACTCTATATGGTCTTATCCCATAGCCTTCTTAAACCCTTCAAGTTTACCCTGGTCAGATCACATTTGGAGTATGGTATTCAGTTCTGAGCTGCACAGCTTATTGCTAAACTGTGGCATCTCCAATGGAAATGTACATTTCTTCTGGCCCTCTGCCTCAGGACGGGCATGTGATTTGCTGGGATGATACACAGAACTCCTGATTGGTCCTCCAAGTAAATGGGAACTGCTTCAATGATGACTGGAAACAGTGAGGGAAGATAAAAACTTGTTGACAGTTTCTTCCCCCACCCCACAGAAAGAGCTGAGGAAAGAATGGCTCTACTTTTCTCTTTTAGGACTCTTTCCCAGTACTTCTCTCCTTTTGCATTCCAAGAAAGTGGAGAGGTGTTGTCTGCCCAAGCTTCCCTCCCCAACAGTAAGAGAGGCTTGCTTAAGCAAGTCTGAAAATAGCTTCAAGTCTCCAGCTGCTTTCTTTCAGCTTTTTGTTTCATTCCCTGAGCTCAGATCAATAACCACGATCCTGAGAAATGGATGTTTCCAACAATCCTGGGAAATGAACGTTTCCAGCAATGGTGGTTACTTTATGAGTTCAGGGGTTCCTGAATTGGGTACCAGATGCCCAGAGATTTTCTTACTAGCATGCTTCTCAAAGAATGTAATTATCAGGATTTTCTTGTGGCTGAAGAATTTAAGAAAACTAGGGCAGAAATGACTCAGGCTGTTACTCTATTACTTCAGATTCAATTTTGGGATGAAATGAGGCACTTGTAGGTCACTCAACCATTAATAAAAGTTTATTTATCTACAGCATAGAAAGGATACTTAACAGGGATAGTCCAGTCTTCCAGCACTCAGCTTGAGTGGATCCCTTCTCACCCTCTTATCTCCATATGGAAATTCATCTGGTCGGCAGGACAGGGTGTAATGACATTTAATAATTTCTTGCAAAATATTCCAGGTCTGGGGGACCCTGACCACAAATAGATAGGACTTTTTTGTTCCCTTAGATGAAGCCATGGCTAGAGTAAACCAGAAAGCTTCATCTAGGAAAGTGTAGTGTAAGCTTACACAAACTATCCTTCCCTGTCACCTCCCACCAAGTCCCAAGCAACAGCTTTGTTACATATCAGAGAAAAATTATTCTAATTTATACTAGGGGGTAGGGGACCCCTGACAGATGTTGGGCAAATCAAGTCAAGCCCACAAGCATTTATTAAGCACCAACTATGTGTCAGGAACTGGGGATACAAAAAAAGTCAAAGCTGTTTCTGCTTTCAAGGAGCCTGAAATCAAATGGTCCTATCACAGGTGCCCTAACCAGATCTGGACTTTTTGAGTTGCCTTGTTAGTGAAGGTCTGAAGTGAATGTTCAGCAAATTCTATACTTAGGTTGAAGGCATGACTCTAATGCCAGCATCTTTAGTTCAGGCTGAATGTTAGGATGAAATGAGGTGCTCATCTGTCATTGGGCATTTGTTTTAACAAAAAAGATTTACTTTGCCTAAAAGAGTAATATGAAGCAAGGATACAGTGGCACTTAGTTTTTCTTGAAGTGGTCCCTCTCAATTCCATCTGGAAAGGTGTTATGGTCCACGTAGTAAAATTTGGGTTGGCCTCTCATGATATGGTGATTCATGGGGTCTTGGGTACACATTAAGTTAGACAGACCAAGACTCTATGACATTTTATGTACTTAGTTGATGAGGAAAACAGCAAGCAGGGACCAATCAGGTCAGGTTCCAGGAGCAGCTTTGTCTTCTTTTATACAAAGCTTTCCCATCTTGTGGATGGGAGGAAAGAAGTTGCATCAGAGAAATGCAGGTTCTATTATAACTTGATACCCAAATTGTATACTAAAATACTTCTCCTAAAAGGAACGCTCTTATCCATCTTTTAAGGAGAACCTAAACATGAACTACATCTAAGTTTTGTACGTGAGATTTTCTTGGAATCATTCTGGGGTAGGGCCAGTGTCAGAGATAACCCACCACCTAGAATAAGTCAGTGTCTTGAGTTAGATTTCATTGTTGGAGCCCCTGGGCCATATGGTACATTGATAAGTTGCAAAAACAGAAGACAACTAAAATTGCTAAAAGCCTTGAGTCCATGACAAATGAGGATTAGTTGAAGGAACTGGGAATTTTTAGCCCGGAGAAAAGAAGACACGGGGGAGACATGATCGCTGTTTTCAATTATGTGAAAAGCAAGCATGTAAAAGAATGATTTGATTGGCTCTAATTACGCCAGAGGGCAGAAGCTGCAGAGATTTAGGTTTGCTAGAAAGCACAATTTCTTAACATAGCATCTAAAAATGGAATACCCTGCATCAGGAGGTAGTGAGAGGTCTTCAGGGAAATGCTGAATAGTGTATGGTAGTAGGAATTCTATTTCAGGAGCAGGACAAACTAGAAGGCCACTGAAGTCTCTTGCAACTCTCAACCTCTGTGATTAGTATATGAACTAGGAGTGTCATTCATAGCCACATAAATAGGTACTAGGTCAGTGTGCCTATCACGCTTGGCAGGTTCCCTATTGCCTTGATGAAGCCTGCTGAATTGGTAGTGTTGTTCTTAAAAGGGAATCTGGTAAGAGCAAAATCCTGAACTCCTCCTCCTCTATACAAGTCAGGCTAATTTTCCTTAAAAGGTATTGAGACTATGCTGGAAATTTGGTTGACTCACGGGAGTAAGGGCTCAGACCACTGACATCACTTCCTGGACACTTGAGTACAAAATGGCCACATGGAACTCCTGGCTTACTCTCTGAGGCTTGGCTGATGGAAAACAATGGGCAAAGGTGCTTTGATCAGCTGAATCAAACTGAGGTTTCCTCAATGCCTATTCTTCTTCAATATCCTTCTCCCACTATGGTTAAGTCAATCTTTTTGTTAATTATTGAATAACTTATGAGTGCCTCATTTTGTTCTAATATGTAAACTAAACTCCCAGAGAACTGGCCTGAGTCAGGCCCAATCTAGAATGATTGGTGTAGCTGTGAGGGCTTAGAATGTAACGAGCTCCTTGAAATGGACAATCATCAGTGCAGAAGGGGAGCCGAGATTTCTTTTCATACTTCTGGTGGTGATTTTGGTGATACCATTAGAAATGGTCGCTTATCCCCACCTGGGATATTTGAGAGTTAACTGCCTGTGGTCTTTTTGCAAGGACAGAGACCATGTGTTGTGTCCTTAAGAACTGTACCTTGAAAATAATTGCAGTAAGCTGGCTTTTAGGCCCTGTGCCTGCGTTGAACCTTCCAGGCTGGTAATTTAAGACTCCTCCGGGTTTTACGAAGGATTGCTCTTCAGAACTCAGTTAATCTTCAGAGAAACTTAAGAAAACTGTATTCTGTGGGACTGAAAGAGATTTCCTTTTCATTTAGAAAAGGACAATTTCAAAAAAATGAATTTGCTTTTGCTGGGAATGGATGCTTTTATATTGCAAATAGTTGTCATCTCCCAATTACTTTGGGGGAGTCCTACTCAAAGAAGGACCCTCCTAGTTATAAAAGAATTATATTTTTATGTAGATAGGGGAAGAACTGTTTGGTTTTGGATGGCTTTTTGGAAGTTACAATGAAGCTGAAGCTTGTCCTCGGTCCTTTAATTGTACAGGGATATAACCGGATATTGAAGGATGGCCTCTCATTGACAGTGAGAGAATGCAAACCAAGGCAGATCTCTGAAATTTTAGAATTGTCTATTAACTATGCTTAAGAAATTGTTTTGAGTTTTGTCTTTTTAATTTGTAATTTGAGAGGCCAACCCAAATGTTATTACATGGATTTTAGGGAGATTCTTTGTTGCATGCCATTGAGGAAGGCACTTGAAAGGACAATACTTCATTCTCCCTAGGGACCCCAATATTTTTGGAATTGAGAATCTGGACAATTGTGCCAATTGCACCCCAATTTAATTAGCTTAGGACAGGCAAAGGTGCTGCATCCGTTTAAAAAGTTCCCATTCTTGCCCTTGAACTATGAATTATTAATTGTAACTTTCTGTGGAGCTTCTAGTAAGGGGCTCCTGCGGAAGGCACAGCTCAGGTCTCAGGTGCATTTCCTCAACCCTAATAGAAGTGGATGTTGTTTGCACATGGCAAATACTGGACTAGAAGTGTTTCTAGGTGCGCGCGCGCGCGTATGTGTGTGTGGCTTTTTGTGTGGCTTCTTGGCCTTCCCCCAGCACAGGAGGTCAGAGTCAGATTCTAGCAGTAACAGCACCTGAAGGGCTCCTGCTGAGCGAGGGTGGTGGTGGGGCAGCAATGCTTGCAAGGATCAGCACAGGGCAATAGAATTCTAGTCCCAATAGAGGCATTTGTCCTGCCCCCTGGCTCAGGGGCGCAGTGGCAGCACCTGAGATACCATTCAGGCCAGAGCACAGGACTGTAGCAATCATCTCTGGAAGAGCGGGCAGAGACAAGGGTGACAGCAGTGGAGGGAGAGAAGAGCTCCAGGATCAAGAGTGAACACTGGCATGAACAATGGCAAAAGGCAGGTCCATTTAGCCCATGGCTTACTGAAATCTGGAAATGATTGACTCTTAATTACACCCAGTTAATCATTGTACAACTCCCCAGGGAGGGCTTGGAAGACCAAGGGGTGGCATTGTTAGGAGGGGGTTTGCTTTTTTTGGCAAGAAAAGAGTTGAAAGTGTCTAACCAACCCCTACAAAAGAAGGTGGGCAACTCCTTAGAGGCCTCTCATTGGGCAAAGATTGTTGTGACTCCCCACCTCCCCAACCTCCCCCATCACCATAGGACTCCCAGGAAGTGAGAGACTCTGCCTGGTGGTCCAGGAAACATAGTCAACGGTGGTACCCAGCAATTCTTCCTAACCTCTGATGAGAATCAGTAATTATTCAGGAAAGTGTCAGCTTTCCTGTAGTCTTAATGTTTCCAGTCTTCTTCCTGCTTATGGTCAGGCACATTTTTATACTGTGAGACCCACTATGAACTATGTTGATTTTACTTCCATCACATAAACTGGATTGTACAGACCTGGGACTCAGACTTTCCTGGGACTCTCCTAGATTGTCCTTACTGTTTTTAGTTTTGATTTTTGCTGTGTTTCTGTTTTAGTTCTTTTCTTCCTCCTTTATGACTATCTATATCAGGCTTTTTAAACACGAAAAGTCAGGGCTTGCCAGTAACAGTCTTGAAATAATTTAAGTTGTGGAAAAATTCTTTAGAAGTCTTTAAGGACCTTACCTCCACTATCCCCATGCAAGTTGGCCTAGTTTTTCCTTAAAAGTTTTTGAGACCACCCTAGATATCTGGTTGGCTCAGACTGCTGACATCCTTTTCTGGTCATCTGAGTACAAAACAGCCACGAGGAACTTCAGGTGTGCTCTTCGATGATTGGCTGGTGGAAAGCAATGGGCATTTCAAGCAAGGAAGCTTTATTCAACAGAATAAATGACCTCAATACCTATCCTTATTAGATATCCTTCTCCTTATATGGCTAAGTTAATATCAATCAATAAACATTAAGTGCTTATGGTGCGCCAGGCACCTTGCTAAGCATTAGGGATAAAAAGAGGCAAAAGGCTATCCCTGACTTCAAGGAGCTTACAATCTAATAACAAATCTAATCTAATCTAAATCTCTTTTTGTTAGCTGTAGAATGACTTATGAGTCTCTCATTTTGTTCCAACTCTGAATATAAATTACCAGGAAACTGACTTGTTAGGCTTAGGGGAAGAGATACCTATATTCCTTGGATCTTTTTCTTGAGGCTTGTAATGGTAATCGGTGTGGGACTTTTTTTTTTCTTTTACTGTTTTCTCTTTTGGAATGCTAAGGTAATCAAGAACCTTTGATAAGTTTTGCCTTTCAAATGTGATGGCAAGCAAAGTGGGGTCTTTTGTTTTGTTTTTTTTTGTTTTGTTTGTTTTGTTTTTCTCTTTTGCTTTCCAGCACTGAGGCAATCAGGTATCTTTGAGTCTTGTCTTTGTTTGAATCAAGAGACAGGGATTAGAAACAATGTATATGATATGGTGCTAGCGATTAAAGATCTTTCCCACACTCTCCATTTTGCTAAGTATGCTCTGAGCCCTCAGGGCCCTGAACAAGGTATATGAGCTCTGAGGTTGGCATTTTGCTTTTGGGGGCACACTCACTGGAAGAGTGCTGGTGTGGAGACTCTGGGTAGCCATTGAGGAGCTCCCCACCCTACCCCCTCTTTGAAAACAGAGATGTTGGTGCTTCTCTTTCTGGTAATGTCTTGATCAGACAAAAGCTTGTCTGTTGATCTGTTTATGTTTGCTCTAAAGTTCAGGGTGCTAACTTTTCCCCCTGAACTAAGTGAATGATATATGTATGTTTAATTAAAGTAACATTGTTAACCCCTTAAAGTTGCTTTACTTAGAAAAGCAGATCAATGAATCTGTGCTAGCAGCCCTCCTGTGTACTCTTGTTGGTCTTTCACCTCCACAGCACCTGCTAGCAACATTGTTGTTATAAAGCTTCAGTGACTGACATATTCTAGTTCTCCTAAGATAAGGGCAGATCTGTGACTGGGTAATGAACTGGTCTACTGCTCATAGAGCTGTCTCCAACCAGGATCTAAGGCAGGACTTCTCTGTGAATCTACTTGTATAAGCTAAGTGATCAGGGGAATCATTGATCCATTTGATGAGTTCTACCAATTGATTTGGAAGATTTGGAAGGCTACCTCCTTTGTTGGAAGGGAACCTCCCATAGATGTAGACAGATACCCTAGCTTCTTGCTGTGAGGGAATGAATGCAGGGAAATGCTCTTATTGGTTCCAGTGACTTGAGCTGCTTCCAAAATCACTGGCTACAGAATCAGGGAGGATGGATACTTGTCAGAGATGCCATACTTTCCCCCTATTCTAGAATCTGGACTGAGATGTGAAATGGCTCATTTTCTTTTCAATGCTATGAGTAAAGGGGGAAAAGGAGAGAAATTTTATTTCTTTGCAACCCACCCCCAGCAAAAAATACTTGCAGAAGCAGATGGCGAGTGGCCTCTTCTTTGCCCAGGTAACCTGAGAATAGTTTTGGGGCTTACATTTCCTGAGTGTCTTCTTTCTTTCTGTTTTTCTTTCTTAATAGAGGTCAGAAACTAGAATTTATGAGAACCGTCTTTCTATGCATGTTTAAAAGTTCCCAAGAGATCAAGAATTCCTAAGTTTGATTATTTAAGCACCAGCCTCCTGAAAGTATTTGCTGTCTCCAGTGGGTTGTGTGTACCCAAGCAAGTGCACAAGATGATCCATAGGGAAATGGTATCAACCAATTAGAAAATAGGTCACATCCTACCTTCAACTTGGTAACCAATGATGCTCATGTCTCAAAAACTACTGCATCACACCTGTTGCCCTACACGCTCCAACACTTCCCCTTCCTGTTGTGTCCCACTGTCTGTGTAAATGCCATACCTATTCTCTTTCACACTGGGTTTCAGGTGCTCCAGGTGGCTTATATCTGCAACCCAGATACACAGTTGCACAGGCACCATTGGGAAAATTCCCCTTTCCCCCACAATGTACATACTCCTGGTGTCCTAAGAGGCATCACTGTGGTAGTGAACTCCTCTCTGCTGGTTTTACACACTCTGGAAGCAGCCACTGATTAAGCCCTGGTCTGTGTTTCCTTTTAGGTGAGGATCATTTTTCATTACTGAAATTCATCTAGTTGGCTAGCTACACAGATCAAATTAATAGGATAATGAATTACTTACTACCAATGATTACTTAAAAAGTCTACCCTATCCCCCAGAGAATATTTTAAAGGTAAAATCATCATGTCTATGTAGTTATTCTGGCTTATAGGTACTGTACAAGCAGCAATTTCTCAAACTGCAAAGTTTAGTTTTAAAAGTTTGCTTTTTTCCTTCTAAAAATAAGAAATACATAGACTGACATTGGTGCCCTCAGTCCATTTCTATGCCCTCAGAAACTGATTGTTTTCTGATGGTCACATGTCACATGCAGTAAGAAAGCTATCCTGATGGGAAAAACTAAGAGTTCCACAAAGCTGAGGAGTTGACAATGATGACTTCACTCTATTTTTGGGTATTGTGAATTATTTCAATTTACATTTGTCAGATTAAGTGGATTTACAGATTGTATCATTTGGACTAAATTAGTGGATAAGTAGCCTTAAAAGATTGCTGAAAAGAAACCACAAATTGAAGATAATACTAACAACATAAGCACAATCAAACAACAGCTACTCTAAGTAGCAACTCCTTGTCAGACATATTACAAAGAAAAATTAATATTGATTGAATTGGGTCTGGCAAATAAAAAATTATCAAGATTATTTAAAATATGGATTTATATCCACTATCATTAATGATACCCCCTAATTGTATGTTACGCCTTGATATATCATGTCATAGTAGGAAGCCATAATAGTTAGCAAAACATTTTGAAAACCAAGCATACATAGCACAAGACAAACATCTACAAAATTTCCAGCAATATTTAAAGCCATGTAATAATCTAGTACTTTACAAAATTTTGCTAACTCCAACAATAAATATTTAAAAGCCTCTTTGGAGGCTCCTTACAACAAAAGACAAAAAGCCACACCTTTGGAGAAACACTTGCTCTTCATGCTATGGTAAAAATGGTGGAGATAATATAAGCAAAACAATATGGTGAGAAATTAAAATGTGTTCCTTTGTCAGTCAATACTGTTGGCAAACACATAGAAAACAATGGCAAAGATTTGAAGAAGGAAGTATTCAAATTACAGTGTGAGGTTTGCTATAAAGCTGGATAAAAGTACAGATGTTTCTAGCATGTCTGCGGTTTTTGTCACTAGCTATATTGTTTCAACTAGTAAATACATGAAGAACACCTTTGAGGAGAAGCCACTAAGGGACAGATATAATAGAAAAGATATATTCTTAACAATGTATTACTTTTCTAATATAAATAATGTTTTAAAAGAAAACTATATAACTGCAGCCACTGATGGAGTGGTTGTTTTGAATAGAATAAAGGATTCTAGCAGAGAGATCATCACATGTGAAATTCATTCATGGCATTATTTATAAGCAAGCCATTACAGAAGTGCACTTACTATACTATAGGATAAGATAGGATGTTCCCAATAGGGTTAATTTGCATTAAAGTAGCCCTCTTTTTACTATTTAAAGTAAAATATTTACAATATTTCCTAATGAGATAGGCAGTAGCCAAGAAAAATATACATACACACATATGTGAAAATAAACACATACATACAAACACATGTATAGTAGCATACACTGGTTATCACTTGCCAAAGTACTTTAAAGAACTGTCACCTTTAAAGATGTCATATACATTTGTTTTTTTACAAAACGACAAACATTCCAAATTTGATCACCGTTTCTGTGATGACAAGGCACTTAACAAATGTTTATCGACTAATATGCTACTTAGCAGAATAAAAAAAAAAACAATGTTTATTCAAACAGATATAGATTGATAAATTATAGAAATCAATTCATTACTTCATGGCAAAGGTGACATTTTAAGAATGAGTGAGAAATGTTACTGCTTTTCCAAAGAAAATCATGCAATAATAGATAGGACATTTTGAAAATGCTCTATGTTTGGAAATGTTTCTAATATTATGTAACTGTTGCCCAAAACAATGTAATTATGTCACCCATGAAAACTCATCTTTACACCTAAAAAACTTGGAAAATGAATTTTCTAACTTATTTAAGGATATTCCAAATAAAGAGTTTCAGTAAATTTGACCACATTTGCTAATTAAAAGTGTAAAAATGCATCACCTTCTGATTAGTTTTCAAGTTAGAAACAACTGCAATCTGGGGCATCTATGTGGTGCAGTGAGTAGAGCACTGGCCCTGGAGTCAGGAGGACCTGAGTTCAAATCCAGTCTCAGACACCTGACATATTAGCTGTGTGACCTTGGGCAAGTCACTTAACCCCAGTTGCCCTGTCTTCCCCTCTCTCCCCTGAAAAAAAAACAAATCAAAAAACGAACAACTGCAATCAGTTGTATATCAGAATATGGCAAGACAGAATATGTCAAGAGAGAAATTTACTGGCTCAATTTTTACCAAAAACCTTTGCATAACTGGTGGATAGGTTTGAAAAATAATTGTTATGTAAATATAGCCAATGATAGAATTCTTCCATTTGGATGTATATACTTTTGTGAGGTATCTTTTTCAGTTGTGGCAGCTATTAAAATAAAATATTGAAGGAAAGATTACTTAAAAGCAATGCTTTAAATCATCATCATGAAGTGTTGAGCCAAGATTTTCAAAAGTAATAAAGCATATTCAATCCCACTCCACTGCTCAAGAAAATATTTTTTGTCATATTATTTTAGAAAATTTTTTTCATCATTAATAAATTAAATAAAATTATTTTAAAATCACTTATTTCATCTTTATCTTGTCCTTTAAAATGTCTATTTTTGTGAATGTTTCATATTGTCCATAGTATATTTTTGTAGTAGTAGATGCCCAAATTTTCCTAAAATACTTCAATCTATTTGGTGATTGCTAGATGGATAAATCTGACCAAGCTGTCAAGTTAGTTAACTGCCCCCTGTAAACACCAATGTATGGTTCTATAGATCCAAATAAGTCTTTTGTCTTCCATGCCAACCTGGAGGGCTTGAGAGTAGTCCTATACCAAGAGAGTGATGGTCACTAGAAGCCAATTGCATTTGCCAGTAGAGGACTTCCTGAGAGATAGCAAGACTCACCTTTCCATCTATAAACTGAAGTTCTTCATTGTTACTGAAAAGATCAAAGAATATATAAGTGGAGCAAGACTGAAAGCACAAACCGATAACAATCCGTTGACATATTCTGACCAATGCCTAGTTTTATGCTGCCTGCCACAGATGTGTAGGAACACTGGCCATCTATGAGTTCAGCATTTACTACCCATCAGGGAAGTCATAGATGCTTTGTCTCAAAGGCCATGTGACCTATGATGAAAGCTATCTATGACACCCAAAAAGCTGGGCTACACAGCTTCATTAGACAATATGCCAGTAGCTAATAATAATAACATTTATATAGCATCTACTATGTGCCAGGCACTGTATTAAGAACATTTCAAATATTATCTCTTTTAATACTCACAATAACCCTGGGAAAGTAGGTGCTTTTATTATACTAATTTTATAGATAAGGAAACTGAGGCAAAGAGAGGTTAAATGACTTGCCCAGGGTTAAATGGCTAGTAAATGTTAGAGGTGAGATTTGATAGCAGGTCTTTCTAACTCCAGGCTCTATATACACTGTGCCACCTAGGTGCCCACCTAGCACCTGTAGACATTGTTTCAATGAACAAATACTTTCTGCCTCAGTTGTCTGTGGGTGTCTGGTAGTAAAAGCCGATAACGTACTATGAGCTGGAAAGCAAGCTACGAAATAAGACAGTGATGCTAAAGGACTCTTTTTCTACCCCCACAAAAGGGCACGTTATTATTGAAACAAGAATAGAAGTTGGAGCTGTGCAATGCAATGCTGTATCAAGCAAGTTCTCTTACTTTTCCTGCAAGATGGCTGTAGGAAGTGGTTAGTGCTGCCCAAAGCATTCCTGGAAAGAACTGCATAATGACTTTGCACATATCAATTAGGAAAGGACCCTGGAACTAGTTAGAGACAGATTCTATCAGCCTAACACAGCAGCACATGCCATTAAGATGTGTGGGCTTTCCACTGGAGCTGTTCAAAGAAGGGTACTACCAACCTGTGCTGCCTATTTGGAGAATATAAGCACTAGCAAATCTTTGGAACCTGTCTGCATTGGCTTCTTAATCTTAGGAAGGAGAAAGCAAGAGCGTGTCATATATTGTTGGATAACTATTTCACCAGGTATGCAAAGCAAACTTGCCCAGGACCTGGAAAGCATTCCTTATTTTCTAAGCCATTGTCGAAGAAGTATTTCTTAGAGCACGGATTTCATGCCAAGATCCATTCTGGCCAGAGCAGAGATTCAGGAAGCAAGTTATTCAAGGAAATACTAACTTTGTTTGGTATAAAGAAGTCTAGAATTATACTTTACTATCCTCAAGGAATCCCATAACCTGAACATTTCAACTGCACACTACTGAACACATAAGAACCCTGAGACCAGAACAATAGTCTCCAAGTAAATATGTAGCATTTCTAGTGCAGATATAGGACTCCACCAGGAATTATGCCACAGGTCTACTTGCTGATGTTTGGGTGAGAGCCATGCCTACCTATTGACTTGTGCCTTGGCATGTTAGAGGATGCAAACATTCACAACCATTAAATCTCTTGACTGGGAGATACCTATCAATTAGCCATGTCTTCAAGTAGAAGAGCTCTGAGAAAAGAAAAGCTGCTATGATGCCCAAGTTCATTACTAAGACCTTCAACAAGGATACTTGGATGTTCAAGGAATACACATGTTGGCAGACCAATGGAAGGTTCTCCATACATTGGGCAACTTGCTTGTTTGAAAAACAGCCTCAGAGACCGATGGGGCCCCTATAAAGACAATTCATCACAACTATTTATTGCCCACAGGAAAGTTAGACTCTGTGAGAAGCAAGTAGAAACATGTTATGGACATTTATCTCATTGGACTCTAAGTAAAAGCCTGCCCTCCAGCTGGAAAGACTGTCTAAAGCTGGTGTTGGCTTTGAAAGTTACATTTCCAGAGAAGAAGACACTGTTTACTGAATCCAACAGACTTACTTGGACACAGTTTTGACAACAGGAATAGACTGAACCCAGACATATCACATTTCTTGCCTAGAATTTCAGCCATTCAGACTCATAAGGTGAAAAGACACCCCACAAAGCTTAGTAACAACGATAACCAACCCAAACCCTCCACAAATTTGTATTTATGAGTGCAAGACTATAGTTATGTTAAGGAATATGGTCAGCCCATATCATCTATTAGTTCAGGTATAGGGGCAGAAAGGTCAGCAAGTTACAAGAGAGTAATGAAGATATAGCTAACCTGTGTACAAATTAACCTATGATGTTACAGGTGAGATTGGGTAAGTGGTTACACAAGTAATACAGTAATACTAATGTTTACTCATGTAGGGTATGTTTTATATGTAATTGCATATGTTTAGTGATGCATCTGTTAATTACTGTACGCACTGACTTATGCTATTATTTTACCATTTTGCTATTTATATTACAAATAGTAATGTAGAAGTATAATAGCTCTATTTACCTGTACTGTATTGCTAGCTCTTTGCATGTATACCAAAGACAAAAGTTTAGAGACCACTGTTCTGGAAGGAAAAGATTTTCCTAGCAGTGCCCACTGGAGAAGACAGAAGAGATAGAGGATTACTCTGTAGCTCAGCAAGAGGACTAAAGCCATGCAAAACAGGGGTAGGCGGGAGCGCACATAGACATATATATGTATATACATACACATCCATCCATATGCACATATGCGTATGCGTACATATATGCGTGTATATGCATTCACGCACACACATATTTAAAGAGTAGCAGCCATACATAGCCCAATCCCACTGCTGATCAGCAGAGAAGCTTTGATCTATTCCATTTTCTAACCTGGGACTGTTTGCCCCTTCCCGGGCAGCCTTTTGGTGCCTTGTTCCCAGGGGCTCACCATACTGGTGTCAGAGTCAGCTGACTTTAGCCATACTACAGTTCAGTACTCCTGAACTCAAGGGGTCCAATAATCTCACCCTCCCCTGCAGCAAGAACTCCAAGCATCTGTTTGCCACTAAGATTGTCAACGGGGAATACTTTTGTTCAGGATTCCCCAGAAGCGCCTTTACCTTCTGGGGGAGTGGGACAATCTAAGGGGTGTTTTGAGTGCTTTATGTTTCTGTACTTTGGTTCCTGGGACTCTTTTGCATTTTAAGAATTTTATGTAGAGGGTGAAATAAAGGATACCCCATTTTCAATAAATATCTATGTTTTACATTAAATGCTATATACGACTAGGTTACACTTGCCTACATTTGAGGAGACATTGAGTGAGTTACATTTAAGCTTTCTTCAGATTTTTTCCAGAGTAAAAACTTCAGAGTGGGAGCAAAGAGCAATAATGCCTCCTTTAGGCTCTGCCCCTCCAGATCAGACCTGGGTCTGTGTGAACCTAGTCTTTGAAGGCACCTGGGACACATAGAAGTCACTCTGGACTGTTTTCCTACAAAGTATTCTCCTTTCTTTCCTTCTCTTCTTTAGGGAGAAGAGTGGTACTCTGATGATTTCAGATTCCCTTTTCTTGGGAGCTTCACAGTATTTTTTAAATGCTTCTGTTACTAAAACAGAGGCCTTGGCTCCTCATTATTGGCCACACAGATGTGTGTGCCTTGACTTTAAAAAACACTTTACAGAGATCCCCAAAAGATATAACCTTTCTGTAGGCTGTTTGAATTTCTTAAGGTGGAATGATTCTAGTTTGAACTTTCAGAGACTAACTACAATAGACATGTTAATTTTAGAAAGGAAGAGACAGAAATATTATTAATATAACTGTTATTAAAAATATCTCCCAAAGGAACAAACAATAACAGAAATTGTAAAAGTTAAAATATATTTACCACCCTTAGAAAAGGAGCAAGCACAAAAGATCAGAATTACCTTGCTTTCTTGGATGATTTCTTCAGGTTTTTTTTTTTAATTTGCATGCAGCAGTAGGCCACAAGGTTGGCCCAGACTATCAAGCTCCATCCTCCTGACCTTTCTCTCTACCAAAGGGTTTCTGAGACATAGGGTGAGAGGAAGAGGCAGGCTTTGAGGCATACACTTACAAAGTATGAACTCTTTGACAATAGACAGGTAGAAAACTCTCTTTAAAAACCACATCTATCACTAAGCTGTACATACCCTTTGACTCAGAAATACCTCAAATAGGCATATATCCAGAAGACATAAAAGACAGAAAGAATTCATATGTACATATTCATAGCAGCATTTGTTTTTGTAGTAATGAACTAGAAGCCCATCAATTGGGAGAATGGTTGAACAAAAATCCCTTACAAGTATAATGGAATATCAGGTCATAGGAAATGATTATCTGGAAGGATTCAGAGAAACTTACCAAGAGATATGAACTGATGCAGAGAAAAGTAAGCAGTAGTAGGAGAGCAATTTAAGTGGTAACTACAAAACTGTAAAGAAAAGCAACTTTGAAGGACTTGACCAACTATGACTCCCTAAGACGGAGGATGAAATGTGCCTTCTACCTTTTGACAGAGAGGTGAATGGATTAGAGGTACAGAATGGGACATAACATTTGCAAACATGGGCAATATCTGTTCTGGATGGGTCTGTTTTGTTTGACTATGTTAATTTATTACAAGAGAAGGTTTTGTTTTTTTTTTTAGGGAAGTCCTCCAAAAAAAGGAGAAAAAGAAAGACAATCAATAAAGAAAATAAAAAGAAATAAATCAATAAAGAAAATAAAAAGAAAAATAAAGAAAATCAATAAAAGAAAGTCAATCGATAAATGGACAGAGAGAATAGAAGGTTTGGGAGGACACACAATCAGAAGAGCTTTTGGAAGTAAGGTGATAAATTAAATCCATGTTAAAAAACCACAACCCAGGTATATTCGACTCATGGTTTATAAGCAAAGCTCTTTTTCTGTTTTGTCTTTGTACAAGGAAATGTTCAAGTCTCTTGGTGCACATCAGGTTTAGAATGAGAACAACAACAAAAAAGGAAACATATAGCATGTTTAGATATTGGAAAGAATATCTCTAGTTCTCTGTCACTGACTGCTACACCTGTTCTCTGGGAGTTGTGCTGTTTCTTTGCTGTTTCCTCTCCACTTGAACTGCTGGACTATATATAATCCACAGAATCATAAGATAGCTCATGATATCTTGGAGGCTATGCACAGAACCACCTCTCATTACACCGAAGAAATAATCCATGCTCCATGCGAAATAAGCCAATCTTTTCTCTGCTACAGGGAGCAAATGATCCCCCACGTCCTCCCTCCCACCTCTCTCTTCTGGGGAAAAAAAACGCCAAAGGAAGTCCTCCAAAAAAAGAAAAATTCAATTCTTAAAAATTCGAGAATCCGACACACCTATGACTGGGCACAAGTTTCACATAAGACTCCTCCAAAGCGGACTTAAAACCTGATGCTATCCTATACTGAAATGCATTAACTGGCCCATATGAAGAAGTCCGTATATGGAGTGGAGGTACTAACATAAAACCTCTTGCTTTGTGATCAATCTGGCCTCTGTCCCACCTTCCCCCCACTCCCCTCCATTTTCCTGTTTTAACTTCCTGAGCACTGTTGGGGGAAAAATGCTGTTTCTTAGCGCCAGTGTTGCAGAGGGTAACAGACTGGCAAAGTATCCAAATAATCGCTAGTTTAGATGAGTTGACATGGCAGTAGTAGTTTTATAATTATCCCAATAAACATGTCCAATGAGAATGATATACACTTTACAGTAATTTGCAGGTATCACTTCGCTTGCATCTGAAATTTTTATCCTGGGTGAGCTGCTGCAGATAGTGAGGGTCTTTTTTTTCTTTTTTGGGGGGGGGAAGAGAGGTGTAATAGTGAGAACAGGCAAAAGTGAAAAAAAGAGATGAGGGAACAGTTGGTGGAGGAGAGGATATTGTTAGCTAGTGGCTGGTCTCAGGTGGAGGAAATTGCTACAGCCTGGGAAACTTGAAGAATTTAAAGAGAGAGAAACAGATTTCTACATTTACAGGAACATCGTTTTTCCTGGACTCTAGTAGGCACAGCAGCAAAGCCTTTGATCTTGGGATTAGCTCCAGATGATTTTTACTTGACCCTTTTTATCTGATGTCGTCTCCTAGCTTTTGTTCCTCTTTCCTATACATGGAGTTCTAAATGCTCTAGTCACCCAAGTTCTGCTCACTACCCCTGACTTTTCTGGGAAAAGTTAACTGTTTACTTCTCTAATCCTCTTGGCCCCTCCGCTCCTTATCAGGCTGCTCTGGAAGGGAGATGTCGGTACAAGCTACGGAGCTTTCCAGTTAAGCCTGAGCGCCAAGCTGGCTCACCACCCCGAGTTCCGACTTCCGAGTTCCGAGTTCCGAGCCCCATCGCCTCCCTCTCCCACCAATTCTGGCAGGCGACTTCCATATCCTTTACGTTTGCTGACCTTCGCAGCCCAACCTGGCGGGGGTACCACCGAGCCGGATGAGCAGATCTTTTAGGTACCATGCAAACTGTATGGAACCAGTCTCCTTCCCAAGGTCTCCGCTACCTCCCCCCGTCGGTGAAACTAGGAAGAACGTGATCCAAACCAAGAGAATAGCTGTGCTCGCCTAACTCGATTAACTCCCAATTTATGTTATTTATTTTTGGCTTTTAATTTCTCAAACAGTGGCCTGAGAGTGTTGCAGACCCCCCACCCCCAACTCCCCACCCCCGATACCTCGCGATCGCACAAGTCCCATTCTTCTGCTTTGCAAGTCCCCACGCTTTTGGTAGCGCTGAGAGATGTCTGGTAGAACTGCAGCCGGACTACCTTAAGGCAAAGGGCCTAAACGCAGCGAGCCAGCCTCCGCGGGGTGGCTCCCGACACCACAGCCAATAGTTCCCCTTCTCTGTTTAAATAGATTTGCAATGTCAATCATTTTCTCCTTCTTCAGCCTCCCTTCCACCGCCATATTGGGCAACTAAAAAAAAGTGCTCGGCTTTTCGGGGTGTCTTTTTATATTCTTTCCTTTTCCCAGTCTCTTCCTACACCACGACTTTTGAGATCAGCCAGGTGTTTTTGTTTTGTTCTGTTCTGTTTCCTTCGCGGCTCGGTTTGGGAAACCCACAGGCTCGTACCGGCTTGGTCTTGGACTAGCTTCTCCAAGTCCCCCCTCCCTTCCCCTCCCCTTCTCTCCTTTCCCCCCTCCCTCTCCCTCCCTTCGTCCCTCCCTCCCTCTCTCCCTTACACTTGATCTGCTGGGAGACTGTTCTGCTGGCTCTCCCGGGCTTCCCCCTGCCCCCTCCCCCAAACCCAACACTGATCCTAAAGCTTGTGTAATTATTGGTGGTTGTTTGTTTCCCTTGGCCCCAAAAGGGAATCGCGGGACCTGTATAAAAGGGGCTACGTGTTCGGACTTTTTTGTTGTTGTCGTTTTTAAAAGTTGAGTGGAGACGAGGGAGGACGATGTCAAACGTGCGTATTTCTGATGGGAGCCCGACCCTGGAGCGGATGGAAGGCAGGCAGGCGGAGTACCCCAAGCCTTCAGCTTGCCGCAACCTCTTCGGCCCAGTGAACCATGAAGATTTAACGCAGGACTTAAAGAAGCATTGCAGAGACATCGAGGAGGACTGCCAGCGCAAGTGGAACTTCGACTTTCGGAATCACAAGCCCTTGGAGGGGAGTTATGAGTGGCAACCTGTGGAGAAAGATAGTTTGCCCGAGTTTTATTTCAGGCCCCCGCGGAACCCCAAAGGGAGATGCCAGGGGCCAGGCCAAGAAAACGGGGATCTAAACGGAGTGCGCCAAGTGGGGTTTTTTATTGCTTCTCAGGGAATCTCAGAGGACACCCACTTAAGAGATCAAAAGACTGAGGGTGCATCCGAAAGCCAGACGACTTTGGCAGACCAGTGCACTGAGACGAGGAAACGACCAGCCACGGATGGTAATCGCTCTTTAAAATTAAAATAAAACAAACCCCTCCCTTGTTTACTCGGTCTGTCTGGGCCACTCCTTGGCTTTACTGGAGGTCCGTCCCCGAAGTTGTGTCTAGAGAACACCAGCTCAGTTCTTGGCTTTTCCATCGGTAGCTGAAGCTGTTAACCTTATGCTCTGGTGCTATCATCTAACTAGTTATCATTTCTTTTGAAGTTAAAAGCTATTAGTTGTGAGTTTCCTGCAAGTGGTGTAAAAAATTTATTCTGTAAACTTAACGTTTAAAACCCATCGCCTCCCCAAAACACCTGTCCCCTCCCCCAGTCTGCCATCATAAGGTATGTGAATGACCCAAACTATTATCTTGCAGCTAGGATGTTCCTAATTATCCCTCGTGAAAGATTGCGCTATATTATCCCTCGATAGGTACCGGGGACATGGGAGGAGGTTTTTGTCAATAGCAACAATATTTTTAGGATTTTAAGACAATTAGCGATTGATCCAGGATTGTGGGTGGTGGTAGTATTCCCCCGATTCCCCCGGCTAACTTTTGTTAGCTAATGCTTTTAATAAAATCTGTTGTCTTCCCCCCCTCCTCTCCGCAATTTCCCCTGCTAGATGTCTCACCTCAAAACAAAAGAGCCAACATTACTGAAGAAGAGGTTTCAGACACTTCTCCCAATGCTAGTTCAGTGGAGCAGACGCCCAAGAAGCCCAGTCTCAGAAGACATCAAACGTAAACTACTTAGGTGGGTTGCTTAGCTAGGGTTCAGAAATGAAACCAAGCTGCACTTTTGGAACTGGTAGTCTCTGCAAACTCCTCAACACATTTTATTTATTAGTTGTCTACGGATAAGAAGTTTGCTAGTTTGACAAGGCCCCTTCCCGCCCCCCTCATGCACATTTTGTGGGGTTGAGAGAATAGAGAAGGAGTAGGGAAAGGGTTGTTGAGTTTTATCAAATTTTCTCCATCAAGCAGACCTTTACTTTAGAAAAATTGTGCAGTTACTCCAGAGTGAAGGGTAGCATCCTGGATGCAGACTTCTTGTCCTGGAGGTAGTTCCTGGTGAAAGGGAGATCATCCTCTTATGAGCGCTCACAAAAACTTGATTGGAAGATGAGACTTTTTTCAGCCCTAAATAAGGGCTGTGGTTGTTCCCTGACCCAGCAGAGGAATTTTAAGGTTTATCATTTTTCAGTGGTTTCAAATAAAGGCATTATTTGGACGCAGAGGGAAGAAAGGGAAACAAATGGTCTAATCTTTTCATTTGAGAATAAACGCAGCTCCAGTGATTCACAGAAGAGTTTAGAAATAGAATGAAGTGGCATGTGCACCTCATTTACTTTGATCCTTCTAGTGTCACACCACTTCTACTGGGTTTTTGGAGGGTGAGGGAACCTGTTTATGCAGAAGAACACACAGAATCATTAAAAGTTACTCACAAAGTTTTTCCACAGCTCTGAAGTGCTGCAAAGTAAAAGTTAATGAATTCTGTCCCCCTTGAGCAATCTGGAACCTGTCAGCATGTATATGCAAATTCTGCTAGAACAACTCACTATTTGGGTATTTAATGGGAAAAGGAATAATAAATATCAGGGCTGGCTAAGGTTGGGTCTACCTAGCTCTAGGGAAGTGGAGATGTGCAATAATCTGCTGAATCTGATCAGTTCAGATAGATAGATAGAAGGAATATTTCAGTCCCCAAAGTTCTATTTAGAGGGCCTTAATTAATTCTTCAGGCCAGCTAATTCTGCTAGTCATTGAAATTGCTTAAGAGCAGAAACTGAGTCTCATTCCTCGCTGTATTCTTTACCAGTGGATGCCACATGGTAGGTACACAATAAACATTTATTGAATGTCGATGGAATCTTTACAATATAGATAGGACACTTTAAAATTGGAGGGGAGGAGTGTTTCTAATTTCTTAAACTGGAAAGTCACTCCAATTTGTTTTTACACAAATTAAATGTCTATGATCTTTACTCAATACAAAGTGCCTACCTTCAAGGCTTGTTGAAAAATGGCTTTATAGAACCTCTCTATATAGTGGATGAAATTGGATGAAAATTGTTGACTAATTCACCCAAAGGTGTCAATACTTGCAGTGCTGCCAGGGCTTTTTCATGTGTTTTTGTGTATCAGACTCTGATAAATTTTTGGTCTTGTATTATTCGGCTAAGCAGGACTTCTCAAATTCAAAGAATCTTTAGAAATATTAACTTGGGACATTGTCAACTTAAAAAAACAAACCAAAAAGCTGTACACATATATTCATCACAAGAAACAAGGATGAACTTTAAAACATTTTATCCCGTTAGCTTAAGAGATAGTCATAAAATACTGCCAAAGGTTATTTTCAGCTGGATGAAGTAGCTTGAAGGGTCACAACTGTATTTTCATACAGTTTACCTATACCACATACATTTTGCATCTGTTAATTTTTTTCATACTGATCATTTAGCCATGTGAACAATTCCCAGTGCTCTCCTCTACCAAAGTACATACAACTTATCTCTGTAACTTAGTCTTTTTAAAAAAGTTGCCTGGGACACTGAGACTTTCATTGATTTACAAATCAGAACTTAAACGCTGGTCTTCATGACTCCAAGGCCATGCTTCCCCTCATTCTGTTCTTAGGCATTTTTTCAAATAAAGGTGAGTTGTTGGGGTTTTTTTTTTTTACCCTTACAATTTATTTTTTCCCCTCTGTATCTCTCCTTTTATTTCCTGTCATCAATCCAGATTCCCTATAATTCCAGATTCCTTCATAGTATGGAGTGGTGGCATGGGGTGGCGGTAAGATGAGATACAATTTAAGCTAAGGTGAATTAGTTTTGCTATTTGAAATCTTTATGGGTCTCAGTTTGGAAGAATGAATGACCAAAGAGATGACCTCATCTATCTGTCATTATTAGCCTTCTACATTTAGCTTGTGTATATAATCCACCCACTTCAAGCCCTTGAGCAAGCAAGACAGTGAGAAAATAATTTTTACCAAGTGTAGTGATTTACTTTGCTGCTGTTAGAATTAGTTGTATCAATGCCCCTAATGCACTTTCCCCCCCCCCAATCTTTTGTTTTGCAGAATTAAGAATGTGTCCTTGTTCATTGGATATACTAGAGCTTGATGAAACAAGGAAGATATAAATTCAATTTTAAGAATACATATCTCTGACTTCATGGAATGGATATCCTGTTTAAGCACTGAAAAGCAACAAAACAATAACACTAAAGTTGTAGGCACTCTTAAAAGATGTGCCTCTAAAAGCATCGGATGTAGCATCATGCAATTAGGTTTTTCCTTATTTGCTTCATTGTACTACCTGTGTATATAGTTTTTATCTTTTATGTAGCACATAAACTTTGGGAAAGGGGGGGGCAGTGGGGTGGGCTAAGATATGAAGAAAATAGAAAGCTTGCTTCAAATTATATAGCAAGAATATAAGTGTATGACTTGCATCAAAAGAAGCAATTGTGGGTTGGGGGTGGTGGTTAAGCTTTTCTTTTAAAGATGTAATATCCCTTTCAGTGAGATCTGATATATCTTTTTGAAAATTGCAACAATTAAAACAGTCAACAGCTGATTACTGTTTATCATATTACACTTACTAAGAATCTGGAGCTCTGATGTATCCATTATGTTAGAGCAAAGGCTTTTTTTTTAAAGGAGGGTTATAAAATGGAGACCTCTTTAAAGTGAAGTAATTATCCAATTAATTAAGGCTTAAGCAAACAATCCACATAATTCAGGCAAAAACAAAATTGACTGTGAGTTCTGAATGATCAGAACTGGCAATCTCTACTTATTCGGATAAGCCAGAAAATTGTCTACACATTCCCTTTATTTTGTGCTTGTAAACATGGCCTAAATAATGCTCCCTGGGAACTAAAAAAAAAAAATTGAGATTCAAGGTAAAAAACCAAAATAATGGAACCCTTTTTTAATTTAAAATTTCTCATTAGGTCTTGGCTATTTTACCCAGAGGAATGTGATGTGTTTAATGGAAGGTGAGAATGGATCAGAGGTAGTTGTTGGTAGAAGAGGGAAATGGATACTGCATCTTTAAACAGTATTTCTACATTGCTGTATGTGTATGAAACATTTTAAAGTGTACCTGTGTACATAACTCTGTAAAGATACTGAGAAAATTATACTAACTTATTTATGTTAAAAGATTTTTTTTTAAATCTAGAAGATATAAAAGCCAAAGTGGCATGTTTTGTGCATTTGTAAATGCTCTATTGGGTAGGCCTTAGGGATTTTTTTTTCTTCTGTTAAATAATATGGCTGTGCTTAAAAGGATTGCCTACTGAGCCAAGTATAACTTTTTTTGTAATGTGTAATTGTTCCCTATCAAGCAATCAATAAATAAAACTGCCATAGCTATTAAATGAATTGTACTGATGTGGCTGCTCCTTAGAGCCATTACACCTGATACTACAGTGGCCTTAATAGGGACACACACCATGAATTAGCAAAGGATCTTAAAAGTTTAGGCCCAAATTTGAGTGAGTGTTATATTGGCCAGAATACACTTGTCCTAATTCTCTATTTAGTTTTGGGGATCATACAGTTTTACAGTTTGAAAAACACCTCGGAGGTCACATAGTCCAATCTTTATTTTGCAGACCAGGAAGTAGGCCCAGAGAAGTGATTTGTCCAAGGTCATACAAGTACTAAAGTATAAGAACTAAGATTTTTTATCCAGGGGCTCTAATGACAAATCCAATGCTCTTTCCAGTATTACCACGTGGCCATGATGTCTGAAATGAAATAATCAAGCTCCTGGAATTGTTTAAAAGAACAAACACACCACAATGATTTCAGGGATCAGGGGCTGGGAAGGGTGTGGTTATCTTGTAAAAATGAGGTACAAGAATGCTAGTGGGTAGACTCAAGAGATGCAGGGTACAAAGACACTGATCTGGTAATAGAAAGCTCTTCCTTGGAAATCAGATAACAATCAGAGTATTACCAATATTTTGCCATGTAATTCGTATCTTGCTCATTTTTTCTCATATTACTTTGAAAGTTTAACCACCACCACAAATACAATGTTTTGACCAATAATCTCTTTTTTCACCCCTCCCCTATTAGTAGAAGTAAAATATACCTTGAAAACTTGTTTGACTGTAGTAATCAGAATTTAATTCAACAAACACTAAGTCCCTACTTGTAGAAGTAAGACCTGAGTTCAGGTTGGCCCTCTGACACTAGCTGTGTGATCCCAAAAGAACTTTTAGACAATTTTCTAGGCCTCATCCATCAAATCCTCAAAGTATGTTGGTGTGAGGGAGTGCCTTACATTAAAAAAAGTCATAACTCCTTTTCATATTATCCCAAGGACAAGGCACTGTGCTAGGTGTTCAATCTAACCCAAGAGAAAAGGGGCTTGGTCCTATAGGAAAGATTAATGCTAAATATTGGGAAGGCCTTCCTTCTGAGTGAGAGACAAGAAAATATAATATTTCAGTGGAGATTGTGTAATTACCTTCTCTAGAGATTAAGAAAAAAATTGCAATCTTCCTCCATGGAGTGATCTCTTAGGTACAACTTTTCTTAGAAGATGTCCTCTCAAAAAACCTTTCCAATTTATGATTTGGCTTATTACCCAGGAAGATTTCAATTGCAAATCCTTGGAGAAATTTTGCATTGTTCCTCTCTTTCTTCATCAGTTGTTCCACTGATCACTATTAGGAAGAAACAAGAATTAGGTCAGGTGATTCAAATTCCAATCTTAATTCAGTCACTAACCATGTTACCTCTCTAGGTCTCAGTTATCTCATCTGTGAAATGAAGGGATTGGACTAGATCTCAAAAGCTTTTTCCAGCATTAAAATTCTAGGCCTCTATGAACAAAACAGTCAACAGCAGGTAATTCTCCATCCTTTCCCTCCTTGTTATTTACACCACCATCTAGAGAGCCGAATGTTAATGCCCATTGAAAGTTTTTGAAGCCCTTAAAAATTAGTGTGTAGTATTCTTCCCTGAGATTTTAATTATGGCTTAAGGGAAAATAGAAAATTATTAATTTTATTTTTAATTCCTCTCAGAAGAATCTGGATTTTTTTTATCCTTAATTTTGATCCCATTAAAATTTGACAACATAAGAATCTGACCAGACTGTTCCCCTTTTCCCAGCCAAATACTAGTTATCCTTCAAGGTCCAGTTCAAGTTCCACATTCCTGATCATTCCATGCTTTATCCATCTCTCTTCGAACTCTTTTCCTTATTTTAAACAAATATGAGATAACCTCCATTCCTCATAACATACAATTCAGTGCTGAGCCCAGAAAAGGTAATAAATTAAAACTCTAATACAAGTACTGAGGTTTTCTTAACTGGGACAAGATTCTTACTTCTTAAATTAGCAAAGAATTCTGCACATTATAAAAAATGTTGATAACTAAACCAGCGTATGATACACCAAAGCATTTTAGGATTGGAAAGGACCTTAGAGAACACCTAGGCCAACAACGTCATTTAATAAATGAGAAAACTGAGGCCCAGAGAGGTGGAATAACTGCCTACGATCACATCTTTAGTTAGTGGCAAAATAAGAACTTGAAAGTCTCCTGTGCTGTTTTCAAAAATCAGACTCCTGTAACATAATCAAAATGAAATTCCATTTAGGTGAATTGATTAGGCCTTAGAGAAAACACCATTTCCTGCTACAGACATAGTATGGATCGTTAGATAGTGGAGTTGACCCCTGAGATGATACAACTTTTTATTGGAAAGAAAAATCCTTTAGTTCAGAAATATGTGTGTGTGTAAATTTTAGAATCTTAATTCAAATACAACTGAAAAAATGTAAAACATCATTTCCCATCGCAAATAAGATTATATTTGGCATTACACTCTTGAAAGTAAGCAAAAATAATTTTAAATTTTAAATCGCAATTTAAACTTTGGCCTAAGATATAATTGTCAACTCACAAATTGATATTTACATTTTGTGTACCTTATTTTGCTGAGAAATCTCGTAATATGCTTCAGAACTCTTGCCTCCACTTAAATAAAAGACGCATTATCCAAGAATGTCTATTTTCAAACAGTAAGGTTTTAAAAAAATTCTATCAGGTCTATTCGCTACCAGCTCTTTGGAGGAGAGCTGGCGAGAGAAAGGAAGGGGCGAGCAGTTTGCAGTACAGTCCTCTCTATTAAAGTTCGTGCGTCAGGACAAGCTACATAACTCGAAGATTTGGGGTGACCGAGCGAAGAAAAATGGGTGCTCGCTGTGCCAGTCAAATTTAGTGCAACCTAGAGCGAAGAGCAACTACAGCTGCTTCCCCTTTACGCGCCTGTACTAATAATTCGAATTTAAAATCCGCCCGGCCGGCTAACTGTCGGCTGCTTTTCCCCGGGCTGCAGTAAGTAACCCGCGAGCGACCTCCCCGGAGCCCGCTGCGGACATCTCTCGGGTCAGTGGCGGCTGACATCTTTTCTTTCCCTCCAGCGTTACTGGTCACTATTGCATTCGACTCCTATAACTGGCCATCCCTAAGGTACGGAGGACTGCCAATAGAACGTAGTAGGTACGGCAAATTGACTGGGCGGGTGACAACAGAAAATCATTCTTTTAGCTCAGTGCTCTTCCAGCCAACTGTGCCTGGTGCCCCTCTCGAACCCTAGCCTCCCTCTCCCCCTGTGCCTTTATTGCTTCCAGGGACTTAAGGCTGGAAGGCGAGCCCGGCCACAATTTCACTAGAAAGGCCAGGGAAATAAAGCCTTGCCGTCGTCTGTAGATGCTTTGGGGGTTTATTTTTTTCTCTTAGAAACACCCCCTGCCCAGCTCTTCCCTAGATATAAGAAAGAAACAAAATGCAACTTTGATGGCCCAAACCTTAAACCAACAAAAACTTCCTCCGCCCCTCTCCACCCAAGGTTATGGAGAGAAAATGGGGAGAGAAAATCCCTAAGAATGAACCGATCTCCTAGGGCAGGCTGCTTACTCCCACCCCTCATCCCGGGCTCCAATGATCCTTAGCCCGCGCATTTCGAAAGGATTTAAAGCTCGCTCAGCTCGTAGGAGGACACGGGGAGAAGAGGCCGCTCCCAGACGGGAAAAGAAGCGATTATTTGCTGTAGATCCCCATGGAAAGAGAGTGGGGAGAGTTGGGGTGGGTCCGGGGAGATAAACTGGGAAAAAACTGTGACAGGGGAAGGGGGGGGGTACGGCACTCGGGAGGCATAGGTACTCTCTGGATAGGATGCGCCCACGGCTGCTTAATCCTCCCAGAAATTAACATTCTGGACAACCGAGGGAAGTCGTCATTCCACAGTCGTTCCTGGTCTTTATTTGCAGTTTGTCTCCTTAAACTTTGGTGTCTTAGAAGATAAAAAAATAAATATTTCTTTAGGGTGAGCAATTAGCTTTTAAAAGAACGGATTTAAAGAAAATTAAAGACAGCCATGTGATCCACCTGAACCACGCCCTGCCTCGGGCGAACTGGCCAAAAAAGTATTCTCGGAGTGGGGGTGGAAAACAACCCCACTCCTCCAGGTCGCGAAGATCGTAGGGGTGAATGTGGTAATCGGGTAGGGACCTTTTTACACATGCCATGCAAGTCCCAGAGGGAGGACTAGTGACTCCGAGGTCTCTAGGCAAACCGGGTAGCGAGAGGGGGCACTCAAATGTACGTCTATGTACGTGGTCTTATATGTTAATGTGCATGTGTACAAACGTGTGCACACGTAGGAATTAGTGCAAAAAAGTCGACGGAGTTTCGAAGTCTTTCCACGAGTCTCGAAAGAAATGCAAATAGAAGGCAAGGAAAAACAACTCCGAGCCAGCGCACCCAAGGATTGCATCATTGTAACCTCTCCACCTCGGGAAAATGTAGCAACTATCATGGCGCTGGGTTGGGGATGAGTCCTTGCTTTTCCTTCTTTTCCTTAAAAAAAAAAAGCCCCAGAAACCAGTCTCCCCGGGCCGTTTTGCAAAAGTTTTTTTTTTTTGCTTACAAACGCTCTTTTTGGCGGGGTGGGGTGGGGTGCTGGTGCTTCGGGTAGGGAGGAGGGAAGGGGGAGCGTGTGGTTATTTATTTTTCTCGGTCCTCCTTCCCTGTACCACGGTGGTGCTAGTGAACTCGATCGGCATTGGCTGATTTCAGTGACCCCCGGCGCAGCGTACATTTTCAGATTTAAGGTGGATTCGCGAGATATTGCAACCTGGGTTTAAGCCTTTCTGGATCTCTGCAATATAAGAAAAAACCCTCTGTGGCCGCGTTTTAGCCCTCCCCACCCCAAGTTACTCCTCCCTACGTGTCTTTCTCTTCCTCCTACCACTTACCACGTTCTCCCTTATTGGTCATTTCTTGCAGTTTGAATTTTCTAATTTTTTTCGGGGGGGGGGGTGGAGTAAGTACATTAGGAGACCGTAATGTACCGAGAGCATGTGATGAAAGCGACGTCAGTAGCCTGATATCTATAGGGTGTTTGCGTGGTGGTTTTGAGGAAGTAGGCGGAGGCAGAGTCTAAGCTTCCTGTCTGAATTTCTCCTTTTCCAAAATGTGGTTGATGAGTGGGGGAGGGTACACGAGTGTAATGATAGAACGCATGAGAAAACTGAGCAGGGATGTGGTATAATAATGTTCGCTAATGCGGCACGAACTCCCAGCGAGTTGAGTCGAGCTATACGTAGCATATTCCCAAGTCTGGGACAAAAATGCATCTAGACTCCTATTTCTTACGCCACCCTTTCTTTAAAATCAGGAGGTAGAACTGGAAGGGAGCCTGGAGGTCATCTGGTCCAATACCACCTTCTCTCCTTCGTTTTAACAGAAATGGAAAACTGAGGCCAAAGACCTCATACCAAATTAGTGGCCAAAGGTGATGAGTAGTATGTGACATGTTAGGGGTTCAGAATGTACATTCTAATGGAAGATCCAAAATCCACTACCACCCCAAACACAGCATCTGACAAATGGCAGATGCTTAATAAACGCTTGTTGATCAATCCATTGAGTTTATACACGAAGTAGTGGGGGGAAGGGTTAGGAGTGAGGGAGAGAAGTCTTGAGCTGTTTTTTGAAGGGAGCTAAGGGTACAAGAGCTGGAAGGGAAAAGGGAACCCCCAGGCATTCAGGACAGCCTATTGGCTGTCCCGATTGGAGTTGAGGGGCGGGGTGGGAAATGAAATGTTTATTTTGTGGAACAGCAGAAAGGCCAGTTTGAAAAATGTTAGGGGGAGTGATGTGAAATAAGTGTTGAAAGGTAGAATGGAGGCAGATTGTGAATGGCTATAAATGCCATCCAAAGGAGTTAGGTATCTTATCTTGGAGGCAGTAAAGAAATTAAGAAAATTTTCAATTAGGAGAGAGTGACTTGGTCAGGTCTGTGCTTTAGAAATACTAATTTGGAAGCTATATATATGGAAGGCACATTGGAGAAGGGAGAGACTGGAGGTAGGGAGACCTATTTGGAGGCTATTTCAGTAGTTGAGAGGGACAGAGAGGCAGATGAAGGCTACATAAATGAAGAGGACAGGTGAAACAGATGCTGTGGTGGGAGAATTGACAAAACCTGGCAACTGATTAGAAGGATGAGGGAGAAGTAGAAGAAGAGTCAGAAGTTTTGAATCTGAATGATTGGAAGGGTGTCAGTGTCCTTAACTGGAGGAGGGAAGTTGGGGTAAGTATTGGAGGAAAGATAATAACGTATTTTGGACGTGTGGAATTATGAGACATCCAGGTGTAAGGGCGCAGCAGGCAGTTGGTGGCATAAAACTGAAGCTTGGGAGAGAAATGAGGCCTAGATATGTGTAGATTTGGGAGTTATCTGCAAGGAGATAATATTTCAAACCCTGGGAGCTGATGAGATCACTAAGGGAGTAGAGAGAAAGAAGAGGGTTTGAGGTACATCCACGATTAGGGATAATGACTCTACAAAAGACACTGAAGAGTAAAGTCAGACAGATAAGAGGAAAAGAAAGAGAGAGCAGGGTCACAAAAATTGACCAAGGGAGTTACTAGGAAGATACTAGTGTCAGTTCTTTTTCTACTTTTTGATTACAATTAGGTTAAAAGATTGGAGACTGACAGCCATTGGATTTGGCATTTAAGAAATAATAGTAATAAGTAGCATTTATATTCACATCTTCTACTCTCTCTCTTTTATATACATATGTGCATATATATATATGTGTGTGTGTATGTATATATATATATACATATATATATATACATATATAAAATTTCATTTGGTCCTCACAATAACCCTATTTTACAGATGTGGAAACTGAGACTCAGAAAGGTTAAGCAACGTTCCCAGCTAAGTAAATATCTGAGCAGAACTTGAACTTAACCTCTGGTAACTTTGAAGAAAACAGTTTCAGATGAGTGGTCAAGTCACACACTAGTTTACAAGGAGGTGAGAAGTTTGTGGGAGGTGGAGAAGTGGAGGCAATGGGGGTAGGCAGTTTTTCTAGGAGTTTGTCTTCTCCCTGGTACTTCGTCTAGAGTACAGAGGAGATAGAGGAATTTCTCTGCCTTACTCTTTTTGGCTAAGTATCAGATCAACTTAACAAATAAGAGACACTGTGCTCATCAGATAGCAATTTGAGAGAAAGCTAGGCTGGGCAGTCAGGAGTACCACTGCAGAGAAGACTAGGACCAGGGAGTCCAGTTCAGTGATGCTATATCAGAGATGTTATGTCTAGGGAGAGCTGCATAAACACACCAAGAAAAGAGAGAGGACATTGGTATCTTATAGTTCCAAGGTGTGAGTTGCCTTCACTATATGTTATTCTTTATATATGTTCCTCTCTACTATTGTACTCTATATGTTTGCCCATTCTTCCCACTGATGCAGCATGTATTTGTGGGAGAGTGCACTCCGCATTTATGAAGGAGGTGTTCTGTTACTACTTCATACAATGCCATTTCAGTAAATGCTTTTGTTAATTGTGTCAACTGGGTGGCTCTTGAAGATCCATGCACTAGTAAGGGTTCATGAGCTACAGTTTTAGGAGTACCCATAGAGTACCTTGACCTTGGGATTATCTAATGATAGGGCATCTAACCATTGAGTTTGTATTGGGAAAAGCTACAGAAAGATGACATTCTGGTTGACAAATACTTAATATAATCCTAATTTAAATAGTTTTTCCCACAGAGACTGTGGATACTATATATCTTTAAAAGAGAATGGAATCTCTTATGTTTAACTGTCATTCTGGATTAACTGTCATGACTGAAGAGAGACTAAGAGAACTTTCCTGAATGATTAAGTCATCTTTTTTATCGTGTGAAGATAAATTATTAGGAGAATTCTTGAGAAGACTTTTATTGCTGTCCTCAGAGACATGAATGGTGAGACTCTGTTTCCAGAACAAAAGAGAAGAATTTGAATTAGCAACCTTGGGTTGTTACCTTTTTCACTGTGATACCTTACTGAAATATTTAAATTTGTCTTGGTATTATTTTTGTTACATGTTTAGTTAATTGTATAGCCAGTAACACTCATGTTATTTAAACCTGTGAGACTGGGTGATTGATAACAGGCAATGATAAGTGAAGCTTATGGGAAAACAGATTTCTTCAGTTTATTTAATTACATCAATTAGCCTTTATTAAGTAAATGTTAATTACATTAACTAGCCATGGAGCTGGTTAACAATTGACAAGAATAATATTATAGTTTTAATAATTTATGAGGAAATATCAAGTGAGGCAGTGTGGTGTACTAGATATAGAATTGACCTTGGAGTCAGAAAGACCTGAGTCTATGTCACACTTCTGCCACATGCTGTCTGTGTGACCTTGGAAAAGTTATTGCTTAACCTCTGAGTACTCTGAGCAACTGTCTGTGTTATTTAAGGGAGAGAGTAAGTGCCAACCTGCATTGGTAGACAGAATTTCCTTATCTGGGAGTTGTCTGTATTAGTGAAATCGCAGATCTAGTCCCTATCCCTTTTCCCTGACCTATAAGGGACTATCAGAAGGCACTCCCTTGGTTGCATTAGAACTAGGGTAAGAATTAGTAACCTAAGTCATGTAGCAGTTTAAAGACAGAGAGGATCACTCCAACTAAAGCTACAAATAGTTTGTTCTCTCCAAAACCTGCTAAACTCAAAATGTGACACAGTAACCCATCACTCTCTAAGGAAGTAGAGATAACTTTCTCTTTGCAAGCCTTATATCCTTCCAAAGATGGGCATCTTCCATTCCAGGACATTGTTGTGGAAACCACCACCTGCTAGGTAACCAGCAGTGGACTTAAAGATTCCTAACCTCTGAAACCCATGCAGTTACCACCAGGCCTTGAAAGTTCCAATTTGTGTGATTTATCTTTGGCCAAGTCGCTTCCCATCTGGAAGCATCACGTTCCTTGTTTACAAAATGGCTTTGGGCTAGATGGCCTGTAAGATCTCTTTGTTCTCTTATTAACTCTTGTGATGTGACTAATATTTATCAGCATTTCCCTGATGGAGCTTCTCTCCCTCCACTCACAACATGGGGAATTAGATGTGGGGTAGGGGTGGGGCTAGGTGTCTACTCCTTTCCTAATCCTTAAGGATTAGTTTTCCCCCCAAAAGTGGCAAAGATGGCTTTAGAACCTAATTGGCTCTGCTTCTTGATGCAACTTCGTGGAGCTTCCTCATGTCCTAAAAGAATAAAAAGTTCTAGCCTTGGGTAGTTGGGGAGCAGTCATGGCCTCTCTGACTTGATGGGTTTCTGAAGACCACATGAGTCACTATGTCCTTTACCATATCATGCCCTGATGACTAGATGAGTTTCCATATGAAGATGAGATGAGCCATGTCCATGTCCACTGGATCCTTTTCTGTGTTAAGATATTTTAAACCTCCTTTTGTTGGCTTATTGACTCTTGAGTGTTTCATTTTGTACCAAAATTGTACCTGAGCTAAGAATCTGCTAAAATGCAGAGTTGCCTCCAAATCTCTATTGCATTTTAGAAAATCCAGTGGGGTGGGGGGAGGAGAGAAATTTCCTCCTCCTTTTCCTCCTCCTCTTTTTCTTCTGCCTTAGTGGAAGTCCAGGGGAGATCTAGTGTTGGCTGTGTTTCAACAAAGAGGTCATCTCAAAGGAGATAGGACCCATTTCTTATTTCTTTTTATGGTCAACAAAGTGGGCAGCTCTTCTTGGCTCAGTCACCAATCCTTTTTTGTTCATCCCCACAGGCACAGATATACACAAGGACCAACCAAGAAGTATGTTGAATGAATAAATGAAAAGGCATTTATTAAATGCTTCATACGCACAAATCATTGTACAAAGCCTGGGGGACACATAATGAAGGTAATCCTTTCTGTTGAGGAGCTTATGTTCAACTGGTGGAGACAACAGCGAAGGATCCAGCAGATAAACAGAGATTGAAGAGTAGAGAAAACAAAGTCCCAGAGGACATGAGAAGGAAGAGGATCAAGGGCCCAAGTTGGCTTTGGGCTAAGGGAGAAGAAGCAATTATTAAGTGCCTAATGTGCCAACTGTTGAGCACTTTACAAATATCTCATTTGATCTTCACAACAACCCTGGAAGGTAGGTGCTATTATTTCCATTTTAAAGTTGAGGAAACTAAGGCAAAGGTTAAGTAACTTGCCCAGGGTCACACATAATAAATGTTTGAAGCTGAATTTGAATTCAAGTCTTCATAACTCCAGGCCTGGCACCACCTAGTTCCTGCTCTGTGGCAAGGAGAAAGTCACTATTGTCTTATCACTATACCTAGCATTTTTTTCTTTTCTTTTGGATAAGTATTTAAAATTTAAAAAAAATAATTATTTCACCCCCAATTACATGTTAAAAACAGTTTTTAACATTTGTTTTTAAAAAAATTTTTGAGTTGCAAATTCCTTCTTTCTCTCCTTCACCTCCCCCGTCATTGAGATGGTAAGCAATCTGATATAGGTTATACATATGAAATCATGTAAAACATTTCTATACTAGTCATTTGATGGAAGAAAATAGCTAGCATTTTTAATACAGTGTTGAATGATAGTGGTGATAATGGACATCCTTACTTCACTCCTAAACTTTTTAGGAAGGCTTCAAATTCATTCCTGTTTACAAACAATGCTTACTCTTTGTTTTAGATAGGTGCCACTTGTCATTTTAAGAAAGGCTCCATTGATTCCTATGCTTGTGTGTGTGTGTGTGTGTGTGAGAATAGGAATGGGTGTTGTACTATGTCAAAGGCTTTTTCTGTATCTATTGATATAATCATATGACTTTTATGGTTATTGTTATCGATATGGTCAATTATGCTGATAGTGTTCTTAATACTGAAGCAGCCCTGCATTCCTGCTATAAATCCCACCTACTCATAGCATATGATCTTTGTGATATATTACTGTAATCTGCTTGCTAGTATTTTATTTAAAAAATTTTGCATTGATATTCAGGAAATTGGTCTATAGTTTTCCGTCTCTGTTTTTGCTTTTCTCAGTTTAGGTATCAAAAGGAATGGTGTAGGATTCCTTCTTTACTTATTTTTTCAAATAGTTTAAATAATATTGGGATTTTTTTTTATAATTTCACTATTTCCTCCTGTAATTCATTTAACCTTTCCTTTAAGAATTTAGATGCTATGCCATTTGGTGTATATATGTTTGTATATACGTGTATTTGGTGTATATACGATATTATTTTATTGTCTATGGTTTCTTTTAGCAAGATGTAATTTCCTTGATGATCTCTTTTAATTAGGTCTATTTTTGCTTTTGCTTTGTCTGCAATTATGATTGCTACCCCTGCTTTTCTTTTTTACTTTAGCTGAAGCATAATTCTTCTCCAGCCCCTTATTTTAACTCTGTATGTGTTTCTCTGTTTTAAGTGTGTATTTTGTAAACAACATATTGTTGGAGTCTGTTTTTTAATCCATTCTGTTACCCACTTGTGTTTTATGGGTGAGTTCATCTCATTCACATTCATTTATGATTACTAACTTTATTTCCCTCCATCCTATTTTCTTCTGTTTATCTTTCTCTCTCTTTTTATCCTGTCTTTTTTCTAAAATCTGTTTTGCTTCTGACTGCTTCCTTCTTTTATTTGTCCTCCCTTTTTTTAATCACCCTCCCTCTCTTATTCACTTCAACTCCTACTCCCTGTTGGGTAAAATAAAATTTCTTTTACCAATTAAGTATATCTATCTATCTATCTGAATTTCTATCTATACCCACACATATTTCCCCTTTTGAACCAATTTAGATCTGAGGTTTAAGCATTGCCTGCCCCCCCATTCCCTCCACTACTGTAAAAGATCTTCCTTGCTGCCCTCTTTTATGTGAAATAATTTTCCCCATTCTTCTTTCCCTTTCCCCCATCTCCCACTATATCCCTCTTTCTCATCTTTCCATTTTCTTTGATGTCATCTCAACATAATAAACTCACTCCCACATCCTCATTTTCTGTATCTTTCTCTGTTTCATTGTAGTTAGAATCTTTCTAACTGCGCTAATAATGATAGAGTTATTAGAAGACACATGTATCATCTTCCCATTTAGAAAGGTAAACAGTTTATCCATATTGAGTCCCTTATGATTTCCCTTTCATGTTTATCTTTTTATGCTTTTCTTGAGTTTCATATTTGAAAATCACATTTTCAATTCAGCTCTGGTCTTTTCATTAGGAATGCTTGAAGGTCCTCTGTTTCATTAAATATCCATTTTTCCCTTAAAGGATTATACTCAGTTTTTCTGGGTAAGCTATTCTTGGTTGTAATTCTAGCTCTTTTACCTTCCAGAATATCATATCCCAAGCCCCTCTGCTCCTTTAATGTGGTATCTGCTAGATATTGTGTGGTCCTGACTGTGACTCTACAGTATTTGAATGGTTATTTTCTGTCTGCTTGAACTATTTTCTTTTTGACCTGAGAGCTGTGATATTTGGCTGTAATGTTTCTGGGAGTTTTCATTTTGGGATCTCTTTCAGGAGATGATCAGTGGATTCTTTCAATTTATATTCTACCATTCTGTTCTAAGAAATTGGGGCAGTTTTCTTTGATAATTTCTTGAAAGATAATGTCTAAGCTCTTTCTTTTGATTGTGGCTTTTGGATAATACAATAATTCTTAAATTATCTCTTCTTGATTTATTTTTTAGGTCAATTGTTTTTTCCAATGATTTGTTTCTCATTTCTTCTGTTTTTTAAATTCTTTTGACTTTGTTTTATTGTTTCTTGATGTCTCGTGGAGTCGTTAGCTTTCACTTGCCCAATTCTAAGTTTTAAGGAGTCACTTTCTTCAATGAGGTTTTGTAGCTCTTTTACAATTTGGCCATTTCTGTTTTTAAAGGAGTTATTTTCATCAGTGAATTTTTGTACCTCTTTTTCCATTTGGCCAATTCTTTTTAAGGTGTTATTTCCTTCTTTATTTTTTTGGTGTCTCTTTTACTAAATGGTTAATTTTTTTCCTTCATAATTTTCTTCCTTTGCTTTCATTTCTTTGCCTAATTTTTCTTATTTAATTTTGAAAATTATTTCTTAGCTATTCCAGGAATTCTTGTTAGGCTTATGTTCAATTAACATTTTTCATCTGAGACTTTGCTTGTAGCTGTTTTGATTTCATTGTCGTCTTCTGAGTTTGTGCCTTGATCTTTCTTGTCACTATAGTAGATTTTTATGGTCATGTTCTTTTTGTTTGTTTATTTGCTCATTTTCCCATCCTATTTCTTGATTTAGAACTTTATGTCAATGTTGAACTCTGTTCCCTGCATGGGGTTGGGAGGGGCTCTGTCTCAAGTTTCAGGCTTTTTTTTTTTTCCCCATTGATATTTTCAGAGTTAGTTCTAGGGGTTTGGAAGTTTTTGGTGCTTTCAAAGTGGTGTGATCTGGGGAGAAGTGTGGTCATTGCTCTCTTGGTCTGCCCTCTGGTCTTTACCCAGGTAGGGCTTTTGATCTTTTGGGATTGCAATTGATAGTTCTCAGGGCCCCTCTTCCCTTGGAACTGGAAATGATAATGTTCCTCAGGGTCCCTGATTTCTTGGGGCCAGAAGTGATATTATCCCTCAGGGCTTCTACTCCCGCTTGACTGAAAGCCTTCTCTCTAACCTTGAACTATGACCCAGAAATGGGTATCATAGACAATGGAGTTGTCTTTAGCGCTTCTACTCCCGCTTGACTGAAAGCCTTCTCTCTAACCTTGAACTATGACCCAGGAATGGGTATCATAGACAATGGAGTTGTCTTTAGCGCTTCTACTCCCGCTTGACTGAAAGCCTTCTCTCTGCCCTTGAACTATGACTATGAAGTGGGTATAGACAGTGGAGTTGCCAAACAGCATTTGATTCTTCGTCCGGTACCAGCTAGCACAGGGGTACCCTGTAGTCTGACGAGTTTCTGACCAGTTGCCAGGTCCCCTTACTGTGTGTGACTTAAGAGTTCCTGAAGCTACTGCTGCTTTTGTCACCACCACCTAGTCCCACTGCTGGTGTTTCATCCACATGAGCTCTGAGCCAGGCTACTCTTCTCCATTTCCTCACCTCCAAGATGTCTCTTTTAGACCTCCTGTGTTATTTTGGGCTGGACGAATGTCCCACTCTGACTTTTCGTTGGCTCTGCTACTCCAGCTTTTGATTTGAGGCATCTTGGTTTTGCTCCCAAGTTGATCTTCCTAAAGCACAGATCTGATCATGTTACCATTTTAATCAATCAACTCCAGTGGTTCCTTATCACCTCCAGAATTAGTCAATAAACATTTATTTTCTGTTGTGTGCCGGGCACTGTGCTAGATGCTGGGGATTCAAATACAAAAAATAAAGACAGTCCCTGCCCTCAAGGATTGAGCTTACAATCCAATGGGGGAAGACAAACTGAAAAAGTGAGAATGGGAGAGGGAAGATACTGTGCTAGCAGTAGGGCATGATGGAGAAATCCAAAAGAGTAGAGCTAGGTGGGAAATAAAGAGATGGCTGGTCTGGAAGCCCCCCCTTAAATGGAAGCTTTGGGAGGAGCTTTTTCCTCGCTCTCCAACCAGAGGGGCAGAGGATGCTGAGGTTACTGATGAGGTATGAATATCAAGGCTGACAGAATAATGAGGTTCCCGATAATGACCTTCTAAATATATTTTGATGATCAAAAATAAAATCCTCAATTTGGCTTTCAAAGCCCTTTCCTACTTCTCTTCTCACACCCTACTCCCTCCCAGTGCCCCAACTATGTACTCTTCAGTCCAGTGACATTGACCTCCTTTTTGCCCCAGTTAGACACTCCATCTCCTAATGTTTCTGCTGACTGTCCCTCAAACCTGGAACTCTCTTCTTCGTCTCTACCTCCTGTTTTTTTTTCAGGTCTCAGCTAAAGTCCTACCTTATGCAAGAAAACTTTCTAGATTCTCCTTATTCTTAGTGCCTTGCCTCTGAGACTATCCCAAGTTTATTCTGTACCTATCTTGTTTGTACATAGTTGTTTCTATGTTGTTTCCCCTATCAGACTAAAAGCTCCTTGAGAGTAGGGACTGTGTTTTTTGCTTTCTTTGTATCCACAGTACTTAGCAGAGTGCCTGGCTCATGGTGTTATTGTTGAGTCATTTCAGTTGTGTCTGGCTTTCCTTGACCCCTTTTGGGGTTTCCTTGGCAAAGATATTGGAATAGGTTGTCATTTCCTTCTCCATCTCATTTTACAGATGAAGAACTGAGTCAAACGGGGTCAAATGAATTGTTCAGATTCATGCAGCTAGGCAGTGCCTGAGACCTGATTTGAACTCAGGAAGATGAGTCTTCCTGAGTCCAGGTCTAGTACAAATGCTGACTTTTGTTATTATTGTTTAAAATGACTTTCATGCTAAGCCATGTGAAACTTTTGTCCATGTCCATAAGTTATCTATAAAGAATCCATGCAAAGCATAGGAAACCTTTCTCTATGGTACTTTTTGCATTTTGTGAGTACCAGTACAGTTCCCTGGATAATATCCCTAACTCCACTTCTTTCAGGTAGATGAAAATTATATACTATTATATATTATAGCATGTATCATTATATGCTGCAACCTACTTATTCCCACCATGTGTCTTTCCATTGCACTTTGGATCATTCATAATTTTAATTCTTTTGAGAAAGTGCTATTCCTTCATTTATAACCATATGAGAAATAGTAGCGGCTGTGGATTTGAGTTTAAATCCTGCTTCTGACACTTACTGATCTTAGGCAAGTCACTTAACCTCAGCCGG
This sequence comes from Phalanger gymnotis, assembly GCA_028646595.1. Taxonomy (NCBI): domain Eukaryota; kingdom Metazoa; phylum Chordata; class Mammalia; order Diprotodontia; family Phalangeridae; genus Phalanger; species Phalanger gymnotis. Next base: position 162,667,325 of record CM053623.1, on the reverse strand, counting down.
GCCTCAGTTTCCTCACTGTTAAAATGAAGGGCTTGGTCTTGATTTCTGGGATTCTTACTAGCTCTAGCTCTATAATCCTACTATCTATAATAACAATTAACATTGCCAGAATTTTTTTTAAATGGGCTTTTTTTTTTGTGTCAGGGAGCGCCGTGTTTTTAAAAAGATATGTGTAAGTCGGGAAGACCTGAGTTCAAATCCAGCCTTGGACACTTGACACTTACTAGCTGTGTGACCCTGGGCAAGTCATTTAACCCTGATTGCCTTACCTCCCCCCAAAAAAGATTGTGTGTGTGTGTTTGTGTATGAATATATGCCCATATGCTTATAAGAGCAGCCTAGGATCATTAACTATATTGTACAGTTTTCCAGATGCAATTTTATGGCTGTTTTGAATTTCCTTATGTGCCCTTCTGTCCTTATGTTCACTCTCCTCCTTTCTCTGACTCAGGTCACAGTCATACTGCTTTGCAGCAGCATCCTGTCTCTGCTATTTACATATGTGACGGAGGCAAAGCCTTTGCAGAATTCCTGACACACGAGACTAAAGGGGAGGAGAAAAAAATCCAGAAGCACAAACATCTCCCCAAGATGTGTGGAGATTGGGAATTAGATGTGCATGGAACAGAAGCCAGATGACTCCAGACATTAACTGGTGAGAAAATGACAATCAAAGTCAACATTAACAACTGCATCCTACCAACTTTTGACCATGAACTATCACAGGGATAGAAAGTTGAAGAGCAGGAGCCTGAACTGACAGTCAACTCTAACCTCGAGGTGTGGCTTATTTGAAACAACAACCACCACAACAACCACAACTCAGTGGAAAGAAGGTCATGGTGCTTGACTGAGACTAGTTGGAGGATGAAGTTGGACAGAAAAAAGATAGAAAGTGGCACTTTCTCCACAAGGGAAATCAGTTTTCAGCTCACCAGGAATATGATTGAAGGGACACAAACAGTATGCTTCACACAAACTCCCTGGCTTGGGCTCTGTAGGATGACTTGTTGGTGATAGTCATCACCTACCAAGGGATGACTAATACCTTTGCAGATGAATTGATTGAATTCAGCTCTACCTTGGATGTCAAAGGTGAGATTAACTTTCTGAAAGGATTCATCAAATGCCAGTAGGAAGGTCTGCAGAGAAGGGCATAACACTACTGTAAAAGATCCTCCCTATGGATTCTGAAATCCTTGGAAAAGAGCAGTGGGGATGACAGTTATCTAGATATAGTGGGGAAAAATTCTTTAGGATTGTTAGACAAATTATATTCCTGTTTTTTTGTTTACCTATAAATTTTCTTTCTGTTTGTGTTTTTGCATAACCGAATGAAGAGAGAGTTTCTTGATCTGATCTCACCTCTTCCTCCTCCTTAATTCTGGGCCAGGTCATTGTTCATCTGTGTTCAATACTTGTCAAGATGTATATACTGGTGGATTAACGTGATGGGTTTTCCACCAACTGCATGTTAGTGTTTTCTTTATTTTGTTTTTCTGGAATGGATAAATGGGGCTGAACTCTTCTGAGTGATTGTAGAGCTAGTTAAAGAAGTTCTTAATGTTCTGGGGCTTGATGCCATCGGTACAATGTTGCCTGCAAAAAAAAATTGCACATGAAGTATCTTACCATCTGTCAGGAAACTCTGTTCCAGTTGAATTCTGAGTTAGACACCATCTTTGAAAGAGGTGAACATTTTCCATAAGCATCCATCTTCCTGTTTTTTGCCATGCTTGGTGTTGATAACAGGAAGATTGTTGAACAAAGTGAGCTCTGTTGCATCTTTGAAGGAGACTCGTGTAATTTTAGCAGATGCTAAAGAGGAGAGAGTCTCTACAGCTCCGTTTTACTCTACTCTGTCAATAAACAGTAAACAATGAAATCTTATATTCTTGGCATTTTTCAATTAATTAATCCCTAAGCATTTATTAAATGCTTACATGCCGGACACTCTGTGGGGAGCCGGGCACGTAAAAACAAAAGTAAAACAGTCTCTGCCCTTGAGGCTAGAACTGACTCAGGCCAACGGTCTGATAGTTTAGGTTCGGTCCTGTAAGGAAATGAGACACTTAGTAATCATTCAATGGTTAATGAAAGGAGATTTGCTTAGCGATAGTAGGAGAAAGATATTCTACAAGGACAGGCATCGAGAACACCTCTAGTCGTTTCAGCTGAGTGAAGCTCCTTTGCCTGAGTGACCCATTGTGATCCACCAATCAAAGCATCAATAGCTCTTGGATCTCCTACATAGCTTCCTTGTGCTCAGGCAATGAGAAGGTGACCTTAACAGCCTGAACCTTTATGTCCCGAGCCAGACGTGACTTAAGGATGGTCTTAGTAATTTGAACGGAGAAGGGGGTTGAAATATTGCTTCTAGGACGCAGGGCAATCCAGTTGGAGGAAACCATGTGTACCTTATTTCTGTCTATACAACAAATAAAGACAGGGTGATAGCAGGAGGAAAACTCTAGAAGGGGTGTGTGTGTGTGTGTGTGTGTGAAATCAGGGCAGGCTCCATATGGAAGGTGGTGCTCAAGCTCAGCATTGAAGCATTTATGAGGCAGAGGTGAAGGGAGAATGCACGTTAGCCTGTGCAAAGGCATGTGGATGGGAAATGTAGCGCCAATTTGGTTGGACTGTAGTGTTTGAGAAGGGAGCTAATATGTAATATAACTGGCAAGTTAAGCTAGGGCCAGATTGTGAAAGGTTTTGAATAGCAAGAGAATTTGCCTGATTTTTATTCAGTTGTGTGCCTGAAAATATCATTTGCAATATAACATTGTTTAGAAAAGCCTGCCTGTTGTCTTCTCTACCTGTTGTCTTCTCTACCTGTTTTAGTCAAGAACACCTTGAATACTCATCTAGATCATTCTCACAGAGTTTATAGAAGCGAGAAGATGGCCTGTGGATTGGCATTTGTTGTTGTCTTCTCGACTGCCTTTCCCCATAGCGGCAATACCACCCATTGTTAATTTTTTTTTTTAGTATCTTCCTCTGTATCACAGATTTGAGACTTAATGCCTTAATGCTTTCAGAATTAGATTGCTGCTGGTAAGGAACTCTTCCCAGTATATTTGGTTCTGTCCAGCTCCTCTTCCCATCTTTGTCTTTTTTAAAGCTTTCCTCATTTTCCTATTTCCTCAGGTGTCACAACGGGGCTTGAAATGTTGGGAAGCATTGGGCTATAGTGGAACAAGTGCTGGAGTTGGAATCGGAGGACCTGGGTTCAAGTCCTGGCTCTGCCATTTACCCCCCGTGTGACCTTGGCAAATCCTATCACCTTTCTAGACCCTGGTTTCTTCACTTGCGAAACGAGTGAATTGGTCTTGATATCCTCTCAGGGCCCTTCCTGCTCTGCAGCTGTGAGCCTGAGAATTCAGTGTCATAGTTCTGCTGTCACGGATGGTGAAAATAGTTTGCCAAAGAAATGACAAAATGTTATTCTATTTTTCTTCTCTTGTGTCCCTTTCATCTTTAGGGGCTCTTGGATAATTTGATTTAATTGTGTCTTACACCATATACTCCAATTTCTCACCTTCAATCTGCTTAACATCATTTCCCATTCTCTTCTCCTTTGCCCCGTCCTCTGACAAAGAGGTAGCCCTTCTTGCCAAGGCCAACCATTCTATTTGTGCTCTTGATCCCACCCCATCCTTTCTCCTCCAAGGGCCTCCCCTTTAATCGTAGCTCTGCGCCCTGGAATCTTCATTCTCTTTTATCTGCTGACTCTTCCTCTGCCATTTACAAACGTGTCCAAGTTTAAAAATCCTTTACTTGATCTGAATTCCCAAAACTATAAACTACAGTCTTATAGCTCTTCTCTTTTTAATGACTAAACACCTAGAAAAAGTCACTCATTATCTCCATTTCCCTTCTTTTCACTTATTTCTCAATGCATTGCAATCTAATTTCCAGAATCAGAATATTGCCCAGCAGAGGTCACTGTGGCTGGCTCAGGGTATGACTTCTAGAGGTCTCCACTCACCGTCACCCTCAATACACTGATAAAAGCTCAAAGACCACTAGTGCAAAGTAACCTATCAGCTTGTGATTAGTTTGTGAGGGTCTTGTTAGCCTAGGGTGAAGGTCCCAGTTTCCCATGACTTCCTTTCTCTGTAAAACTAAAAATCTTAAAAATACAAATTGCAACTAGAATTCCCTGAATGTTTAAAGACCCCAGATAATCTATTGATTGAAGCCAAGAGAGATATCTCCTGGGCTCCTGCCCAGCCAATTCAATTTTGCCTGGAAATAAAACAAAAGGGAGGCTAAGTGGGGGTAGTTTAACTATTGTTCCTAGAAGCCAGAATTCATTCTCCGGTGTATTCTCTTAATAAATCAAGCTGTGAGCCACGGAAACAAAATTTCCAGCAGCTACAAGACTTGGATTTGATCTCCTGGAAGAGTCCTCCTTTTGTAACTGCCACTGCCTGGTGCTCTTTTCTTTCTAACTCTTCTTCCTCTCCAGAGAGATTTAAAAAACTACTGCTGAGCTAGAAAAGTCTGCTCCCTAGTCTCCATCCCAAGATGAGATGCTTTTTTCTTTTACTGCAAAGAAATACAATTCTGGGGTGTTTGGTGACTTAGGCCCCCTTCCAAGGTAGTTAATCCAAACCTCACTAGAAGGTCTTATTGTATTTAGGGTTGGAAGGAATTTTAATGGCCTTGTGGACCACCGTATACCTCAAAAGGCATTCTCAACATTACTCCTTTCTCTGTTTGAAGACTTTGAATGAGGGAAAACCCAACAGCACCCAAAATAGTCCATTCTTCTCTTGGACAGCTCTAATAAGTTTTTCTTGACCTCAAGGCTAAATTGTCCTCTTTGTTACTTGTCACTTGAAATTAGAAAGACCTGAGTACAAATCCAGTCTCAGAGATTTACTGGCTGTGTAATCTTAGGCAAGTTATAGTACTTTCCTCCCATAATTGTTGTGAGGATGAAATGAGATATTTGCAAAGTGTTTTGCAAAGCTTAAAGAGCTATTTAAATGCTATTTATTATTATTATTATTGTCAAGCATTCTCTTCTTCCAGCTTTTAATAGCTCTGGTTCCTTTAGCTCATCTTCCTTTGGCAGGATTTAAGGTCCTCAAGATTTTTGTGGTCCTCCTTTGGGTGCTCTCCAGCTTAACTATGGTACCCAGACCTAAATATAATACTTCAGCTCTCATCTGACCAGGGCAGAATACAGAGCAACCATCAGCTCTTTCATGGAAGCTATATTTACCTCTCTTAATGCAGCCTAAGATGAAATTAGTTTTTTGTCTGCTACCTTCCACCGCACTTTTAATGGCATTTTTGGTGATGTATCTAAAGATAGTAGTTGCTTACTCCGCAATGTTCACCAGCACTGGGAGATTAGAGAATAAACAGCTTGTGAGTATTCAGCAATGAAAGATGGAGTAGAATACGATCTGTGTCCCTAAAACGCAGATCAGAGGCCTAACAACTGTGTTGAACCTGGGCTTTTTAGCCAAGCAAGTTCTGTTATGAAATTTCCTTAGAACTCAGTTTACCTCCAAAGTAGCCAAGAGAAATTGAATTTGGGGGGCTTGAAAGTGATTTTTTCCCTTATTAAAAAGGATAAAGAAGATGAGATGCGCTTTCCCTTGGCGGAGACTGGATGCCTTTATATTGCCGATGGGGAGAAAATCTGTTTAGTTGTGAATGGCTTTTTAGAATTGACAGCTACATACAGCTGAAAAAGTAATCCTCGATCATATAACTGTAAATAGATATAGCCAGCTAGTTGAGAGATGGCATAAGGGACCCCAACAGTGAGAGAATGCAAACCAAGGCAGATTCCTGGAATTTTAGGACTATATAACAACTGTGCTGAAAAAATGTTTGATTTTTTAAAAATTGGTATTTGAGGGGTCACTCAGAATTTATGACACATGGATTTTGTTGTGATTCTTTGGTGCAAGCCATTGGGGGCAGGCACTTGAAAGGACAATACTCAATTTTCCCCAGTTCTTGAAAGACATTTATGGAGTTGGAAATATGGACAAACATACCAATTTTACCGCACTTAATTTGCTGAGGACAAGCAAGGGTCTTGCATCTGTTCAAAAAATTTTCTACTCTCTCCCATGAACTATGAACTGTAACTCTTTCTCTCTGAAACTTCCAGTGAGAGGCCCTGATAGAGTCCCCAGGTACTTTCCCCCCTCCCCAGCTACATGTGCAATCTTGAGCTGGACCTTCCTAGTCTTGGAGGCACCCTTGTGAGTTTGAGATGTCAAGAGCTCCTTGGTCCTTCAGTAAGGACCAACTGGCAGCAGGAAGAATTTCCTGCATTGGAGGGGATAGACCCTGACAAGGAAGGGAAGGGAACAAGCCTTTATAAAATACTTACCATGTATCAGGAATTATGCTAAGCCCTTAATAAATATTATTTTATTTGATCCTCACCATAACCCTGGAAGATAGGTGCAGCTATTACCCCAGTTGTACAGTCGAGGAAGCTGAGGCAGAGTGATTTGCCCAGGATCACACATTTATAATAAGTATCTGAAGATAAATTTTAACTTGCATTTTTCTGACTCTAGGTCCAGTGCTCTATCTATCGCACTAACTAGCTGCCTCTGACAGGTAGGGAGAACCAAACCCTGACACGATTGGCCAGAATCCTTCAGAATTGTCTGAGCCACCCCAGGTAGAAGTTCCTGACCTTATCAACTATAGTGGACTAGACAGAGGCAGTGACAATCCAAGCACAGGACTGAAGTCCCAGCTGTAGTAGCATCCACAGTGCTCCTGCTAAGCACAGGAGGGCAGGGATAGCCTAGGCTCCAATAATGCTTTGCATAGTGGGACAGTCAGGTCTGGGCATAGGGAAGTGACTCTCATCTTGGCACATCGGAGCAGTCTGGCCACAACATAGGAAGCAATGCTTAGTCCAGCACAGGACCACAGAGTTCCAGCCTTAATAGTAGATGTCCTACCCTGGAACAGGGGGCTGTGGCAACACGTGAGATGGATACAGGCCATGGCAGAGGACAATAGCAGTTGACCTTAGCAGAGTGGCAGGGTCCTAGCAAGGACAGCTGGGGGCAGCAGGGAGAGACAAATGTTCTAGCTGTGGTAGCAAGCAATGGGGAAGGGAGAAGGGGCAGCAGGGAGAAAAAGGGACAGTAGGGGAAGGGGACAGCAAAGAGAGGAGGGGCATGGGTTTGTGAAATTTTTTTTCTCTTTAAATTTATTTTAAATTTTGCATGGAAATATTTTATTTTTGAATTATTTTCATTTCCCAATCTGTTTATTCTCTTTCCCTGCCTAGAGGAATGGACCTGGCATCCATGAAATTGTTTTTTAAAAAATAATTTGATAACTATATTTCAATGTAATTGTTTTTCTTTATACTTCTATTTATTTGTTTTTCATTTAAAAATATTCACAGCAAAGGGTATTGTGTGTGGCTCACAGGGAGGCAAGAATAGACATTTCTAGTATATTTTCCCTTCACTCTTCCCCACAGGAGACTGATTCCTGCTAGAAGTGGAAGCAGGGGATAGGGCCAGAGGTTGACTGCTCTGCTCTTCTCAGAGAGAAGAGGTCCCAGGCTAGAATTATATCTTATTTGCTCCCTTAAATGTTGTTAGTCTAGGAGATAAAATTTTAAGGTTCCAACTAAATTCCTTCTCACTATACATTATGGTGAAATGGGGCCCCAAGCTTCATATCCAAGGCCTGACTCTCTTCCTGCCAAATACCAGTCCCACAATGAAATAGCAAAAACAAAACACCATTTATCCAATTTGATATCAAAACAGAAATCAGAGAAAGTATGTATATGAGAATATATACCAGATAATATATACCAGATTGAAGGAGCTCTCCTATTGGGAGCAAGATAACCCAACTCAACCAAGAGAGTCCCAGGTCACACTCAAAAGGGAAGATTCCCTGAAGTCTCTAATGTAGCAAACTGAGAATAAAGACGATTGAAATTCTACATGTTAAACTTCTTCCCAGAGTCTTTCTTCAAAGCTCTGAAAAGGGATTGGAATCCCATTTGTCTTCTCTCTTGGTGCTAGAGGCTAGCAGAAGCTCAGGGAGTTAGAAGATTCTGAAAAGACTCAAGGATGGATTTCTTTCCTGCTTTCAACAACTCCACCAGCCCCTTACACAGGCTTGGGACATCGAATAATCAGTCTTCACTAATGAGGAGAGTGTTCCATACTATTAGCCCTTTGAGCCATGGGTTACATATTATACTGAGAAAGAATTGATAGCTTCACTAGATTGCCAACGGGGTCCATGACCCAAAAGGATTAAGAAGCACTCCGGTGATAAAGTAGAAGAAGAGAGAAGTTCAACATAATAGATGTAACCTTGGAATCTGGCCCTGGGTCGGAATGGTCATAGATTGAGATACTTATACCTTCCCAGGATCATACCGGCTAATGAGGTTGTGAACTGTATGAAGGCTTCTGAGATTGTTTGAAGACAGTTTTTAGGAGAAAGAAACTAGAAGGAGAAGGTGGTAGTGTGATGTGTGAATACTTCCTCTACCTTGGGAATGTATGGATAGATGCTGGTGCTCAGGATTGTCCCAGTTCTTTCATTTTGAGAAACTTTAAGATCTCAGCTTGAGAAACTTTAAGCTGTTGCACTGCTAAGGGTAATGGTGGTTGAGGATAATGAGGAATTGGTGGTGCCAAACAGACTTGGTTTGGTGACGCAGCCCCTCAGAGACAAAGCTTCTGTGTGAACTACCCCCTCTGGTGTTTAAGCAGGAAAAGTCATTTCTGGCTCTTGTCATAAATGTTTAGCACTGGCTAGAATTATTTTCAGTGAATTGTACTGATCAGCACTTCCTGTTTCCCTTTCCCCCTGTGCTTTCTATTTCTTCACCATTGTTTATTTTAGTATTACATAAAATGTATTAAGAGCCAGTCACCCAGTTTTGTGTTTAAATGTGACGTGCAACACTACAGATTGAGAAGTTGAGCAGCCAGAAGAGGAAGAAGCATCTAGTACCTAGTGTGAGGCTGAAGAGTAGGAATGCACGATTTCTCCCAGGGACAAAAAAAAAAAACAAAACAAAAAACGAGATAGCTTGCAGTAGCGTCTCAGCCAGTTCAAAGTGATAAGCAGAATTTCAGAAAGCAATCAATTACCTGAAATAAGTAGAATTCTCCTGGACTACAGATATCTCCTATACATTACCCTGTCTCTGCTCATGCCCCCTTAGCCTGTTGTAGGCCCTCGTTGCTTAATAACTGGATTTTTGCAAATAACCTGCTGGTTTGTGTATGATTTCTCTCCCTGCTAAGTCTTAGTGCAGTTCATACCCCATTAGGTGGCATCTAAGTTACTGTGCTCATTTGTGACTGTATATTGTGTACCTGATCTATTCTATTGATCAACCACTCTACTTCTTATCCAGAATAAAATTGTTTTGATGATTACCACTTTGTAATATTGTTTGTGATCTGATACTGCTAGGTCCCCTTCCTTCACATTTTTTTTCCATTTTTTTCCCTGATGATTTTGACCTTTTATTCCTCTAGATGAATTTTGTTATTGTTTTTCCTGGCTCTATAACATAATTCTTTGGTAATTTGATTGGTATGACACTGAATAAGTAAATTAATTTAGGTAGTATTGTCATTTTTATTATATCAGTTCAGACAATATAATAAAGTATGAACAATAGTATTTCTCCAATCCTTTTAATGTCTTTATTTCTGTGACAAGGGTTTTGTAATTGTGTTCGTAATAGTTCCTGTATATGTCTTGGCAAGTAGACTCCCAAGTATTTTATACCATCTGCAGTTATTTTAAATAGAATTTCTCTTTCTATCTCTTCCTGCTGGGTTTTGTTGGTTATATAGAAATGGTGATGATTGATGTAGGTTTATTTTATATCCTGTAACTTTGCTAAAGTTGTTGATTGTTTTGACTAGTTTTTAAATTATTTCTCCAGGGTTTCTAGTGTAACATCATATATCTGCTAAAAAGCGATAGCTTTGTTTTCTCATTGCCTATGATTATTCCTTCAATTTATTTTTCTCGTCTTATTGCTATAGCTAGCAATTCTAGTACAATGTGAAATAATAATGGTGATAATGGATGTCTTTACCCTTAATCTTGTTGGAAAGGCTTTTAGTTTATCCTCATTACAGATAATGCTTGCTCTTGGGTTTAGATAGATACTACTAGTTATCATTTTAAGAAAAACCCAATCTATTCCTATGCTTTCTAATGTTTTTAATAGGAATGAGTGTTTATTTTGTCAAAAGCTTTTTCTGCATCTATGGATATAATCATATGATTTTTGTTGTTTTAGTTATTGATATGATCAGTTACGCTGATAAGTTTTCCTGATATTGAACCAGCCCTGCATTCCTGATAAAAATCAAGCCTGGTCATATTATATGATCTTTGTGACATATTGCTGTAATCTCCTGCTAGTATTTTATTTAAAATTTTTGCATCACTCTTCATTAGGGAAACTGGTTTATAATTTTCTTTCTGTTTTTGCTCTTTGTGTCATAGAAGGAATTTGGTAGGACTCTTTCTTTAAGTTTTTTTTTTCAAGCAGTTTATGTGGTATTGGAATTAATTGTTCTTTAAATGTTTGGTAGAATTTGCATGTAAATTCATCAGATCCTTGAGATTTTTTTTTCCTTAGCGAGCTCATTTATGGCTCTTTCAATTTCTTTATCTAAGATATGGTTAAGTATCCTATTTCCTCATCTATTAATCTGGGCAATTTATGTTTTTGTAAACATTCATCCATTTCACTTAGATTGTCGGTTTTATTGGCATATAGTTGGGTAAAATAATTCCTAACAATTGATTTAATTTTTATCTACATTGGTTATGCATTCATCCTTTTCATTTTTGATACTGCTAATTTGCTTTTCAGTTTTCTTTTTTAAAATCAAATTATCTAGTAGTTTATCTATTTTGTTTTTTTCATAAAACCAGCTCCTAGTTTTATTTGTTAGCTCAATTTAAAAAATTTTTTAAAATTTCATTAATTTCTCCTTTGATTCTATTTAACTGGAGATTTAAAATTTTTCTCTAGTTTTTTTGGTTACATGCTCAATTTATAGATATAGTCTTTCCTTCTTTTATTGATGTGTTTAGAGAGAAAAAATTTCCTGTAAGTACTGTTTTGGCTACATTTCACAAATTTTGATATGTTGTCCCATTGTTGTCATTTTCTTTAATGAAACTATTGTTTCTATGATTTGTTCTTTAACCCACTCATTCTTTATTATTAGATTATTTAGTTTCTAATTAATTTTTAATCTATGCTTCCAAGGTCCTTTACCGAATGTAATTTTTATTGCATTACAGTCTGAAAAGAGTGTATGTAATATTTCTGCTTTTCTGCATTTGTTTGTGAGGTTTTGATGCCTTAATGCAAGGTTGGGTTTTTTTTAATGAAAGTGTCACATACAGCTGAGAAAAAGTATGCCTTTTTCTATTTCCATTCAGTATTCTCTGGAGGTCTATCATATCTAAATTTTCTAATATTCTATTCACTTCCTTAACTTCTTTCTTGTTTATTTTATATTTAAATTTATCTAGGCCTGAGATGGGTAAATTGAGTATAGTTTTACTAGTATAGTTTTACTGTCTATTCCTTTCCGTAATTCATTTAACTTTTCCTTCGAGAATTCAAATGCTAGGCTATTCGGTGTATATATATATATATGTAAATATACATATATGTGTACATATATACATACATATATGTGTTCCTATTCTGTAATGATATTAATTAGCGTAGTTTCCCTAATGGTCTCTTTTAATTAGGTCTATTTTTGCTTTTGCTTTGTCTGAGGTCATGATTGCTACCCCTGTCTTTTTTTTTTATAGCTGAAAGATAATAGATTCTGCTCTATCACATTAACTCTATGTCTTTCTGTTTTAAGTGCCCCTTGTAAACAACATATTGTTAGATTCTGGTTTCTAATCTATTTTGCTATTCTCTTCTATTTTGTTGGGTGAGTCTATGCCATTTGCACTCCTAGTTATGATTGTTAAGTGTGTATTTCCTTCCATCCTATTCTTTCTACTTACCTTTCTCCTTTTTAACCTTGTCTTCTCATCAAAAGTCTGTTAGTTTCTGACCACTGCTTCTGTGCGTACTTCTTTGAACTAGTTCAGATGAGAGTAAGAATCACTCCTCCCCCCCCCATTCCCTCCTACACTGTAAAAACTCTTGCCTACCTCTTTTGTGTGAAATAATTTCTTCCATTTTTCCTCTCCCTTCTCCTTTCTTCCAGTAAATCCCTTTTTCTCACCTTTCCATTTTTCTTTTGAGATCATCCCAATGTAATAGACTCACACCCATGTCCTCTAAGTAGACTCCTTCTAACTGTCCTAATGATGATACATTCATTGTTGTTTGTCTTGATGACCTAGGTAAATTTTTTAGGGGTTTCATGTATCATCTTCCCATGTAGGAATATAAATAGTTTTATTAAGTTCTTTATTATTTCTCACTTATGTTTGCTTTTTTATGTTTCTCTTAAGTCTTGTGTTTGTGAAATTTTCTATATTTAGGTTTGGTCTTTTCATCAGTAAAGCTTGAAAGTCCTCTATTTCATTAAATATCCATTCCATTCTAAGGTGATTGAACCTTTAATGGAACAGAGAACTTTTAAGCATTTCTGAGAGGCAGCTAGGTTGCACAGTGGCATATCTCTTTTTCTCAGAGAGCCCCATTGCCAGAAGAATCCTGTGTCTATAAGACTAAAGGAAGCCATGTCCATCTAATCAGGACAGCTGGACCTTGTGAACTGCTCAGGAAGTAAAGTCCTGAGGAGAATTTAAAATGTTTATTGAGCAAATACCAAAGGACCTCTGCCTTTTTGTTGTTGTTCTTCAGTAGTTTTCAGACCTCTCTGACTCCTAGTGACCCTATTTGGGTTTTTCTTGGCAAAGATACAGGAGTGATTTGCCATATCCTTCTCCATCTCATTTTACAGATGAGGAAATTGAGGCAAACAAGATTAAGTGACTTGTCCAGAGCCATACAACTAGTAAGTGTGTCCAGATTTGAACTCAGGGAGATGAGGCTTCCTGACTCTGTCTATTGCACCCCCTAGCTGCCATGACATACAAGGTTCCTCA
>CM053623.1:162633135-162653718 GCA_028646595.1 Phalanger gymnotis | reverse complement strand
CCGCACACTCAGTCCTGCAGCTTTTCCCACTAACCTTCTCTGCTGTCTTTGCTGTTTGTGGGTTGTGAGGTCTGGTAAATGCCACAGCTCAGTAATTCAGGACGCTAGGGCACTCTCTGCTCGGCTCCTGGTCTGGTCGGTCCGCACCATGCACGCTGGGCTCTGCTCCGCGCAGCTCCGCTCCCCTCAGCTCCCAACTCCATGAGGGATAGACCTTACCCAGAGACCATCCAGGCTGTCCTGGGCTGGAGCCCTGCTTCCCTCTGCCACTTTGTGGGTTCTGCAGTTCTAGAATTGGTTCAGAGCCATTTTTTTTATAGGTTTTTGGAGGGACTTGGTAGGGAGCTCACGCCAGTCCCTGCTTTCCAGCCGCCATCTTCTATCAAGTGACTCTTTCATCATTAATATTAAATGAGATATAAGACGAGAGAGCTATGCTCACTAACCAGGTTCACTACTTTGAGGAAGGAGATCTAGTGCAGCTTTGAAATCAAGCTGGGTAAAGTCCTGTAGATACTTCTGCTTGCAAATGAAGCTGTACACTAATTTTATCGAGTTCTAGGATAAAGTGCAATTTCATATATGAGATCCATAATCTTTCTGAAGTGTTTGGCCCAACCATATAGCTTTGAAAAACTGAGAGAGTAAAGAATGCCTGTTTCCCAGACCGTGATATGTTGAATGGACAATTCATAAAGCTCATTCATCAATATAGATCTTGGACAAACACTGTAAATAGACAATGAGTTAGGCATAGCACTGAACAGAAGAGCAGGATGGACGACCTCTGGGAAGTAACAAAGTTCTTTTAATGAACCTATGCTTATCCTGAAGCAAAGGCTCATCTTTTATTCTCTCTCTCTCTTTTTTTTTTTTTTTTTTACTGCCAGCCTTCTTCTGGTGGTGGTGTTTAGTTGCAAAGTTTGGGACACTTTCATCTTTAAAGAATTAAATTTGCAGGTAAATAAATGAGTGAAAAAACATTTAAGCTCTTACCTAAACTGCTGGGATGGCAGTAGAAAAACAATTCCACTCTCAAGGAGCTCATGTTCAAATTGGATATCATCTGAAAAGCAATATAAATAAGAAATTATGAAGAAGAAATATTGTACAAGACATCTTCAAGGAAATGTATGATCAAAAATGATGGGCTGGTCACATGGCAAGAGCAAAAGATAACCAAGAGATTGCTGATGTATTGCATCGGTATCCTTATAGTATCAAGAGAAAATGTAGAAAATGTAATTTCTCTCCTTGTAGAGAAATTAATGGGAAGACTAGAAAAGAGTTTCATAGGATGGGCAGACACGGATGGTTGATTTCTGCATTGTTGCGGAGAGTATTCAAAGTGATGGGTTCAAAAATCTGTTCGAGTGTGTAATTCTGCCCCAGTGACATGCCACTGAAACATGGGAGGACCCAAAGCTTTGATAAGGGTACGGGTTATCCATGAAAGCTGCAGGTATTTAAGAGTTCTGGTGGTTTTTGGAAGGGACTGCCTCTGAGAAGCTAGTGGTCAGGCAGACAGATTAAGCACGGGGAAGGAGTGTTGTCTGGGTCATATAGGTCAGGCCCTTTCCTGCCAAGATGCACAGACAGGATTGAGCAGAGACAGCTGAATGGTGGGGAGTGGCAGCAGGTTGAAGAAGTGACCAGATGCAGACATGAGAATAAGTGGGTAGAGCCAGCAGATTAGGGTTGGTGTCTTACCTAGTCCATGACTCGATTAGATTTTCCCTTTTTCCCAAGAGTGTAACCAGGTTGAGGCTGTTGTGAATTGGGCTCCAGGCATGCGTTGTATCTGCATCTGGTTACCACTGCACTCATACGTTTCCATGATGACATCCCTTATAATACTTTTCCCTTATAATTTCTTGTTTATATTGTGTTGCAGCCTGCTAATGCCTTCCATGCCCATCTCCACTGCGCTTTAGGTCATCTTCAGTAGCATAGTAACACAAATAAGCATTTAAAACAATAACCTTTCTAAACACCCTGGACTGCTTTATCAGTAGCTGGAAGAGCCCAAGAAGATTTCTCTACCTCTCTTCCCCCTCCTACCAATTTGGAGGAGGAAACAGGAAGAAAATGATCAACCAGATAACTTTATTCTTTTGGAAAAAACTATATGTTTAGTCATTTATCATAAATCTGTCAGCCCATAAGTGTGTAGCTAGGGAGCCTCCCTTTACCCTATTTGCAGAATATGGGGTAGAGTTAGAGTGTTTCTTTGATTTATTAATAATATATTAAAGACTATTCATACCATATCCACATATATATGTATAAACTCATTATTTTAATGTTTTAAGATTACATTCTGTTGCTCTACAGTGTTCTCTTTACTGAGAATGGAAGCTTGCAGTCTTATTTGGCAGAAGGTGGCTTATGCTTAATTGTCTGCTTCCCAAGATATGCTTTTATGCACTCTGATTCCCTATAGAATCCTATACGTCCTTTCACATTATCCCTAGTGCCTTCCAGTTACATAGTAAGATTTTTTTTTAAAGTCCACTGCTTCCATTCAGCATTGACAGATACTGCATTTTATTAGTTCTCCTTGGTTGTTCTGTTCTGGGTGAAAATGAACATCAACTACACATTATTCTTTGCTCCTGGAACATTGAGAACAATTCAAAGACTAGGACATGTTGTAATATAACTCAGAAATCTAGTGTAAGTTGGTTTGGGCATAGAATAACAGGTATGTTTTCATTAGGGTTGGTCTATGTTGGCTGGTGGGTTTAAGACAGCACAGAAGCCCACTTATCCTGTGTCAGCTTCATATTGCCAGCTCAAAAGGACAATCTAGTCTCACTTGATTGACCGAAAGGAAAATAAGTCTGCATCTCAGTCAGTCTTTTATTTAATGGGAAGCATTTGTTAAACATCTATGGTATGCTGTGCTAAGCTCTGAAGATACAAAGAAAGGCGAAAAGTTGACACTTTCAAGGAGCTCACAGAAACAACATGAAAATTCCTATGTATAAACAGGATATATACAGCATAAGCTGGCGAAAATCAAGAGAAGGAAGGTAGTAGCATTAAGGGGGATCAGAGGAGGTTTTTTAATAGAAGGTGAGATTTTGCCTGGGAGTTGAAGGATGCGAGGGAAGCTGGGAGTTGGATATGAAGAGTGAGTGTTCCAAACATGGGAGATAGCCAGTGAAAAAGTCTGCTGTCTGGAGATGGAAGGTCTTGCGCAAGAAACAGTAAGAAGGCTGGTTTCTCTGGATCTCAGAATATGTGGCAAGGTGGAGTTGAGGGATTGTGGAGTAAAGTAGAAGATGACTGGAAAGATAGGAGTGGGTTAGATTGTGAAGAGCTCTGAGTGCTGAACAGAAGATTTTGTACTTGACCTTGGAAATGACAGGGAGCCACTGGAAATGATTGAATGGGGAGAGTGTGTGTGATCTGGTCAAATCTGTGCTTTGGGAAGATTAATTTGACAAATGAGTGGAGGGTGAACTGGAGTGAGTAGAGACTTGAGGCAAGGAGGCCAGCAGGCTATTGATAATGAGGACCTGCACCTGAATGATGGCAATGTCAGAGGGGAGAGAAAGGGGCATGTACCAGAGATAAGATAAAGGTAGAAAAAATAGAGATTTATCGCTGATTGGCTATAGAGCGTGAGAGAAAGAAGTCAAGGATAACAATTGGATTGTGAGCCTGTGTGATTGGGAAGTAGTGATATTCTCAGTAGGAGAGTTAGGAAGAGGGGAGAGGTTGGGGTGGGGGCAAAGATAATGAGTTCAGTTTTCAATTTAAGATGTCTATGGGACATATAGTTTGAGATGTCTGAAAGAGAATTGGAGATGCAAGGCTAAAGAAAGGTTAGGGATGAACAGATAGATAGGAGAGCCATTAATGTAGAGATGATAATTGAAACGCTAGGAACTCATTAGATCATCAGATGAAATATTATTATGGGAAAAGAGAAGAGGGGCCAAGACAGAGCCTTGGGAGACCTCCGCTGTTAGCAGGAATTATGTGAAGATCCAGTAAAGAATGAAAAATCGAACACACCTCCTTTCAATGTCTTTATAATCAATTCTGGGGTCTTGATTGGATCCACCATGTCTAAAGTCAATGCATTAAGCTAACCAAAATAATTGGATGTACCCATGCTTCTTATGCCTGGTTTGAACTGTTTAGCTGTAGTTTTGGTTAATGCAGCTTCCTATTTCATTTTTTGGAATTACTTAACATTCTGTAATGTCAAGTACTCAGTGTCACAATATGATATAGAGAATACCCGAGTCAACATAGTGCTAGTTCATCATTGGCTTCAGATGCAGTACAGAGCCACACGTGTTATTATGTAGGTTACCCATGTATAGCTGTATGAGAGAGTAAGATGCAAAACTTCAAATTCTGTCTCTTTCAGTTTTTGTAAGGCTGATCATGAACTTGAAAATGACCATAAAATTGTTGATGGGAGCCTACTTCATTGATCATTTACCTTTTCTCATCTTAATGGGGAAAGAGTCTTTCCATACCCTGACCAAAAATACGCCCCCTTATTCTAATAATCCTTTCCTTGACTCTTTACCTTGACTATTAAATTTCTCTTTTTTCCCTGTTGGACTAAACTATCATCATTATCAACATCATTATTATTATTGGAGGTGAGTGTTGGCAAGGCCAGTTGGGGCACACATTATTTTCCCACAGTAGTGTCTGTATTCTCCCCCTTTTTTTTGTTAACACTGTTTTCTTAGTAGGAGTTTGGCTGAAGTCTGTCTGTCGGTCTGTCTCTCTTTTACATCATTTCATTAGTAGGCATTCTGAATTGCCATAGCATCCATAGAATGTTCGAGTCTAAAAGGGAGGGGTGGCCAGTCTAGTCCAAAGGGCCAGCAAATCCTGACAATTCTTGCCAAATGACAGTGTCCATTTTATTATTGAGTTGAAGGCGGAAGGTAAGCAGGAGTCTTTCCCTCCTAAATGTCTTTCAAGCCTAGCAGTGCCTTGAGATCCTAGCCTTCCCGCTACTGCCTACTTCTAGGAAAAGGCTGAGCAAGGTAGAGGGAGGCAGGGACTTTGATATTATGCTTGGTCACTCTGAATCTCCTTTGGTCTCCAGGAAAAGTAAAGGTTTATCTCAACCAAATACAAGTTAAGAAAGCTTCTTCTAGGCCCAGTAGTATTCATGAGGGCCTTGCAGCCTCCTCCAAGGAAAGCTGGAGAACAGGTCAGGGGAATCCTTTACAGGGTCTGGCCACTATTCTAGAGGTGGCCAAATGATGTCAGGATTTATGAAGCATAGATGTCTGCCAGATGATGTAGGGAGGTCATACAGATCAGGTCTCAGAAGCTTCTTCTAGGTCTAGTAGTAATCATGAGCACCTTGGCCTTGCTCTGCCCTGCACCCCCACCCCCTTTCAAGGCTGAAGAAGGAGGCAGGGGAATCTTTTATAGGACATGGCCACTATGACTAGTGGTGGCCAAATGACTCAGAATTTCTTGTCTTCCAGAGAGTGGGGGTTGGGGGGTATGTCAAACAGATCAAGTAGCAGAAGCTTCTTCCAAATCCATTGTTCAGTCTGGTCCTGTGGGGAGAAAAGTGAGGAAGGTGTCTTCTGGGATGGAGGTTGATACCCACATCTTTATGAATTCTCCTGATTCAGCATTCTTGGACTGGGAAAGATGAAAGGGCTGGGGTTGCCAGTAGAAGACAGGATCGTCACCATGATGGAGCTTTAAGTCTAGTTGGAGAGGAAAATCCAACATAGAAACAACAACGATGACCCATACAAGACAGCACATGCCCAAGGGCCAAGTTGGGTGGAATGTAAACTGATGAAAATTCTGTGTAGGAGGTCAGAGAGAGCCCAAAGGCCTGACTTCTCTGCACAGGAGAGGAGAAAAGGGTCCCTTGGTCCAGGTCTCCCTTCTGGGCACTTAAAAGATCTGGTAGCCGTGGACCTGAGAGGCTGTCAAAAATGCAAACATGGTGGATGTCAAGATCAGCTTTTCTTGTAAAGCCACAATATCATCTGGGCTGTCTTAGTGGTTGCTGCCATGGCCTTCAGACCTGAGATGGAAGTGGAAGGGCCTGAGGGGCTGCCCGGACCAGGGCAGGCAACCAAAGATGTCCTCTCGGCCCCACAGGCATCCTGACATCTTCAGAGGAGAGAGCTACAAGAAACTGGGATGAAGTGGGCAGAGCCACACTTCAGCCCCGCCCCATTTTCTACTCCCTGCAGAGGGGTGGGACCCTCACACCAGAGGCTGCCAGGGAGGGCAGAAGGGAACAAGGGTATCCACTTGACTCCCCTCACCCTGAATGTGAAACCCTTCATGATGCTGACATTTCTAGAAGGAGGAGTAGTCTCTACTTGCTCTCTCCACTCCGATAAAAATTGTCAACTCCTTGCATTGTGAACCTTACGGGTTTCACTCTTCTTGGAGGAGGTATTGGAGTGAGTGTCCTGGGAACAGAGCATCATCCCTGTCAAGGGGCCCAGAATTACTGATTTTTTAAAAATGACTTCCCAGGGCAAAGAGATTCTACTTATACTTTTGCCCTCCCTCCCCTCCTCTACCCAAGAAGTAAGTTTGGAATAGTGGCTAGGGCTGTCCTCCTGTGGAGGCTGGATTCTCAAGGAAAGGCATTCCCAGAGGGTGTAGAAGTCCTGTCCCAGAGGAAGAGTAGCCACCCCCACATAGCCCAACACTGCTGTTAGATTACCGTCTATCTGTGTCCTGCTACATGCTCCACAAAGAGGCAGGGAAAATAGTGAAGTAGAATCAAGGCCACCTTTTTGGATTTTTGCTATCCTAGTTAGATAGATTTCAAGTCAGAAGGAGCCTTAGAAGCCAGTGAGGAAAGGAAGACTCAGAAAGCCTGAGCCATCTCATAATTTACTAAGTGTCTGAGGCAAGATTGCAATTGAAGTCTTTATGCCTCCAGATCCAACATTCATCATCTGTATCATCTTGCCCCTTGATTCCCCAGATCTATTGTTTGTTGCATAGTAGTTGGAATAACTCTGAATTCACCTGAATGAAATCATCATGTATCCCACATTTTTTACTTTTCCATGAGGATATTATGAGAAACTATCAATTACCTTGTGGAAATCAAGATCTTCATCCTTCCTTTCAAAAAGGACTAATGACTTCATGGGGTGATGTCTTGACTCGCAAATGAATTGAATTTAAGTGAGGCAGAGTTGCACAAAGTCATCAGCCTGACTCTGTCGTCCAGAGTCATTGAAGTCCAGTGGCAGGATAAGAGTCCAAAAGATGACTGGTGATGGCCCATAATGCCACAGGTAAGAGTTGGGTGGCAGGAGAGGCTGAGCCAAGATCGTAGAGAAAAGTCAGGGACTTGCCTGAGCTCTCTCCCCCAAACCCTTCCAAATACCTTTGAATAATGCTTCTCAAAATAAATTCTAGTGTAGCAGAACACAAAAAAGGATGGAGCGAAACAATTTTGCAGCCCAAGACAATTTAGAAGGTTGGCAGGAGAGGTCTGTTGTAACAGGGTGAGAGTGGAGTGCAGTCCCCAGAACAGACTGGGGCCCCATTAAACCAGTAACAGGCTTTGAGGGCATCTGAATCAGTGGTGGCAGTGGGGATTTCTGGACCTCTCAACCCACAGATGGTAAAGGGGTCAAACAGTGGGTCAGAAGGAGATTACATGGGTCTCTTTGCTGGCACCAGGGGCAGAATTCTGTTGCATTGCCCATACTTGGATCTGGGTCACAGTCCAGGATCTCAGTCCCAGGACAAGGAGAAGCACTAGCCCACCAGAGCTTGTGGCCTCTGGAGAGGAGGGACCCTTGTCACAGTTCCAAGGTGGAAAAAAGTTGCTCACAGACCAGTGAGCAAGGTAGGAAAGTAGTAAACACATCTCTCCCTATATCAAGGGTGGGAGACCTGCAGCCTCAAGGCCACATGTGGCCCTCTAGATTTTCAAGTGCTGCTCTTTGACAAAATCCAAACTTCACAGAATAAATCCCCTTAATAAAAGGTTTTGTTCTATAAAATTTGGACTCAGTCAAAAAGCCGCACCCAAGGACCTAGAAGGCCACAGGTGACCTTGAGGCCACAGGTTCTCCACCCCTGCCTTAGATCATACCTTGAAAGAACTGAAAACTTACTAGTTCCCAGAATTACCTCTGAAAACAGCTCCACAAAAGCTTGGGATGGTGCCCCCTCCACTCTAGAAGCATAACCCCACTTCAGCATAGAGTTAAAAGTAAAGAAATAGGCTGGGAAATGAGCAAACAGCAGAAAAATATCCACACTATGAAAAGTTACCATGGTGACAGAGAAGATCAAGACACAAACTCAGAAGACAACAAAGTCAAAACTCCTACATCCAGAGCCTCAAAGAAAATTACAAATTGGCCCCAGGCTATGGAAGAAGTCAAAAAGGATTTTAAAAATCAAATCAGAGAAGTAGAGGAAATTGGGAAGGGAAACGGGAGTGATGCAAGAAAATCGTGAAAAAAAGAGTCAATAGGTTGGCGAAGGAGGCACAAAAAAAATACTGAAAAAAACAACTTAAATAACAGAATAGACCAAATGGTAAAAAAAAAAAAAAAGCACAAAAATCTAATGAAGAGAAGAATGCCTTGAAAAGCAGAATTGGCCAAGTGGAAAAAGAAGTACAAAAATCCACTAAAGAAAAGTAGAATTGGCCAAATGGAAAAGGAGCTCACTGAGGAAAATAATTCCTTAAAAATTAGAGTTGGGCAAGTGGAAGCTAATGACTTTATGAGACATCAAGAAACAATAAAACAAAATTAAAAGAATGAAAAAATAGTAGAAAATGTGAAATATCTCATCAGAAAAACAACTGAACTGGAAAACAGATCCAAGAGAGATAATTTAAGAATTATTGAACTGCCTGAAAGCCATGGTCAAAAAAAGATCCTAGACATCATCTTTCAAGAAATTATCCAGGAAAACTGCCCTGCTATTCCAGAACCAGAGGGTAAAATAGAAATTGAAAAACTCCACTGATCACTTCCTTAAAAAGATCCCCAAAAGAAAATTCCCAGGAATATTATAGCCGAATTCCAGAACTCTCAGGTCAAGGAGAAAATATTGCAAGCAGCCAAAAAGAAACAATTCAAATATTGTGGAGCTACAGTCAGGATAATACAAGATTTAGCAGTTTTCTACATTAAAGGAGCAAAGGGCTTGGAATATGATATTCTGGAGGCAAAAAAGGATTACAACCAAGAATCACCTACTTGGCAAAACTGAGTATAATCCTTCAGGAAAAAAAATGGGCATGCAATGAGCTTCTAGAAGACTTTCAAGCACTCCTGATGAAAAAACCACAGCTGAGTAGAAAATTCGATTTTCAAATACAAGAGAAGCATAAAAAGATAAACAGGAAAGAGAAATCATATGGGATTTAATAAGGTTAAGCTGTTTGCCTTTCTAAATGGGAAGATAACACTTGTAACTCCTAAAAACTTTCTCATTATTAGGGCAATTAGTATATCTAGATAAAAAGTACAGGATGTGAATTGAATATGATGGGATGATTATCTAAAAAAATAAAATTAAGGGGTGAAAAAGAAGAATGTACTGGGAGAAGGGGAAAGGGAGAGGTAGAATGGAGTAAATTATCTGACATAAAAGAGGTCCAAAAGAGATTTTACAGTGGAGAGGAAGATATGGGAAAGAGGAGGGGGAGCGTATGAATCTTACTCTCCCCCAAATTGGTTCAAAGAGAGAATAACTTACACACTCAGTTAAGTGTAGAAATCTATCTTACTATATAGGAAATTAGGAGGGAAGGGGATAAGAGAAGAGATGAGGCTGACAGAAGGGATGGCAGATTGGGAGAGGTTAAAGTCAGAAGCAGAACACTTCTGCTAATGGACTGGGTGAAAGGAGAGAGAGTAGGATAATTGGGGAAAATAGGATAGAGGGAAATACATAGTTGATAATCATTACTGTGAAGAAAAATTTACAACAGATTTCTTTGATAAAGACCTCATTTCTCAAATATGTAGAAAACTGAGTGAAATTTGTAGAAATAAGAGCTATTCCTCAACTGATAAATGGTCAAAGGATATGAACGGGCAATTTTCAGACAAAGTAAGGCTATCTATAGTCATATGAAAAAATGCTCTAAATCAATATTGATTGGTGAAATGCAAATTAAAACAACTCTGAGCTACCACTACACACCTGTCAGATTGACTATTATGACAGAAAAGGAACATGACAGATGTTGGAGGGGATGTGGGGAAATTAAGACACTAATGCACGGTTGGTGAAATTGTATTCTGGGGAGCAGTTTGGAGCTATGCCCAAAGGGCTATAAAACCTGTATCCCAAAGGGATAAAAAACAAAAAGGAAAAGGATCCATACGTACAAAATATTTATAGCAGTTCTTTTCTGGTAGCAAAGAGTTGGAAATTGAGGGGGTGACCATCAACTGGGGAATGTCTGAACAAGTTGTTGTATAGGATTGTGATGGAATATTATTGTGCTATAAGAAATGATGAGCAGGATGCTCTCAGAAAAACCTGGAAAGTCTTACATGAACTGATGCAAAGTGAAATGAACAGAACCAGAAAAACACTGTATACAGTAATAGCAATATTGCACGATGATCTACTGTGAATAACTTAGCTATTCTCAGCAAAACGATAATCTGAGATAATTCTAAAGGATTTATGATGAAAGGTGTTGTCCATCTCCAGAGAAATAACTAGTGGAGCCTGAATGCAGATTGAAGGTGCTTTTTCTTGGTTTTAATTTTTTGGTCTATTTTCTTTCATAGCGTGACTTACATGGAAATGTATTTTGCATGACTACACATGTAAACCTATGTCAAATTGCTTGCCTTTTCCATGGGGGAGGGGAATGGAGGGAGAGAGAGAATTTGGAACTCAAAATTTGACAAAAGAATGTTAAATTTTTTATGTGTAATTGGGAAAAAGATAAAATATTAAGCTTAAAAAAAGGAGGTGGGTGGCAGGTGCACACCAAAGGTGGATAAGCAGCCCTGAAAAGGGCAGTTAAGCCCTCACATCAGGGGTGCTAGTTCTTCTTGAAGACATGCTATGGTTATAGGTGTTCTTCATATGCTGCCAGTTTAGCAATCATATGATAAAAGGAAATGAGATTAATTTGATGTATTTCTTTTAAAAAATATTTTGTTTCAGTCAGCCAAGGTTTGCCTTCTCTCCCTCACTCCCAACTCCCCCTCCTTCTCCCCAACGTTGTGAACAACAACTAAAAACACATATAGTCAGTCGTCAAAACAAATTTCTGCATTGGTTTTGTTAAAAAAGTTTGTGTCTTATTTGGCCCTCTTGAGTCCTTCTCTTCTCTGCCAGAAGATGGCTAGCATGCTTAGCACTGTAATTGCACATAGTAGGTGCTTGATAAGTGTTGAGCAAAGGAATGCCTAGTTACTCTCTTTTCTCCTGTTCTAAACTATAATTCTTGCTTAACAATATTTGTTTTATACTTTCTAGCCTAAAGATCTCGGTGGAGAAGACTAAAGCAAAATGTGAGCAGAATAGTTCTGCTTTCCCTCAATCATCTGTTTACATAACATCATCTCCTAAGTACTGAGCCTTTTCCCCCTTGTTTATCTTTTTGCTCAGAACATAGTAAAAAAAAATTCTTTTAGTTCTCATTCTGGGCTTTAGCTTTATTCACTGCATGCTTGGGAATGTTTGTTTCTAAGTCATGGAGTGAGCAGACTCTTTACCTCCTATCTGTTACACTCTGCTCAGACTGAGCTTATACTGTAACTAATCTGAATAAAAAATAGAGCTGGTTTGCAAAACCTCTGTGGTTGGAAGGCTTTCCAAGTGGCCTGGACTTTCTATTTTCTTACAGGTTTCAGAGAAAGTATCTGTGCTAATTGCAGAGGGCTAGGGGGAGTTTTAGTTGCTATCCAAGAAAGGTGACACAATGGACACAGTCCAATCCTGGTTTACTGCACTTGGAAAGAAGATAATATCTTCTCTGTCTTCCCCCAGGCTATAAGAGGTCTCTTCTCACTGGCTCCGGAAGAATCAGAGAGATAAAGCTAAAGTGAGGCCATTCGAAATATTTGAGTTCATATCCTCATCCTAGTTCTTACACTGCTTCTGTGCCCTTAGACAAATCATTTAGCCTTTCTGGGCCTCAGTTTCCGCACATGTAAAATGAAACGGTTGGATCATGTGATCCTTGAAGTCCTTCCCAACTCTTAATTCTGTGACCCCTATATAAAACCTTAATCTGCCATTTTACAGTTTCCACCTCTTGCATTTAATCCTGCACTCTGGAGCCAAGCAGAATAAATCTTGATTCCTTTTCCACATAACAACCCTTTCAAGCACTTGAAGCCAACCATCACATTTCCCCTAAGTTTTCTATAGTTGCATCAACCAGTCCTCATATGGCATGATCTTGGTCCTATTATTATCATCTTGCCTACCTTCCTCTGGATGCCCTCTATGTATCAACATCCTTTCTGATCAGAGCAGAGTACGGTAGGACTGTTACCTCCCCAGTCCTGTTAACTTTAGGGGCCACCATATCTCACTGTTGACATGTATTAAGCTTACAATCCACTAATACTACCCAATTTTTTTTCACATAAATTGCTCTTTAGCCATGCCTTTTCTACCATGAAGTTTATTCTACTTAGGAAGTATTTTTTTAAATCAAATGTAAGACTTTATATACCTTTGGAAACAGTTATTATACACCTGTTCTGTATGGAATACCAAGTTAGGTTCTGGGGAAAGATAAAAAATTCAGATAAGATACTGTAACTGCTGTCATTGAGTTTACAACCTAATGGTGGGATAAATCAGAAACATATAATCCTCGGCCCTCTCAAATGTAGGCCTCTGGGAGCCACTGCAGGTTTAAGGCAGACTCACAATACAATTCACAAGTTCCCACCTTTTTTTCCTCTTTTACCATATTAAACCAGAGGACACATTAATTCAAAGCAAAAGGCTTAGCTTTAATGAAATTGAATATCAAAACACGTAACAAATAGAATCCTCTCATACAGGCAGGGACACATTCTCCTACAGATTCCCATATTACCTTTGGGAATAGGAATGAACACACATAAGGAAAGAATACACATAACTAGATAACTAGGACAAATTATACTCCTAAGGGGCACCCCAGAGGATCCCCTTTCTTTCTCTGAAGCTGTCTCCATTGGTGTCATCTGCTGGGATGGTTCTTCCACCAAGTTGCAACTTGTGCTGTCTGTGACCTAAGAGCTACTGCTCAGGAATGCGAAGTTGCCTCCTTGTGGTTGTGAAGGTAGTAAGCATCCAAGAGGGTTTGAGTTCAGGTCCTCTGCCTCCAGAACCCATACTCTTTTCACATACCAGGTTAGGGCCAAAGGTCAAGATTTGGAAGAGTTGAGAGGTAGAAGAGTTAATGAAAAGGCAGAGAAACTGTGTTTTTTTCCTCTAGTTGAGTAGAAGTAGCACAGGGAAAGCAGAGAGATGAAACTCAGGAGGCCTAGGAGATGGAGGTCACATTTTTGCTGCTGCTTTGTAAAGGAGAGCCATAGTTGGTGTGATCTGCTATTTGAGGAGTATTGATATCAGCATACTTTCTTTTTAAAGTAAATCATTCTTGTTCTCACTGCAATTTGAGCTCGTGTAATAAATCCTGACTAATCTAAAGGGGGAAATTTAGTGGATGAAGACCATTATCATGAGTAGTTTTGAACACAAAGCTGGGTAGCTTCTCAGGGTAGCAATTTAGAACATTGTTACAGTACTAGAATAATTGTCTTAATAATGATAATGATAGCAGACATTTATATAGTGCTTGAAGGTTTGCAAAGCATGGTACAAATATCTCATTAGATCCCCACAGCAACCCTGAAAGGTCCCATCATCATGTATATTTTACAGTTGAAGAAATTGAGACAGACAGTGGTTAAGTGACTTGCCCAGCATCACACAGCTAATAAGTGTCTGAGACTGGGTTTGAACTTAGGTCTTCCTGACTCAAGGTCCAGCATTCTGTCAATGGAAGCACCAGCTGCCTAATGATGAGCATGCTCAAACCCTAAAAAGGATTGTTTTGCTGCACACAAACACACACACACACACACACACACACATGTAAAACACCAGAAATGGGGTGAAGCAGGAGATAGACAATGTACCTTGCCACTTATACTTAGTATTTGAGGGTTTTTTAGAGTTATTTACATAACAGGCACAAAGCATTTTGGGTTCTCAAAAGTACTATGTGTCAGACCCACATACATCTGTGGGGAAAATTAAATAGGAATCTTCAAGCAGAGACTCAACTCTCAGTGAATGAGAACCACAGTTCAAAAATTGATAGTAAGCGTCAGGCTAGGTAGGAATGGCCTGTTCTTCAGTGGAAGTCCCTGCTCAGGACTCTTGGAGAGGTAGACTCCATCTAGCCAAATTTCTAAGAAATAGAGTAATCATTGCTTGAACAAGAAGGATTTTTTTTCTGGCCTGATGACAAAGTATATTGAGTTTTCTGTCTTTTCCTAAAAGAACTATAGCCAGCCCTGGACTTTTCTCTAAAAGAGTGATGGCAGAAAGCATCCCAGTTAAAGATTCTGGTGGATACCAGAATAAGGAGGCAGAGAGAAGCTCTACAACTCTGCAGAGTAGAGCTTCAGCTGCCAGTTCAGTACCAATAAGGATCATGGGACCAGTAGAGACACACTGAGCAGCTGCCAAGTAAGACCAGTAGGGAGCAGTGACTGGCAGAGACTAACAGGCTGAGCTGGACCAACATAACAGTGCCAGAAGGCATCAGCAGCCCTGCAGCATTGTAGGCATGTATTGACTCCTTACATGTGTGTCTTGGTTTCATGTGTTCTTTATATGAATGCCATTCCACAGATAATGCCCTTAGCACATGTATTTCCCATGTATGGGCATCTCTACCCATGTTCCATATGTGTTCTATTCTTACAAATGCTGTGTATATTTGTGGGAAATTGTGCTTCAGGGCTGGTGAGACAATGTTTTATTTACATGATGTAATTTCATGTTGCCTTTGCTTTATTTCTGGCTGACTAGTAAAGGTAAAAGTAAAGATAAACATGTTGGTAGGGACTCATGAGCTATGGTTTTACATAAAGATCCATAGAGAATCTTGAATCTGGGGTATCCTTGTCAGGTGAATCCACTTTATAAGAGATACGATGGGCTTTTGGGTCATATGTTAGTGAAATGAACATTCATATAATATTCTCTACCAAGGCTGGTCCCTTAGATCAAACAGATCTCTGCTAGCTGTGTATTGATTTAGAAAACCACAAATTAACATTATCTGTGTTTTATTATATTTTTATTTATTTTGTTAAACATTACCTAGTTACATTTTAATTTTGTTCAGGCTGAAACCTGGAGTTTTATGCCTCACTGCAAGTTTGACATCCTTGGTTAGATAACAGCACAAAACTTGTTTGGTGCCTTGATTTTCTTAATTAAAGCAGCTGCTTCCTGTTTCTGAAGTTTTCTCACTTTCTTTAGAACTACTATTCTCTTAGGTGACATGATAAATAAAAATAATGTGGGTAGTGGTGAGTCTTAAAGCAGGGTGAATGTGACATTAGAACCCAGGTTCTAGGTTAAGTGGAAGAAATGGAGCTAATTCTTTTAATCCAATTGGTATTTTTTGAACATCTTTTAAATGCTCAACGCTGTACTGAAAAGAAGAAATATAATACTTGGCATTTATCCTCTTAAATCTAACAGTTGAGCTGAAAAGAGAAGATTCACACACAGGAAACACTTGAATAACAATCCTGGTTACACCACATAGAATTGTGCTAAAACTGCATTTACTGAATGATATAGATAATCAATACTATAGGAGTTCAAAGTAAGTATTTATGATGATAGAGGATCTTGTCAGTGAACAATGGGTGAGCTGTGACTCTGTTGTCTAAGGGCCAGCTATATTCCATTTTACCTCTCTCCTAGGGTTTTCCAGTATCCTTAGGAGGTCGAGAGGGTCTCTTATCTTTTCCATTGGCTCAGTCCCTCTTCGAATTATAGATTCCCCTGAATTTTAGGGGTCCAAGCATCCCAGTTTTATTTAACTACTTAATAGAATAGCTTTTGAAAAGGAATATTTCTTTTAAAGATAAAGCAAGAACAAACATACATTTTCTTTTATACCTTGGGGGGCATAATCCCCTGTACCATCTTTGTCTCTGGAGAGGGGAGGGGTAAGCTCAGATCTTAATAGCATTAATCCTGGCATGTTCCAAGTCTTATAACCCCACCCCCCTTCTCTTACATCCCAAGACCCTGGCTTCTCAGGAGTTTCCTGCTGGGCTGGTTGCAACATCTGGCCTGGAATTCTGAGCTCCATTGACACTCTATGGCTCAAGCTCCTGGGTCAGTGACTTCGTTCCCTAAAACTAGACCTGAAAAAGAAAAAAACTAGACTTAAACCTCAAGCCCATTTCTCAGACATATGGCTTACGAAATGGGGAAGATGTCCCTTGGACTCTTCCCCAGATTACCACATGGTCTGTTCCTGCAGTGAGTATCCTTTACCCCTGGATGAAGATAGAAAAGAGAGACTGTCTCCTGTCAGGTAGTTTTAAAAATGAATCCAATTCTGGCAACATAGCCAGTGGAAAGGGGGTGCTCCTAACTACATGGTAGGCCAATGCAGAATGTCCACGGATGTGTCGGGTCTCTTGTGTAACAGAGGCAGGTTTCTGGTGCCTCCCACACAAATACCTCCATTTCAGGTAGTCTGAGCATGAATCTAATCTTGTTACTTAAGGGTAGGTTGAAGGAAGCTAGATGGCTCAGTGGATAGAGTAGGCTTACAGTCAGGTGTACCTGAATTCAAATCTGGTCTCTAACATTTACTAGCTGTGTGACCTCGGGCAAGTAATTTTAACCTCTGTTTGCCTTAAGCCACTGAAGATGGACATAACTAACCACTCCAGTATCTTTGCCAAGAATATCTCATGAACCTGCGTGCTATGTTCTACAGGGTCATGAAGAGTTGGACAGACTGAACACACATTGAAGGAACTAAGAATGTTTATGTAACACTAGGTGTCACTATGTGGTCTCAGGGTCTGTGCTGGCCTCTGTTTCTTCAGCCTCCTGCCCTGAGCTCACTTCCTCAGTGGCATCATGCTTCAATGGCTCCTTCTTTCAGGGGAAATCCAACTGAACCTCACATTCAAATTGTACCTTTGGTACAAATTGTAAGGTTCTGCTTTAAGAGAGTTTCTAGTATCATTCATAAAACTGAACTTTGACCCCACGGTGGTCTTCACCTAGAATTCTAGCATCAAGGCATAAATAGTTTAATAAATAATATTAAATAGTTTTGTGAAATCCAGTACCTCTAAGGGACATCTCTTCTTCTCTGCTCTGATCTCATGGCACTAGACAAGGAGAATAAACTAATTTATAAAAAGAGTATTAGGTGTGCAAAAAAAAAAAAAAACAACCAACCAGCAGTAGTTTTAGCACTGCTGTGGTAGATAGAAAAATAGGACATACTTGTGTTTTTTTCAGCACCCTGTAAAGACACATAAGGAAGGAAAAGGCAAGGAGAAAATAATCACTGTACTATGCTGTTGAGGCTGGGGGTGGGGGGAGAAGAGGTGGGATTTATTACCAACCTGGCCTTTCCTCCAGTTGGGTTGTTGCAGTTCCATGATGATGCTGGCCATCTGAGGGGGATTCCAAATGGTTTTCCACTCCGTTAAACAGTCTCTGCTCTGTTTCTCAATCCTCCCAACTGCTCTCCTCTTCTGCTTTTCTTGTTTGTGTCCCAAACTTTGTATGGCTGCCAGGTCTCATTCCCCCTGGACCCAAACTCAAAACAGCTGGGACAAAATGACCTTCTCCCCAAGGGAGCCATTGAATTCTTCCCTGGAAGCTTGTGGGCAGGGCTACATTCACCAGAGTAGAGGGGACATGATAGCTGTCTTCATGTATTTCACATGGCTGCTTTCCAAATACATGAAAATAGCTTATTAGCATGTTCTGTTTGGCCTCAGCTGGGAGAAGATGCAGATGGAGATTTTGATTTGCTAAAAGGAAAAACTTCCTAATAATTAGAGCTTTCCAGTAAGGGAGTGGGCTGCCTTGGAATGGGGTAGGTTCGCTATCCCTGGAAGTCTCTGAAAAAAAGATCTTGTCAGTGTAACAATGGGTGAGCTGTGACTCTGCTCTCTAAGGGCCTGGTATATTACATTTTACCTCTCCCCTAGGGTTTTTCAGTACCCTTAGGGGGTCAAGAGGGTTTCTCATCTCTTCCATTGGCTCAGTGACGTGGTGACTAATTGTCAGAGATGCTGAATTTGTAAGGTACAAAGATATAGAAAGAAGCAAAGGGTTAGGAGATCAGTACAGTGACTATTTTCCACGCTCAGTTGTTTCTTTCAAACAGTCATCTTTATGCCGCCGATAACAACATATTCCTCAGAGAAAGTTTTAATTTGTAAATGTAGTGTGGTTTGCTGGAAAGGACATTGTTCTAGGAGCTAGGTGATTTGTCAGTTGGCTGTGTAATCTTGGGGAAGTCACTTTACATATCTGAATCTTGGTTTCCCCATCTGTAAAATGAATGGTTTGCTTGGATGAATCTTATGATTCTTTTTTTTAAAGTTTTACTGCCATATTTTATTTTTATATTATAAACATTTCCAGATTACTCCTTCTCTGTGAGAGATATTTTTAAATGAAGTAAAACAATAAAACAAACCTGACCATACAGTGACTTCATGTCAAAGTGTACAAAACAATCCATGTATGTATTGTGCCCCTCCAGTCTCTGTTTAAAAAAATTAGTTAATAGAAATCTGTTTTTTCCCTCCTATCCCACTCACCCACATTGAAAAAAAGAAGAGAAAAACAAATTTCTTGTAACAAATATGCATAACCTAGCAAAACAAATTCTCTCAATGGCTGCATACAAAGCTATATCTCATTCTGTACCTTAAATCCACCACTTCTCTGTCAGGGGATAAATAGCATGCTTCATCATCAGATCTCTGTAATTATGGATAGTGATTGTATGATCATAGTTTTTACAACTTTCAAAGTTGTCTTAAGTGTTATGTAAATTGTTCTGGATTTTTGCTATTTTTGTTTTTTTTTTATCAGTTTATAAAAGTCTTCATCGTGGTTCATTTTGATAATATTAATGCGGTAATCTAAATGATTCTTCTAGTACTGCTTATTTCTGTATCAGTCTGTAGAAGTCTTTCAGTGTTTCTAGGGAATCATCTATTTCCTTTTTTCTTACACTACAATAGCATTTTATCACATTTTTGTGCCACAGTTTATGCAACCACTCCTCAGTTAATGAGCCTCTTTTTATTTTGTTTTTTTTCTCACTACAGAAAGAGCAGCCATACATATTTTTGTACATATAAGACCTTTCTAGTTTGTTTGACCTTTGACACAACAGACTAATCTGTTTAGAGTTGTCTGCATTCAGGACATAAGAGAAGTATGAGACACTGGCCAGGCTGTGGAGGAATTTATAATCTTTCTGAGGAGATGAAACTAATGCATGTGAAACAATTAGGCAACAGTATAAGCTAGTATACGATTAAATGATAAATTATTTGGCAAAGTATATCAGTGCTATAGGACTACAAAGAAGGTACAGAGCAATGAGGGACAAACTAGCCAGTGTAGATTTCATTTGGGGTTTGGAACTTGAGCTGATCCTTGAAGAAATGATAGGAGTTGGATAGACAAAGAGATGGGGGGGAGGGTGGGACAGGGGAAGGGAAGATGGAAGGACCATAGTAGAGGACAGACTGAGGAAAGGCACTGAGGGAGATTGAATATGTGATGTGTGAAGGAAAGGATAAAATTAAGAGAAAGAAAAACTAAATTATGGTTGAATTTGGACTAGTTCTTTAGATTGGTTTTAAAGTCAAATACTATTTAGTGTCTGACTAAGTAAATATCTTTAGGTACTTAAATCCTAGAATTTTTTCCTGTCCTGGTTCCTCAAGTCATCATAAAATTTTGAAAATTGGAGCCTCATGGGAAGTTTAATATTAGTTTGGAACAATAGAAGAATTTTCCAAATAATTTAGTAGGAGGAAAATAAAAGACTTAAGAACCACCTAGAGTTAAAATTGTGAAGACCACAAGTTATCTCAGATGTCTTCCCTCCTTTCTGTTCCTTCCTTTCTCCTTTCGTGATTTATTTCACTTTGGCCACTGTTTCCACAATCCAGCTAGCAGCTTCTGTGGGGGTGCAAGATCCACCAACAACCAGCACCCAGAAAGCTACCAGCACCCAGAAAGCACAGGTTCTTTTGATCTGCTTAACTAAGGAAAGCAAGGTGAAGGGGTTGACAAGCTTACTTTAATTCAGCACACAAATATTATTCACTTAGTTCAGGGAAAAAAGCCAGCACCCTGAACTTCAGAGCAAATTACAAACAAAGTACAAACATCAACAGACAGACCCAATACAGATTCATAGTTACCAATATCTAGATTCAGCCCGGGAGCTCAGAACAAGGGCTGGCCCAGAGTCATGCGCGCCATCACTGCTTTGGGAATGAGCTCCAAGGAAGAGGAGGCCAAGCCCTGGTTTTATATCTTTTTCAGTGT
>CM053623.1:162565375-162632635 GCA_028646595.1 Phalanger gymnotis | reverse complement strand
GTTCTAGCTCTATAAAATAATTTTTGGTGGTTTGATTGGTATGGCACTGAATAAGAAAATTAATTTAGGTAGAATTGTCATTTTTTATCATATTAGCTTGGCCTACCCATGAGCAACTAATATTTTTCCATTTATTTAGATTTGTCTTTATTTGTGTGAAACGTGTTTTATAATTGTGTTCATATAGTTTCTGGGTTTGTCTTGGTGGGTAGACTCCCAAATAGTTTATATTGTCTACAATTACTTTAAATGGAATTTCTCTTTCTATCTCTTGTTGTGGGGCTTTGCTAGTAATGTATAGAAATGCCGATGATTTGTATGGGTTATTCTATAACTTTGCTAAAGTTGTTAATTACTTCAAGTAGTTTTTTAGTCGATTCAAAGATTTAAAAAAACCTATTTCTGACTTTTTACATTTGTTTTAAATATTTCTGTGCCATAATACACGGATAATGTTTGCCAGAGTTTCCTGCAACACCGAGAAATATTGATATTTTTATTTCATTTGACCTCATTGCTAACTTTTCAATGTGAGCATTTACATCTCATCATTTTTTATACCTAGACCTGGGTAGTAAGCAACAGAGCTGCCAATTGGCATCTGTTTCTGCATCCTGTTCGAGCTTGGGATCCTCTTTGCTGGTTTTAGAAGGGGGAGGGGGTGGAACAAGTATTTATTAAGCACCTACCATGTACTGAGCACTGTAATAAGTGCTTTACAGATATTATCTCATGTGATCCTCACAAAAACCATGTGAGGTAGTTGCTGTTATGATCTTCTTCTTAATGTGGAGTCTGTAGCCTCTCCCTGGGCTGGAATGCTCCATGCTGCTGTTCCTGATTAGACCCTTTTGCCCTGTCTGCAGATCTCTCTGTCTGTCTTTTTATGCCAATATGGGTGGGAAAAATGACTCACTGTGATTTTTGCGGGGGGCGGGGGATGGGGGGGGTGTAATTTCCCAGTCAGAATGTGGTCTGATGGATTTTTAGATATGTTTGGAGGTAGGAGGAGGAGCTTTATTGTACTTCTTCTGATAATCTACCATTTTGGCTCTGCCCTAACCCCAAAGTTTTATTACTTCCCCAATTCTGCACACCTTGACTCTCTTATTGTATCCTAAGACTTCATTGGCTTTATTGGCTGCCACCTGACACTAGTGACTCACACTGAGCTTGAATTCCACTAAACCCCCTAGATCTTTTTCAAGTGAATCACATTGTAAAAAATATTCCTGTTTTAATTGTATAGCTTTAGCTCTTTTGGTTTTGAGATCCATACATATTGTCATAGTTTGTCATGAAGATGCCTATTCTCCAGCAATAGGAGATTAAACTTAATCGTGAAATATTTATTGCTGAATCTGCAACACATATCATTACTACTCAGATCTAATCTTGGATGCATTCTTTGTCCTTGTTGCCAAGACATTATACAATCCAGCCTTGAACCAAATAGATCTTTAGAAAACAAATGAATTCCATACCAACTTTCTTTTTAATACTTTTTTTTCACTTAATAAGATGTATTGGCAATCAAGATGGGCTCTTAGCACTTATTCGACCAAGTGCCCTTGAAGAGTTTGGCCTTTGTTTCCTTGATTGCCTCAAGGAAAAACCTAGTTTACATGGGTTTGAGTGACATGTTTGTGACATCAGAGGCTTTTAGACCACGTGGGTTTAAGTTGCATTTTTGTGACGATTTTAGGTCATGTAGGTAAGTCGCATGTGTGACTCACCTCCGACCCTGAACAAGATATACAAACTCAGAAGTTGGCTTTCTCTTTTGGAGCTCTGAGCCACAGCAGGAGTGGTGTGTGACTCTGGGCCAGCTGTTGTTGAGCTCCCAGCTGAACTCAGATGTTGATGGTTCCTTGGTAACTATGAATTATATTTGGTTTATTTATAAATGTATGTTTGTAATTTGTATTTGCCCTGAAGCTCAGGGTGCTGGCTTTTCCCCCTGAACTAAGTGAATGATGTTTGTATGCTGGATTAAAGTAAGATTGTCAACCCCTTAACGTTGCTTTCCTTAATAAAGCAGATCAAAAGAACCTGTGTTGGCAGCTTTCTGTGTGCTGGTTGTTGGTGCATCTTATACCTGTACAGCAGCTGCTAGCAGATTGTTGCAACACAAGAATTTACTTCCCCTTTTTTTTTCTTCCCCATCACACCAGCCTCTTACTGACTACCCTCTCTAAAGAAACCACACATGACAATAACAAAGACAGGAGGGAAAAACCTCGGACCACCGCAGCTAAGAAGCTAAATTTATTGAAATCTTTCTTGCCAACTACTTCCCCATCTTAGGGCAGTCTGATCCAGATACCCCAGCATTGAAGATAATCCAAAGCTGGCTAATATAATTTGACATTGCTCAAGTTAATAAAACCTATCCCTCCATTGACTTAGCCTGTGTAAAATTCCAATCCCAACATGCTTTCCACACAATTGTTTTGAGGGTCTTATGTAATAGATTACCTCAGAGCTTCCCCTTCACTTCGCATGAGTAGATAAAACCCATTTGTTTGATTCTCCTTTGGGCTACAAGTCTAAATTATAGTTAAAATATGAAGCCAAACCCTTGCTGCTAAAGTCTATAATTAGCTCCTCATGTGACATGACCTAGTTGATTTTTCTGACGCATTTGCTCCATTGTTTGCCCTTTCTGAGCCCAGCTGGTGGTACCCTCACCCCTTCCTGTGGAGGTAGCTTTCACTTCTTATCCTGTCTTACGGGCTGCATGTATGTTTAAACACTCACAGTTTGATTTTTTAAAATATTGTCACTCTATATGGGAGATGAATATCTAATGCAAGAAATTTTTTTTTCCTTTGTTAAGAGTGTTTAGGAGATGTTTCTTCAGAAGCTTTGTAATTGGTCAGCCGACACTTTTGATGTCCTCTTCGATGATCTCACCAGATGTTCTCAGGATAGGAAAGGCAGGGTCTCCCCCTGAAATGATGACAACACTTGTTTCAAGTTAGAGAAGAACCTGCAGTTCTTTTTTCCTGCACTCTTGGGAAAGCAAATACACAATGTTCATTTCCTCAACATGGGATGTGCTGTGCTAGGCTGCACAGCTACTAGGTCATTTTCCCGTATGTCACATCCTTCGGGACTAAGGCAGCATGGGGTCAGAGGCAGGAAATGGCATATTCCTGGAATGAGGCAACGTTTTCCCAGGGTAGCTATTGGTCCTTCCTAACTATAAAATATACTCATCCAGAAACAGCTCAAGATTTTTCCTTTTTGGAGGCACCCAGAAGTGAAGAAAGGGTAAGTTGGAAGCCCAATGTGATATTTTTAGAGAAAAAAATAGCCTTTGGGGCTCTGTTAATATTGAGATTATGTCACTGAACATTGTATATTTGAATTTTTCTTTCTTTTGATGGTCTTATTGAGGCATTTCCCTGGGAATAGAAGACCAATTTGTGGTACAATGGATAGGGAATATGGCTAGCAATGAGAATCCCAGCCCCAGCTCTCTTAATTATTAGCTGGGTACCTTTGGATTGGTTGCATAACTGCTCTATACTTGTTTCTTTATCTACCAAGTGGAGAGAAAATTTGCTTATACTATTTGCCTTACAGGGTTATTGTAAGAATTAACAGAAGAAGCTATAAGCAAAAAGGCTTTGGTAAGTTAAAAGTAGGGGTGTTATTTTAAAAGCTTTAATTATATTACAATTAAAATGTCCTGCCTCACCTACTTATTATTCATCTTTAAGAAGTTCTTCTTAAGGCACTTAAAAATGCTTATTGACTGTTAACTGACTAAGAAATCAGGCCTACATATACTGAGGTGAGAATCTTTGATTACAGGAGGAAGTAAGCTTTCCTTGCTGAAAGCATTTGCAATTTGCTCTGCCTTGTCCATGTTAATGATTATTTTATTTTGTTATTTTTGTTTCTATTTTGTATTATTTTGTTTTTATCTTGTGTTTCTGCTGTTGCCATCCTGTTAATTTTTATAGCTCTCCATGAAGCTTTAGTTTTTAATTAAAAAAAAAAAGAAAAAGACGACTCAGTAAACATTTCAGATCTCTCATCACAGAGTTGAAATGACCAGGAAAAAGATGCCATTGAGGGAGAACTGAGGAATC
Source organism: Phalanger gymnotis (assembly GCA_028646595.1). Taxonomy (NCBI): domain Eukaryota; kingdom Metazoa; phylum Chordata; class Mammalia; order Diprotodontia; family Phalangeridae; genus Phalanger; species Phalanger gymnotis. The sequence continues at coordinate 162,628,532 of CM053623.1, read as the reverse complement.
TTGACTCGTTATAAGAGCAAGCGAAACAACACAAAAATACTATATTTTTAGGTTGAATCCTGAGATAAAAGTGGAAGGAGGTTCTAAAGGGAATAAAAAAGGAGAGGACTACTTTTTGTTCCTCCTATACTATCTTCCTCCCAGTCAATCTCTTTAAACTTGTAATACAATTTATTTTCATTTTTTCCTGTAGGGCGAATGGGAGAGAGTGTTTTTCCTGTTTATTTCTGAAGAGAGCCACTCTTAGAGGCAATAAAACCGGTTTCAGAGTCCTACTGCTAACTGAGAGCCACCTATGTTTAAATCCTCTAACTTTTTAGTGTCCCCCAGGCAACTTTCTAAGATTATAAATTATAGGACATTTGTTGATCTGCCTTGGCTGAAGGTGTTTTCTCACCTGAAGGCGTTCTACAGTCTTCAGGGGTCATGGCCTGTATTATTGACACTTTTATAGCATCTTAAAGTTCCCGAAGTGCTTTTTTATATACATTTTCCTCTCTTAAGCCTCATAACTATCCTGTGGCAATACATTATTATTTCTTTTTTACAAGGAGAAAACTGAGGCTTATACAGGTTAAGATAGAGGAAATACTGGAGTTGGAATTGGAACTCAGGTCTTCCCACCACTAAGGGACCGTTTTTTGCTGATAGCGATCACAGACACAATTCCTATCATTGCATAAAGCCTTTGCATTGACCCTTTATCTGTTTCTTAATAGTGTCATGGAAAGGCTCATCGTGCCCCAGCCCCAAGCTGTGGATTCTCTTCGCCGTTTCCAGGTGTTGTTGCTGGATAGAAGGGGCAGACTCCATGGCCAGATCCGGAGCCTCCGGGACATAATCCGCAAGATTGAAAAACTTCGCCAACGGTCTCTGCTGGCTAACATCGCAGGAAGTTCCCTGAGTGCAGCTGGAGCCATCACGGCCATTGTGGGACTGTCCCTGAGTCCCATCACTCTAGGGACCTCCCTTCTGGCGTCAGCAGTGGGACTGGGTGTGGCCACTGCGGGAGGGGCAGTTACCTTCAGTTCAGACTTGTCCCTGGTGTTTTGCAACTCTCGACAGCTGAGAAGAGTACAGGACATTGCAACAATTTGCCAGGACCAGATGAGGGAAATATTAGGGTGTTTGGATTTCTTTTGCCGGGGGCAGGGCTGTCTGGACTTCCACCTTCTCCAGTCTGGGAAAAAGGCTTCCATTGCTCTATATAATTCAGTCTATTTTATCGTGTTCTTCGGCTCACGTGGCTTCCTCATCCCCAGGCATGCAGAGGGGGCCACGAAGGTTAGCCAGGCCGTACTGAAGGCCAAGATTCAGAAGCTGGCCGAAAGCCTGGAGTCCTGCACCACTGCCCTGGATGAACTTAGTCAGCAGCTGGAGTCTAGAGTGCAGCTCTATGCAAAAACCAAACATGGAAACCCCTATTTGGACTCAAAGGATTCTCTGGACAAATATGGAGGGATGATTTTTTGAGAGCAAAGATTTCCCCCAGAGATTAAGACCTTGGAGCTGAAATGGGATGGGTAGTTGTACTCAAAGAATGGAAAGAAAAAACAAACCCAACTTATTATTGTAAGAGGGATGCATGGTTTGTGTATGAATTGGGTTTCTGAGATTCTGTGGAACACTGAGATTTTATGAGTATGTGACTTGAAATGGGTGGGTGGGTCCTCATAGCCCTTATTTTTTAACCACTGTGATATCCTGTGACTGAAAGGACTGGGATTTAGTGCTGGAGACTTTTCCCATGTATAACAGTAGCACATGTGAATGGCAATACTAATATGTTCTGCGCTAGCAAAATGTTTTCCTGTCAACATCAAAAATTTCCCAGTTGCCGATGCCAGCCAAAAGCTAGTTAAATGTTCTTCTCTAAGTACCCAATGGTTGAATGCATACCCAGCAGAATTACCTGATTTTCAAGATGGTTCCAGTTCTGCCTTGGGGGTACAGATTGAGACCAAAGAGGGTTTAGGAGACTTCTATGGAGTCAGGTCAGTTCAAGGGATTCACTTCAAGCCCAGGGTAATTGAAAGGCCCCAAAGATGCCTTAGGGAGCAAGGCAGATCTAATACCTCCCCCACTTTTGATTCTAAGGAACATCAGAGGATCCAGAACAAAAACCCAATTGCAGAGGCCAAAGAGGACTTCTACCTCCTCTTTATGACCATTCTCCCTACACCCTAAATAAACAAAAATCTCTGGTTCAGAATTCAAGGAAGTAACTAACCTGATCCTTTGTTTTCCTCAGCTTTGTCTATTTAAGGATTCACCTTGGGTTTAGAGAGGACCCCTTGGAGTGGCTGTAGACTGAATTTACACATCCTGACCTAATGATTTCAAGGATCCCTGAGGCTGTCACTCCAATATTCAGTGTGCAGTCCAAGGGGGCCCCCTTCCTGCTACCTGTCTGTGTTGGGTAGCAAGCTCAAAGGCAGTCAGCATCCCTTGGGATAATGGAAAAGATAACTGGGAAAGTGGCAGGGTCAGTGTAAGGGGAAGGGATAAACAACTAAAATTCCCCATTTTAGTAACTAAAGAATATGACACATTCTACCCTTCAGAGGGCAGTATTGCCTATATGTTGTACAAACTGGTACACCAATGAATGTAACTTTATTGACAAACTAACTTTTCTACCATTCATTTCAACACCACATAAGGTATTTTATTTATTTATTTAAATTTTATTATTTTATTGCTTTTTATTATACAACTGAATTTTATACAACGATATATTTTAATAATCGCAGGAATTTGGGAAATGTCGGCCACCATCACTAGGTTCATTTCCAAAGGGTAAAGTGTAGCCAAGTGGTTTCTGTAAAGTGGATAGGAGATAGGTAAATAGTTGAGAAAGGTGGCATCACTCCCTTTTTGATCTGTGCAGAGGAGTTCCTTTTTCAATGTTCCTGTTAAGTAGGTAAGGTAAATTAAAGAGAGACCAAATAAAGGGATAGTTAAAAAAAAAGTCTTTAGGAAAAGTAAGGTAATATATTTCTAATTATTTAAATGATTAAAATACATGTTTGCCTTTCAGGTACACATGATAACAGGAAAGACTTGATCTGGAAAGAGAATGTGTTCAGTGTAGAAAAGAATAACTTGAGAGGAGTTGTATGAAGCAAGCATCTACACTCAGAAAGCCTAGTGTCCTATGAAGTTGCGTCTTGTGGTTGATGGACAGTGTGGTTGGTGAGGTTGTAATGATTTGTCTTGGTTTCATTTGTTACAGGTACAGGAGATCCAGGGTTTTTTATTTTTGTTTTTTGGTAGTTATCCTTAAGAAAACACTTAAAGTCTAATGAATTACCCTTCCAATAATGGTAACCAAGTACCAAAAACAGGTTCCAAAATATGGGGTCCTATAAAAAAAATCACTTGCCCATGATGGCAGTGAGCCTGAGGAAGTGAAATTTCAAAGCTCTGGGGTATATTTCCAATTTTTCTGCAAACTTTGACTCATATCTTGTTGCTTTTTTTCTCTTGCATCCTAGGCCAGTGAGAGGGCCTGTATTTCCTTAGCTTATTTACACAAGTGCTGGCAAAATCTGCCCCTAACTTCATTCTTACTAGTGCTTAATACTGAATTGGATTCTATCAGCGAAGAAACTCTATATTGAGCACCATTGGAAGCAGTATTACTAAGTACTTTAAGTGCATTAAAATTGTAACTTTGAGTTACACCTTGCTTGGATCAATTTATAAAGGAACAATGTCTATTCTGCAATAATGCTATGTACACAGTAGGGATTCCATAAATATTATCGAATGAATAAGTAGCTTAATAGCTTAGGCAATAAGAACATCTAGCTTATATGCCAATGGGGACTTGGTAGGAAAAGAAGATTCCCTAGCTTTTCCCATGTAATTATTATTTTGAAATTTGGAAGCTCTTTAGGGCATTAGGTAATTTATCTTTGGTAAAATATGGCTAAATATTAATTTCTAAAGGACAATAATATTTTTGTGGGAAAATACAGAATGTTGTTTTGACAAATCTTCATTCTATCAGAAATAAGGTATGAAATGAAATGTTGTGGAGGGAAGAATGGAAAGAAATACTTAGATAAAAGGTGCATATCAGGGAAAAAATATATCTTTCAAAAATAAACTTGTTAAAAACAAACATGCTGAATGTTTAGGTGATTCTCTGTTATTTTTCTAGTATTCTATCCTGAAAGCATTTGAATTTGTTGTCTTTCATAATGCTGAGATTCAAGCTTTGATTCTATATCGTAGTGTTTCAACAAAATTGTATCTTGTTCTGTTTTCCAAAAATGCAAACTATACTGTGTGTGAATCAGACTATGTGGGTACATTAGAACAGGGATAGTAGTACATATAATAAATGTTCACTTGTGTGGGAGTCAGACTGGAGAAACTTCACCCCTTTAGAACGCTGTGGAGAACTGGGGAATAGGGAAAAAGGCCTCTGAGGATGCAAAATTGATATCTAAAAGTTCACTAAAGTTGAGAATTTGGGGATGTTGTCCAGGCTTCCCTCAAATAGAATTTATTATATTTTAAATAAACATCTGGCATTCCAGGAAACAGCAAATTTAAAAGTGATAACAGCTAAAGGCAAGAAGAGGCAGGTATCACTCACTCCTCACTGACAGCAGGGACGGTGAGAGCTGACAGTCTGATCTCAAAGGAACAGACAGAAGCTATAAAACTAGACTGTATAAAATTAAGAGCACTGCAATTTGGATCCAGTTAGCAAAAGGGTAAATAGCTCGACACTTCAAAAGCCTCCGAGGTTATTCATAATTGGTGTTCAAAATAATGACCTTATGTTATGAAAAAAGGTCAAGTTATGTGAAGTGCACTTTCATAAGGCAGAGAAAAATATAATACATTTCAGAAAGATTTTCACTCAGCATTTAAAAGTAATTTTTATGCTTAAATAGACAAATGTCAATTATCTGCAAAACTCGCTTCTATTAAGCATTACCTCCATAGGGCTGTAGATGTAGAGCCAAGAGGGATTTCAGAAATCATCTAGTCTAGGCCCCATATTTTAGAGATGAAGAAAGCGAGGCCCAGGGAGGTTGAGGGGCTTGTCTAAATATATACAGGAAGAAAGCAGCAAAGATGTGATTTGAGTACAAGTACTCTGAGTCAGCTAGTGCAGCTAGGTGGCACTGTGGATAAAGTGCCAGACCTGGAGTCAAGAAGATTCATCTTCCTGAGTTCAAATCTGGCCACAGACACTTAACTAGCCGTGTGACCCTAGGCAAGTCACTTGACCCTGTTTGCCTCAGTTTCCTCATCTGTAAAAATGGGCTGGAGGAGGAAATAGCAAACCATTTCAGTACCTTTGCCAAGAAAACCCCAAATGAATGAGTCCACGGAGAGTCGGACACTGCTAAAAAATGACTAAACATCACTATACAGCCTTTTCATTCTTTTAGAGCATTCCTCCTATAGATAAGGTATTGCAGCATTCATACCAACATATTCAAACACCAATGAATTAAATGAGTTTTAATGCAGTCTTTATATAGTATGGCATTAGACTTTTATCGTTCTGACTGTATGAATCTGGTCTAATACCATACTGTATAAAGATTTGTGTGATTCACCTTGAGCAAGTCACGACCTCTCTGAGACTCAGTCTCTTCATCTTTGAAATGGGGAAGTTGGACCAGATTATCTCTATAGTCTTTTCTCGGGCCAAAAATCTATGATCTTGTGAGGATCTGAGATGTATTCTGTAAAACTTCAGTTTTTCAATTTTGAGGACTGTTCAGTAGAATCATTTAGGAAACTGAAGGAGAAAATACAGTTAACGACTTATGCTATAGAACGAAATTAACACCAGCAGAGATATTGATGCCCAATTGGGTACAAAAAATACTTGATAAATTTCATGTGCTGATTTGAATGATGACTTCCCACTCCCCTTGCCAGTTAATTTATTTTGTGTTTGGAAGGAAAGGAAAAAAGCAGAGATAGAGAAATAATAGGATCTGGCATTTGGCATACTCAAATGTGTCAAATATATAACCTAGATGGGGAACCTTAATAAAAGGATTTGTTCTGTAAAGTTTGGATTCAGTCAAAGCACTTGAGTATTTAGAGGGCCACAAAGTTCCCCGCCTCCATCTGGGATATAATGTAAGAGAAAGTGCTCAGAAAAGTGTTGGCATTAGCTAATGGGATGTTCATCATGAATAAATTTTTCAGCTAACCAATACTCTCAAGGGTCTGCTGAGTTCTGAAAGATGGTTTGCTTTGGATTTATAGACTCACAAAATGTTGGATCTTAACTCTATGAATTTAGAAGTCATCAAATCCAGTCAGCCTCATTTGATAGATGAGGAACCTGGACTGGAGAGGTCAAGTTACTAGTATAAACTCACACAGCTGAGTTAGGATTAGAACTTAGCCTTCTGATTTCAAATTCAGTATTAATGAACGACATTAAGCAACCTTTATTTTTAAAGATGTGGGGGAAGGTAGGCGGTGCAGTGAGTAGAGCACTGGCCCTGGATTTAGGAGGACCTGAATTCAAATCTGGCCTCAGACACTAGACACACTTATTAGCTGTGTGACCTTGGGCAAGTCACTTAACACCCTCCCCCCCAAACATAAAGATGTGAGAGGTAGCTTGGCATAGGGGATGAGAGAGCTGGCCTTAGCACCAGGAAGATCTATGTTTAAGTCCTCTCTCTGACAAAATATGACCCTGGGTAAGTCATTTAACTATTCAGTGCTTTAGGCAGCTCTCTTAAGAGGCTAGGTTTCAGAGAAAGTCCATTTAACAAGGAAGTTTCCTTACCTGAGAGACCTCCATTTCAATGAAACCAAAGATAAAATCTCTATCCTATTTTGTAAGATATTTCATATCAACTTTTTAAAGGTCTTTGGCAGAATTCCACTAGCCCTTTTTCATTTATTAACTCACCTTGAATCTTGGTTTTGGCAAAGCTCTTCCTGGGGATTTGTCCTCAAGTTTGGGCCTGAGGTAGTTTCAGAGCCTGCCAAGCTCTGCTCATCTCTCAGCAGTTAGCTGTCTTCTTTGTACCTCAGCTACAAGTGATCTATTCACTCTGCCTGGGCTGTTTGACCTAACCGAAGGGGAAAGTCTTAGTTGATTTTTTGGACCTCTCTGCTCTTACAGCTCAGTTCTCCTTATCTATACAAAGCAGAAGAGTGAGAGGAACCACCAGGGAGTACAAAAGAGCCTGTATTTGCTTTCTTTAAGCAGAAAGAATTATTTCCAGGTTCCCTGAAGAGAGATATGAAGCAACCTCCTTCCCCAGGCCCTGTCTCTCTCAGACCAGAATTGGTTATTTTGAACATAAGGGGAATTAGCCCTTAATAGATTTTCTCTCTTAACTTTTAATTCAATTCAACTCAACAAACATTTAATTATACATATACAGAAATACAAAGGTGAAAAACTGCAGTTTTCTGCCCTCAACAAGTATATAATCTAATTGGAGGATGAGATGTACGTGAATAAGATGAAATTCATTAAAGGCACAAGGAAAATAGAATCTAAGGCAAAGGAAAGATTTAAGCAAAGTGCTGTAAGTAGTTCAAGAAAGAAGAAACCACTTGCATAAGGGGAAGGGGGAGGGAAGCTTCATGGAAGAGGTGGCACTTGAGCTTTGCCCTGAAAGAAAAGAATTTCAACAGGGAAAGATACAGAAGAAATGCATTCCAGGCATGGAGAAGAGTCTGAATTCATGCATGGGAAGTTTGAGTTAGGTTCAAAGGAAGGCAAGAGCTAGTGGCTTCAATACAAACTGCCTCAGCCAGGTGTCTCTTACATAGAACAGAACAGTAACTTAAGGGATTAGTGTTATGGGCCCCCTTTCCAACTTTCATCTTCAGATCTTATGGATCATTGAATCTCTGAATTGAGACTTCAGAGGCTGTCTCTTCTCAAATCAGGATCCCCTCCACAACACACCTGACAAATGATTATCCAGCCTTGGCCTGAAGACCTCCAGTGAGGGAGAGCCCATTGCCTCCTTAGGTAGCACATCTCATGTTTGGATAGATGTCTGCTAAAAAGTTCTTTCTTTATTAAACCTAAATTTAAATCGTTGCCTTTTCCATCTATTGGTGTCCTCTGGAGTGAAATAGAAGTCTAATCTCTCCTCCACATGATGACCTTTCAAATGAAATTATAATTGCATTAAAAACAGGAAGGCAGCTAGGTGGCCCAGTGAATAGAGCACTGAGCCTGGAGTCAGGAAGACCTGAGTGCAAATCCAGTCCCAGACACTTACTAGCTGTATGACCCTGCATAACTCACTTAACCTGTGTTTCCCTTAATCCATTGGAGAAGGAAATAGCAAAACACTGTAGTATCTTTGTTAATTCTCGCCCTCATTAAAAAACCACAAAAATCTCCTGTTACTTTTGAATAATGGTATACCCTTCTAGAACCACTGATTCCACACAAGGATCTCAACCCACCTAGTCTCAGTTATACTTTTGAGGTCAAATTTCCCTCTTTTCATTGATTCTGTGAATAAATATGTCAGGCATCATTCCATATCTGCTTGGGTCTCAACTAGAAAACTTGCTGTGGTCACCTAAGTTTCAACAAGTTTTCCCGGAAGGCACTTTTGGGGTAAAGGAGTGAAGTTGAGACCCCTAGCAAACAGAGAGTTCTGGAACTACGGCTGTAGGGTTCAGTTTTCCTCATTCGACTGTGGGACCTGTCTTCTCAAACAAAATGTCTTCTACAGCACCCAAATGTTAGCCTTAAGCTATCCCCAACTGTGATTTGGCATAAAGTGCTTGGTGTGGGCTATTTTCGCTCAAGCTTACCTGGTTGAGTTCTTGGCAGTTACGTGCCAACATGAGATACACCAACAATTGGTGGAGAGGTTATGTGAGCGTATAGAGCAGGTCAAAGGTCCTGAGCACAGGTATACATGAAGGTTAGTGTGTGGCTTGAACACACTTGGTTGGATAAACTGCAGGTTGATCATGAGAGACCAGAGCTAGGAATGTCAGAGGAAGACCAGGTTGGGTCTGTGATGGAGTGAGGTGGGTTGAACTCCTCATTAAGGCAGGTAAGCTGGGTAGGTACAGAAGGGGTAGACAGAAGCATGTTTAAATAAATTGAGTTGGGATCAGGGTAATTTATCTTTATCTTTTTGGAGGGGGCAGGGCAATCGGGGTTAAGTGACTTGCCCAAAGTCACACAGCTATGGGATCAGGGGAATTTAGAAAGGTTTTTAGATAAGGACAAGAAGCAATGGAATCTCAGCCAAGCAGACTGTGGTTTCCTTCAAAGTGGTGTCTTTTAAGTGGTCTCGTTAGGTCTTCTAGGGAGCCCTGTCTCTATAGGGGGTCTGTCCTGAAAATCTAGTTTAAAGGGATTTGGCCCCTATTTAAGCATTCTTTGAACTTCTCATCCTAGGAGTTCCCTGAGCTGGAGGTAATGCTGTATCTTTGGAGCAGATAGAGAGCTCAGTTGGGTCCAAGTGTACACTACTCATGGTGAGGTCTTGGGATCCTGCCCTCTCAGTTCCTAGGAAAGAGGCTGAATCACAGAGTGCTGGAGCCAACTCATACTGGCTTGCTAGAGCTGATTATTAAAGGTTCAGTGTGACCATTTACACTTAGGAACTTGTCAAATGATACGAATCAGGGCTTGATTTATTGTTTTGTTGATTGTCTAGACTTAAGAAAGGGATGGTAAAAATGTTAACAGATTAAATTTAAAAGCATGTTCTCATACAATCCCTGCCCTATACAATTCCCTGGGCTAAATGACTTTTAACAATAAATTCTAAGGAAACCTGGGGTTGCTTGCTGTTGGAAGGCCCTATATGTCTTGGGTGTATGTTTATATGGGGAAGGGAAGGGAATAAGCATTGATAAATTGCCAGGCACTGTGCTGGGTGCTTTACAAATATTATTTCATCTGATCCTCGCAACAACCCAGGGAAGTAGATGTTATAATCGTTATTATTTTCATTTTACATTTGAGGAAACTGAGACAGAGGTTAAATGACTTGCCCAAGGTCACTTAGCTAAAAAGTATCTGAGGCATGTGTGTATCTCTGTGTGTGAGAGAGAGAGTCAGAGAGACAGAGACAGAAAGACAGAGAGAAAGTGTGTGTTTTTTGTATAAAGTCAGATATCTGAGTCCAATGAGCATCAACTATAAATTTTAGGGCAGGAATCACAGAGCTAATCCCATTTTTTGAAGTTCAGGGATTTGAGAACCTGGCTCCCAAATCCTGTCGCTCCTACTCCCAACCCCCAAACTGAGAACTCCTAGTAAAAGAGAACAAATATTTCTTTGAAATGTAGATGTGTATTATGTAAGTGGCAGATTTAGCTTAAATCCACTAAAGGCAGGAAATGTAAAACACAGCGCTCCAGTTCTGGCCTTGTTGGTACCAGGCTCTATATTCCTTCCATAGAAGACCAGGGTGTCTGGTTTCAGGACCAGCCCACCAGCTGAATCTGCAGCAAAGGGATAAGCAGCTTTGACTCATTTCCTGGCTTCCTAGTTATGACATATTTCCTTCATTTGTGCGTACATTTAAATGTGAATAGAACTTAAAGAGACACATATTAGAACTGGAGAATTTTATGAAGTTTTTAGCATCTAGATATTGCTTTCATGACAAAGTAATAAATGAAATAAAACTAAGTTTCCAGGCCAATGGTTTAAGATAAGAGCACATGTACCTACGGATTTTAAGTCTGAATGTTTTAAATAGGGAAATAAACCATTACTTCAACAATTTAATTCAAGAAACATTTATTAAGTGTCTTCTGTGTGTAAGGCAGCCGACTAGAGGTTGGGACACAAAAACAAGAATAAGTGAAGACAAGAAGCACATATTAGGCACCTACTATGTTCAAGGCACTGTGTTGAATGCTGGGGATACAAAGAAAGACAGAAAAAGGCACCAACTTCAAGGAGCTGTCACTGTTCTGGGTGGATACAACATGCAAAAAAGATGAAAACAAGATGATTTGAGAGGAGGAAGGGAGGGAGGGAGAGAGAGAGAGAGAGAGAGAGAGAGAGAGAGAGAGAGAGAGAGAGAGAGAGAGAGAGAGAATGAGCACCTTAACAACAGGGAGAAAGGGAGAATCAAGGAATTCCATGCTTGTGTAGTGGCCATGTCAAGAGCAGTCTTCAGCTCTTAGTGGGTATTGTGAAATTGGAAAGTATAAATACCCAGGAGCGAAAGAGACTTCAGTAGTGAAGATTGATGAGGTGACATGGTGACTGGGTAGAAGGAGAGGAAAACCATGTGGAGACAGACAGTTCAGGGGTGGAAGGGAGGAGAAGTGCTTTGGTGCCAGAGGTCAGAGCCCCCAGGTGGTAGATACAGAGTAAGAGAATATTCCAGTGCTGGTGGGGCCATGAGGACTACAGATGGCATGGAGTTGCTATAGGCCTGGGAATCCACACAGCTTCTCTAGGGAAGAGTTAACACAGATGGAAGCTCCAGGAATGAGGCCTTCCCTTCTACCTGTGGCCCACCACCTTGAGTTGTGGCCTCCCCTGGACTAGGTCTAATCCAAATAGTGGCCATAAAACATCACTCTATCTTTGGCTTATTATGCCTTGATTCAGAATTTAGTCTGAAGAATATCTGAATATTGCTTTTTTAAGTCATTCCCAAATGACAGGGTTCTTAACTTCCATACAAGAGTTCAAGGTAGCACATGCATATTAAGTATAAAATAGTCTTTACATAAAATTAAAAAAATCCCAAGTACTTACAGAAGTCCGTAAAAAAGAAGAAAATATACAAAGTGACTCAAAATAGCGCATGACCAATCAAGAAAAATTTTCCCTTCTAATGGGTTTCATTTTTCTACAAGATCCTAGAGTCTTCCAAACTCAGTGATACCCTGTAGTTTGAACGCATTTTTGACCTGCTAGACAGGCAGCCCCCTTCCTAGTGGATCTGTACTGACTAAATAGCTCACTGAATAGTGGGGAGCAAAACCAAAGCGCTTTTCTCACCCACAGTGTGGCTTTAGTTCCTTAGTGGTGCTTCAACAGTGTAGATTACAGAGGTTATTCTCCTCTTTCTCTGGGAATTCTGCCATTCAGGAAATTCCCCTTCTCTAGATAGAAGATTGGAGGGCCAAATTCTCAAACTTGGAATTATTATTGAGTCAGTCCTCAAGGCTGGTGCCACCCATTAAATCTCCTTTCTGGAGCTAGCAGGCTAGATTCTAGGATTATGCTGTCCAGGGAAGATTCATTGTCCATGAGCTCCTCACTCAGACCACATAGGCAAGGCACATGGATTTTTTTTTGTGCTTCTCCAGGACAGTCCACCAGTACCCTGGCTGCTGCCACCTATTGGACTGGAAAAGTCTACTCTCTTGGACTAAGTGGGGTTGAGCAAGCACATCCAGCTCTCATATGAGTCTAATTGAAGGCAGCCATTAACAATTCCTGAGGACCAGCAGGGAGGAGGACAAATCTTCTCCCTTAATCCCCCACCCCCACCTGATGTGTCTACTCCAGAAGGTGGAATGGAAAAGGTGAACCACAGCCAAAAGTTGCTAAGCAGATGTTTGCTTCTTTGTGAGCTAGTGCAAAGAGTAACTCACTTTTTGGAGGAGAAATTCTAGTCGCTCCAAAGCAAGGTATCAAGAGAAGGCCCCACACCAACCAGTTCACCCTGGGGTAGCTTCCACGGCTGAGATTTAATCAGGAATTATCTTTCTCTTCTTAAGTTGCCAATGGATGTATCAACATCTTCTGTGAAGAGAGGTGTGTGAAGAGAGTCATAAGTTCCACATTTCCTTCCTAGGAGGCACTTAGTAAATGCTTATTGACTGACTGACTGGACCCTTTACACTAAGGGTGGTGCTGGTGCTGTGGGTTGAAGGGACTATGCTGGGTCTCTGAGAGAAGGGAGGAGGCCCACTGGCTGTGACCTTTTATTACTCTGTGTGTGTGTGTGTGTGTGTGTGTGTGTGGTGTGTTAGTTTATTTTTATTTGGAAGTGAAATTAGAACTTTTAACCATTAACACAAACGCAAAACATCCACAGATACTTTTTAAAAATCACTTTTTGAACTGTTCACAAATATTTCCTACATAATCCAAAATACAACAGAGAAACAATACATCTTTCTTTCAAATCTGCCTACAATGGAAAAACAAATATATATATATACATACATATATATAGATATATACATATCTATATCTATATATATAAACAAAGTTTAACTAGTAGGCACCAGGCAAGTTGACCATAATTTTTCTAAGAGCTCAAAACTTTCTCTATTCATGACTGTGTTAAAATGAATTTTGTTCTACCAGTGCTTGTGGGGGAGCTGAGATCCCTTTGGGGGAAAGCACACGCAAGTTTGAGCTCTAGCCCCTATTGTCCCAAGGCCAGGCATGTTAGATTTGAGCTGGCTCCCCAGAGTTCTTTAGGACTCTTAAGGGTTTTAAGAGAGTCATTTATCTGTATCAATGACCCAATCCCCGACTAATTGTGTTCTCCTCAATTTTAGGGGTTTAAGCACCTTTGTTCCATTTAACTACTTATTGGTCAGATTAGGGTTAAGTGACTTGCCCAGGGTCATACTGCTAGTAAGTGTCAGAGACTGGGATTTGAACTGAGGTCCTCTTGACTCCAGGGCTGGTACTCTATACAGTGTGCCACTTAGCTGCTCCCAGATTAGCTTTCACAAAGGAATATTTACTTCAAATATTGCAAAAGCAAACATATAAACATTTCCCCACAGCACTTCGGAGGCATTATCCCTCCTATACCACCTCAGTCTTTGGGGAAGGGAGAGGAATCAGGTTCATAGTTTAGCTCAGTTCTTACATAGTATTAGTCCCAACAAGTTTCAAGACTAAAGGTCTCCTGGGCTTGCATCCTGGGGCACAGGCTTCTCAGGACTTTCTTATTATCTGGACTGGAAACCTGAGCTCCAAGGTTCCCAACAGTTCAAGATCTCAGGCCAATGACTCTGCTTCTTACACTGAGAACTGAAAAGTACGAACAAAATAAGACCAGAGCTCCAAACCTGTTTCTTGGAGTTACAGGGCCTAAGGAGGAAGGAATCCCTGGGCCCTTTATCTTAACTGAATGACGTCCATGCAATATGTGCAGTGAGTGTCTTGTATCCCTGGACGACCGTGAAAAAAGAGTATCTGTTTCGATCAGGCAGATGTTAGGTTTTGTTATTCTTGCTATGCAGTAGTGAATAATTTTGTGAAGCACTATGGCATCAGGTTCAATTCAACATAGAACTACTTTTCTTCTCTTTAATGTTCTATCCTTTATTTTCATAGTATATGGTAAACTAATTCTTCTCCTCTGATGAACCAGTGGCTTCTGTGGATCTTCCAGTTCCATTAGGGTCTCTTTTGTAATGATAGAATACTCTCCTTCTTAGCTTGTAAAGTCTACGTATCTATTTATGTTTCTATCTATGTGTCTATCTATCTGTCTTTGGTAAGGTTGGCTGTCTCTTTCTTGAGCTCTCTGCAGCATTTAATGCTATCGAGCACCACCTCCTTCTGATGGCTACTCATCCCTGGGTTTTCATGACACTGCTTTCTCCTAGAGGTTACTCCTTCTCAGTTAACCTTGTGCTGGATTATCATCTCTGTCTCTCTCTCTCTCACTCTCTGTGCACAGGTGTCCTTCCAGAGCTCTATCCTAAGATCTCTACGCTCTTCATTTTCTTACTTAGTCTTTTCATCCACTTCCATTCATTCAACTATCATCTCTTTGTAGACAATGCTTAGATCTATTTATCAAGGTCCAATATTCTCCTGACCTACAATCTCATACCACATCTACCACTCAACACATCCAAAGCAAAAGTATATCTGTTATCATTCCCCCCAAGCCCTCCACTATTCCTAACTTTTAAAAATTTCTGTTGAGGGCTCCGCTATCCTTCCATCTTCTACTTTTCTTGCTCCTTCACTTCTTAAAACCTATCAGTTATCAAATTTTGCTAACTCTGTCTCCACCATCTATCTTACACCTGTCTCCTTGTTTCCACTCACATAGCCATCACCCTAGCTCAAGCCCTCACCTCTTGTTTAGATCATTACAATAATAGCTTCCTAATTGGTCTTTGGGTAGCTAGACTGCAAGTGTTTCACTGTTATGGAGTGTAACAACAAAACTTGGGTGGGTCACCACCTGTGTTAACAGAAAGAGAACCCCCATAGATGAGATCAAAGATCCACTGGCAAATTGAGGTATTAAATATCCAAGCAAGCTATGGCAAACAGAAGAACTTCATTCTAGTGATATTTCTGTCTAAAGAATCCACGGAAAGTGTTTAAAAAACAAAAACAAAACTGACAAATATTTAAAAGTCTTTCTCTTGTTTCCATGCAGACCTTTTACCCCCCTTTTCTCATTTGCCATCAACACATTCAATTTCCTTTATCTTGTTATGTATCCAGAACAGGTAACAATTCCCAGGTTTTCGGATTATTTTCACTTGATTACAAATTTATGTTGACTTTGTCCCGAAAAGCACTATGTAAATGTTTCCAAATTACACTCTAGATTGGTTTACTTTTCTTTCTTTAACCACCAGGGGGAGGTGGTGAGCCAGGGCAGGCAGTGGTAGCATCTCTGAATTCCTGTGGGCTGCTTCCTCGACTTCAATGCATACATGCTCTGTTGGAGCGCCCTCTGCTGGACCAGCACGCTTAGGCGGTTCTGCGCTCTTCCCACTCCCCTCACAAAAGCAGCGTGTTTCCATTCCACTCGCTCCTTGTGCTCCACTATCTGCCTTCCACCACCGCCCTCCCCCACAAAAAGGAAGGACCCTAGGAATAGCTCGCATTTGCAGGGCTTGTGAACGTCTAACTCTGATCTTTGCACTTTTCTTTCCTTTGGTTCAGTTCTAACTTAATCCAATGTTTCACCTTGGAAAGAACTCCCCTTCTTTCTTATCGATTTATCTGAGCATAAATCAATATGCAGCAGACAGTTGGTTTTTTGTTGGCAAAAGGTTTTTCTCTCTTTTGATGACTTTGGAGTGAAAATACTAATTTCTAACATTTACATACCACTTTGCAAAATCCCGTACATATGTTATTTTATTTGATTCTCAAAACAACCCAGTGAGACAGGGGCAATTATTATACCCATTTTATAGATCAGGAAACTGAGGTTGGGAGAAGTTAAATGACTGAGCGATAAAGGTCTTTTTGACTTCAAGTCAAACATCCTATTTTCTCTACCACCTAGCTACTCAAAGACTGAACCTCCTCAAGCGCACGGGGGAAGTGGTGAGGTTAAAGTGAGGAGTTAACCCACGATACAGTTAGGTCCTCCTTGAAGGGAAAAGCAAAGGGACAAAGAATGCCACAGGCTCGTAAAGCTTTCACCCAGTTCACAGTTCATTCCAATTATCCTAATCCCTTAGTTGGCAGCTTGAGCCAGTCCCGGCTCCCGACGGCTCCTCTCTCACTTCTTGCATTGATGTAGGTTCCTTCTGTTTCCTATAAATCCTTCTTTTACACCCAAGGATCAGGGTCAGGGACAGAACCTGGGAATTTGGGCAGCAATCACTGTCTATCCATCAGATCATTCCCTCCCTCCTGTTATTAGGTTTCTGTGGGCTTGCCCAAGATCGGCAACATTTGAAAGTGGTCTTATTTGAACTTGGTTAGGGGTTCGTCTTATTTGGGGGGGCTGTTACTTTCTAGCCACTGACTGTCCATAGAGGCCCAAGATTGAAAGCCTCCTGTCCTACATTTCTTTAGCCTGGGTAAGAGTAATATGCTTTAGAGTCATTCTTTACATAATATGTATATTGTTCCTGGCTTCCCTTTCTTCTTCCATCACTCTCAGAATTTATTTATATTTCCTCTTCATTCCTCATTGTTTGGGAAAGACAAGATACCACAGAAGTTGCCAGAAGACTATGTAGGACTGCCACCATTTCCACCATTAGAAAGCATAATATGTTAGCATAATATGTAACGTGTAAGCATACTGTGAGTCAATGGTATTTACATGAATTCCTCACCATTAGAACATAATGTCCAAAAAAGAAGAAAGAAAATCTTTGGTCAACTTTGACAAATCTACCAGTGGACATCCTCTTTTCTTAATACACATCCTTTTCTGCCACAGCAGCCTTTATTCTAAGCTGTGCATCATTATGCTAGATTGCCTCTAGAAGCTTGACCAGAAGAAAGTATGTTTTTATCCCTGTGCCACATTCTCTTAAATTGGTCTCTGTATACATGTATGCTCCAAGAACAACAGTATCTTTGAAAACTAATAAATTGGATGGTAGAGTCATACTAGACCCGAGGTTAGAATATTGTAAGATAAAATTTAACAGAGACAAATGTAAACTTTTATGCTTAGGTCCAAAAAATCAACTTCAAAAGAATAAGCTAGGGGAGGTAGAGCTGAATGATAGTTTCTATGTAAAATATCTAGGGATTTTAATGAATTGTAAACACAGTATGAATCAACAGTGCTAACATGAAAGCCCCCAAAGTGAATGTAATCTTATGCTGCATTAAGAGTGCCAAATGTTTAGAACAGGGGAGATGATGATCTTGTTGCATCCTGTCTTTGGTGAGGTCACATCTGGAGTGTTTAGCCCAGGACTTAGCATCACATTTCAGGAAGCATAGTGATAAACTGGACTGCACCTGAAGAAGGGTGACAAAGATGGTCAGGGGAGTGGAGACCATGCCACACAAAGATCATTTGAAGGAACTGAGAATATTTAACCTGGAGAAGACTTGAGAAGGGTGAGGGAGATGTGTTAACTGCCTTAGTATCTGTGAATGTCATCATGTGAATGAGGAATTTCACTTGTTTAGCTTGGGCCTAGAAGGTAGAGCTAGGAACAATGAATAGAAGTTGCAGAGCTGCATATTTCACCTTGATATAAGGAAAAACTTCCTAATAATTGTAGCTATGCAAAAAATGAAATTATCTGTTTTAGGAGGTAGGAGGCTCAGATGACTAAGTGTTTGGGATTTTGTAGTAGAAATTCCTATTCAGATATGGGTTGGACTAAATGAATTTTGAAATATCTTCCGATTCTGAGATTATATGATTGAAAAAAAAATTTTTAATGGTGAATGTGTAAATTATCCAAGAAAAAATGGAATTGTTTCTCAAACTGCATATGTTGGCTTAAAAGAAATTGTGTTTGATAATTATAGTTGAATGGTTCAAATAAATTTCCCCAAATAGGCTTCTTTTTAATGTATCAGAAATTTCATTGCACTGAAATAATCTTTCCCTAAGAAACTAATGTGTGATATTCCTTAAACTGTTATATATTTTGTCAATATCATGGATACCTTAAGATCTACATCATGCAATTTTTTTTAGTCCTTTAGTCATTTGCATCTGAATTTTCTTCTTCTCATCACTTTTTTCATTCTGCCCACGTTGTTTCTATTTTATGTTCCCATTCCTATTATCCTAAAGGAAATAAGGTAATAAATTTACAATAGTTTGAACAAAACTTTCTACTTGCCTTTTTTCTTTAGTGGTCATCAGAAGCATTGTTCTTTAGGCAAATGCTGGATGTATTACTCTAAAAGACAGATGCATACATTCTCTCTCCTCTTCCTCTGGACTGGGCTGCCACAACCTACATGAGACATCTGGGAGGTGGGAGGAACCTGAAAACTTTAGTGTGCCTCTCCTCCTCCCCTGCTTTCCTCTTTATCTTCTACCAACAGTCTAGGATGCTCAGAACCCATCTGGGCTGCTTGTCTGCTTATATAGCTTGGATGAGATTGGATTCAGCAACTCCATTCCTTTTGGTGAGATGATGACCACCAAACCTTACTATGTTCCCTTACTAGCACCCTAAGGTCCTCCAGGCCTTATCATCTAGCTGTCTCTACATCTTCTGGACCCATCCTTTAATCCTTCCAGACAAAGAGGTTATTTTATCATAAAATACAAGAATCCTTTTGTGCTGAATCACATGAGGCTGAAAAGAGTAGGCTTAGCCATTCCCCCAAAAGACCTTTGCACATCCCCCAAAATACTAACATGTAGTCAGCTGCAATTAGGAAGTGTGGCTTTGCTCATTCCCTGTTCAGTTCCTGGTTACGTTCATATGCATATACCTGTACACAAATCTGTGTTTTTTAGATTCAGCAACATCACAAGGCAGCTTTGTGGTACAGAGGATAGTGCTGGACCTGGATTTAGGAAGATCTGAGTTTAAATCCTGCCTCAGACACTGACTAGCTGTATGACTCTAGGCAAGACATTGAACCTCCGTTTGACCATTTCCTTAAAGAGTTGTGGGAATCGATGATATAATATTTGTAAAGCACTTTGCAAGGTGCTACATAAATGCTAGCTATTGCCATTATTATTCCAATTCAAGGATGTTTCAGGTGATCCTTTTGTAAACAAAGAGCCCTTTTAAATTTATAAACCTCCAACTCAACCCTGTAAAGTAGTTTAAATGGAGTTTTTATAGTTTTATATATTCTTAACATTCTTATATAGTTGAACCAATTCTCTATATGTTTTTGATATTGTAACTCTATAAATTTGATGCAAAATTTCTTCACAGTTAACTGTTTCCCCTATATCTATTTACATTTTGTTTGTGCAAAACCAAATTTTATGTTATCAAAATTATCTATTTTATCTCCTGTGATTCTCTCTATCTCATATTTGGTCAAGGACTCTTCCCTTATGCTTTTCTGCTCCTCTAATTTGTTTATTATATATGACTCTTTGGAGCTTATTGCGGTATATGTGTGAATACTTATCTAAACCTAATTTCTGTTAAATTGCTTTCCAATTTGTTTCTTTAGTTTATTATTAATTTTAAAAAAATTAACAATTTATAAAAAATTCTTTTTTGAGTTCCAAATTCTCTCCTTCCCTCCAGTCACTCTCCCACACACTGAGAAGGCAAGCAATATGATACCCATTATATATGTGAAATCATGCCAAATATATTTCTGCATTGGTCATATCACCAAAAAAGGTGACAGAATTATTCTTCAGTCTGCACTCAGAGTTCATTAGTTCTCTGGAGGTGAATAGCAATTTTCATCATAACTCTTCCCAAATTGTCCTGGATCATTGTATTAATCAGAGTAGATAAGTCTTTCACAGTCAATCATCATTGTATTGCTGTTACTATGTACAATAATCTTCTGGTTCTGCTCACTTCATTTTGCATCAGTTTATATAAGTCTTCCCAGGTTTTTCTGAAACCATCTTGCTCATCATTTTTCATAGCACAATAAGTGTAGTGCAACGTGTTCCCCAGCTGATGGGCATCCTCTTCATGTCCAATTCTTTGTTACCACAAAAAGCTGTTACAAATATTTTTGTATGTATAGGTCCTTTTCCTTTTTCCTTTGATCCCTTTGGGATACAGAGCTAATAGTGTGGTATTGTTGGGTCAAAGGGTATTCGCAGTATTACAGCCCTTTGAGCATAGTGCCAAATTGTTTTCCAGACGAGTTCACAACTCCACCAATAATTAATTAGTATACCTATTTTTCCACATCCCCTTAAGCATTTATTATTTTCCTTTTCTATCATGTTAGCCAATCTTATAGGTATGAGGAAGTAACTCAGAGTTGTTTTAATTTGCATTTCTCTAATCAATAGTGATTTGGTGCATTTTAAACTCCCCATTCATATCCTTTGACTATCAATTGCGGAGTAGCTTGTATTTTTATAAATTTGGCTCAGCGCCCTATATATTTGAGAAATGAGGCCTGATTTTATCAGAGAAAACTTGCTGTAAACGTCTTTCTCTTCCCCCACCCCACCTCCAGTTTCCTGCTTTCTTTCTGATTTTGGCTGCATTGTTTTAATTTGTGCAAAACCTTTTCGCTTTCATACAATCAAAATTGTCCATTTTACTTCCCATGATCCTTCTCTCTCGTTTGGTCATCAGCTTTTCCCGTAGCCATAGACATGACTGGTTCATTTGCCCATCCTCCCCTAATTTACTTATATCACCCTCTCCACCTAAGCCATGTACCCGTTTTGACCTCATTTTGGTGTAGGACGGGAGATGCTAGTTTATGCCTAGTTTCAGCCAAGCTGCTTCCCAGTTTTCCCAGCAATTTTTGTCCGAGGGTGAGCTCTTGCCCCCAAAGCTCGGATCTTTGGGTTTATCAGACGCTGGATTACTGTGGTCATTTGACTCTTTTACTATGGCTATTTTTGTGGAAAGGCAGAGAAACCTGATAGCGTGAGGGTGGAGGAAGATATTTGACCCTGACAGCCTCACCCGAGGCCTCACAAACTGACTGCAAAGGCTGGGAATGGGGGTGGGGGGGTAGGGAGGATTTGCGGTTACTATGGTAACGCCGGCAGCCAGGTGTAGCAGTGGGTAGAGGCCCGCCGCCCCAACGCCGGAATCGGGAAGGCCTGAATAATCTGTTTGCCTCATTTTCCTTGTGCAGCCCTGTCCGACTCTTCATGGGGTTTTCGGTTTGCCATTTCCTCCTCCAGCTCGTTTTACAAGATAAGGAAACTGGGGCAAACAGGGCTAAGTGACTTATCCAGGGTCACACCGCTAGCACGCGACTGAGGCCACGTTTGAACTCCAGGCCCGGCGCTCTGTCCACTGCCCCACCTAGCGGCCCCAGGATTGTTGCAGAGGATTGAATGAGATGTGAACCGCTTTGCAAACCTTGCGCTATATAGGTGCTGACTTTATTATTAAGGAAACCAGGCTGAGTTAGGCCTTGGACTGAGGCCCCTAGCTCCTTCTCCTGCCTTCTCTGACCCTTTCAGGACCCTTCAAACAGGCCACTCGGTCCGGGTCCTTCCATTCATTAAAAAAAAAAGAGCTTCAGAGACAAGAACTGCCCACACCAAACCTCCCGGCCGTGTGGGCGGTGCCCTTAGAACAAACCAATCATCAGGAGGCACCGGAGAAGACGGTGGCCGAGAAGGAACATGGAACTACACTTCCCAGGATTCCGCGCGGCGGCAGGGTTGGGGGTAGGGAGGGGAGGAAAGACAGAGGCAAGAAGGAAGAGGAACTACATTTCCCAGGATTCCGTGCAGCGGCTGTAGCCTACGAGCGCAAGCTCAACATGGCGGCGGCCACAGAGCACGATTCTGCAGCCGGCTCGTCAGATCCAAAGGAGGCCGAAGTTCCGGAGACGAAAACGTTTAAAGACCTGGTAAGGGCGAGAGTGGGCCGCTTTTATTTATTCATTTTTCCTTTTTTACTTTTACATAGCCAGCTCCTGGATCAGTCTGGGAACCTACGCGTTTCAGGCTGGAAGGATCAGGCAGTCAGACAGTAAACATTAAGCGCCTTACCGTGTGCCATATGTTGGGCAGTCAGCCCGTTAACATTTATTAAGCGCCTCCTGTGTGCTACACTACTGGACTGTGTAGTCAGTTCGTAAACGTTTATTAAGCACTTAAGGCGTACCAGGCCCGCAGTGCCTGAGGGCATAGGCCCTTTGTCTCAGGCCTTGGTCCATCCAGGTCAGCACCAGCTTCCTCGGTCTTTGAGCCTGGGGGAGGGAGACAAGGCTTTGCGAGCTTGACCCTGTCTTCGGGAGGCTGCGATCCGCGTGGGCATCGCGCGCCGTTCTGAAAGGGAAGAACAGACCCCTGTCTACGTTTGGGAATGGATTGCATGCACACCTCCCCACTTTAGGATGCATGTATATGTATGTGTGTGTGTGTATTGTGGGCGTACATATGAGATAAACTGCAGAATTATCCTAGATGCATGAGATGGATTGCAGAATTATCTCATATATATGTGAGAATTATCCTAGATGTATGAGATAGATTATAGAACTATGCTAGATGAATTCTCATACACACATATCTGTATCTTTAGGCACACACACCGTGTGTATATGTCTGGAGAATGCTATTGTGGTTCTTCAGTCTTTTTTCAGTTGTGTCTGACTCTTCCCGTGACCCCATTTGGGGTTTTCTTGGCAGAGATACTGGAGTGGTTTGCTATATCCTTCTCCAGCTCATTTTACAGATGAGGAAACTGAGGCAAACACCAGTGACTTGGCCAAGGGTCACATAGCTGAGTGTTTGAGGCTGGATTTGAACTCGGGAAAGAGCCTTCCTGATTCCAGATTCTATACACTGTGCCTGAGGAAAAATTACAACATATCCTATATGGGTCTATGCCATATATATGGATACATATAGGAGAACCCTACAATTTAGCCTATGCGTATGTGTGTGTGTGTATGTATATACACACATATATACATATATATAGGGTATAATATAAGAATACATAGAATAAATCCAAACTATCCTATATGTGTATATAGCATATGAATGTAAGAACATTTATTGGATTAATCCTTAATTTTTCCTATATGTGTACATAGGGTATTTGTGTAAGCATACATGTTGGATAAATTCACAATTTGTCGTGTGTATGTGTGTGTGTATGTGTGTTTAAGATATACATGTATAAGATAAAGTATGGATTTATTTTATGTATGTGCATGTGTGTATATATACACATATGTGTATAAAATGTACATACACAGATGTTTGTATGTAATTTTTTACATTTGTCTCTTATCAGATTGTGAGGGCCTTGAAAGCAGGGACTGTTTTTTGCCTTTTCTAGTATCCTCAGCACCTAGCACATTGTAGGTGCTTAATAAATACTTGTTGAGTGACTAAAGTGATGCCTGCTAAGCTAAATGTACAGGAAAGAAAAGAATTTTGGGGGGAATAGCTAAGGTTTATTTTCTCTGAACCCAAAGGGTGTGACAGAGGTCTTGTGCGATGCCTGTGACCAATTGGGATGGAAGACGCCAACGAAAATCCAGATTGAAGCCATTCCCATGGCACTGGAAGGTAAGCTAAAATGAAATAATATACAGTAGTTGACAGAAAACAGCACAGAGAGGAAGGAGCCTTGGTTAGATTGTTTCCTTTTTTAATATCAGGGATTCTTAATGCGAAGTCTCTGGAATTGTTATTAAAAATATTTGGGAAAGTCTATTTAAGATAATTTATTTTCTTAATAATCTTATATATTTTATTTCATGCATTTAAAAACATTATCCTGAGAAGGGGTCCTTAGGCTTCATCAGATGGCCAAAGGATTCCGTGATACAAAAAACCAGTTATGAACCCTTTCTCTAGGTCCATTTCTGTTATATCTAAGAGAAGGGAGAAGCAAGGTAGGGAGTTCTTTAGGTTCCAGAAAGCAGATAATGGGCATGTACTTTGTATTTAATACACAGAATAGTAAATCAAGGGTAGGATGATACAAAAATTCAACAAATTAAGAATCACTTCTGTGCCAGGAGTTGGAAATGACAATCCCAGCTTTCAAGAAGCTTACTGCTTTCTGTTTGGTGGATGATAGGATAACATTTGTAGAGGCAAGATCCTAACAAAGTAGGAACATTTGAGGGGAAAACATTTTTTCTTGGCAGTAACCCTTGGGAGAGGAGAGGTTGAAAGACTCCTACCCTGACCTGTGATTTCTGTGCCTGGCCTCTTGATGCTGGTAGGCTGCATCTCCTGAGGTGGGAACAGTGTGCAGACCTCACTGGCCCCTAGCATGCTTTGCTGATCCCAGGGAAATTCCACTTCTTTATCTGTGATCATAAATGACATGCATATTTCATGTAAAATGTTGGTATTATGGTCACAAATATAAGAAGTTGTAGTAATTAAATATAATGACTTGTTAGCTGTGCTGGAAGAAAAAAAAATACACACACTTTCCTAACATTTGAGGTTAACAAAATTTGTTTCTATCTAGCTGATTAAAATTGGACTATTAGTCCAAGTGCCCTGTCTGGTAGCTTTACTTGGAGAGACCAAGACACATTAGGTAGCATGAAATGATATATTCATTCGAGGAATATTTATCTGTTGCTTATCTTTAGGCAGTGCACTGTCTCAGGTGCTGAGGAAGATATGAATAAAAATGAGTCATAGGTCTTGTCAGTTAGCTTTCAATCTAGCAGGAAGGATAAACACCATACATTCACTCATTTATCCAGAAATTTTTAAGCTCCTGCCTTATACAGAGCATGGTAGGTGGCTGGTAGTATGGACAATTTAGAAGAGATACTATCCTTCTTACAGTCAGTTGGAGGAAGAGGTGCAAACCCAAATAACTGCAATGGATGTTACATGACGACTGCATTAGATAATTGCAAAAGAAATGCTAAGTGAGATCTGGGAGAGATGATATTACTAAAAAGGAGGATCAAGGAAAGTTTGATGAAAGGATGGGTGGGAATTCCTAGTCATAGAGGAGGAGGAATGACATTCCTTGCATAGGGAACAACATGAGCAAAAGCAAAGTGAGACTCCTTTGGTTATGGTCACGGAAAGTCCTCTGATTTGTGCTGTAGTTTACATTCCACAGGGAGTGAGAAAAGACTGGAAATGGAAGGTGGCACCAGATTGTGGAGGGCCTGAGATACCAGGCAAAGGAATTTGGATTCTGCTTAGCAGTAAGTAGGGAATCGCTGAATATTTTTGTGCAGAGGAGCAACATTTTCAATTCAACTCAATAAAAATTTATTAGGCACTAGTTACTATGTGCCAGGCACTGTGCTAAGTACCGGGAATACAAATAAGAAAAAGACAAGCTTAGCCCTCAAGGAGCTTACAGTCTAACGTGGGGAGACAATACACGAAAGTAGGCAGGAAAGGTGGGGGGCACCAGATTGTACCTGGTATTGGGCATCTTGTTCCGTGAAGTGGCAGCCAGGCAGAGCAGCAGATGGAAAGTGGAGTGAGCTGCAAGGCTAGTTTCTGCCTCTTTAAAGGAAGGCTTTGGGAAGAGTTTGGTTCTTGGGCCTTCCTCTCACTGGGGAGAGGAAGCTGAGAGAAGTGGTGTCAAGGCCTGAGTTAGCAGCACGGTAATGAAATTAGAAGTGATGAGCTTATCCTAGGACGGGCATCTTGTTCAGTGTAATCGAAACCTTGAGACCGGACAGAGTAGCAGATGCATAGTGGAGTGAGATAATGAGATTTGTGCATGAGAAAAATTGGTTCCGACAGCAGCATGATTGGAGGGTGAAGATGGGAGAGGCTGTTAGGCTATTGCATTAAGGGGAAATGAGATCTTGTACAAGATTGGTGGAATTCAGAGGATGGGATGTGAGAATAAAGACTTGAAAGAATGAGATGTGATTGGGGAATGGCAAGTAATTCAAAGATTTGGTACGAAATAGTGTATGTAAAGGAATGTAATGAGATAATCATTAAGCATTTATTAAGTATTTACCATGTGCTAGGTGCAGAGGATACAAAGAAAAAAGAAACCAGCCCCTATCCTTAGGGAGATTTCTTTCAAGTGGGGAAGACTACCTTTATAAATCAGTACAAAGATAAATTCTGGGTGTCCCAGAAGTCTTAATGCAGGTTTAAACTGTAATGGCTTAACATTGCACTGGGACTTTTGGCATCTACTGTCCAGAGTAGATGGAAAGTAACCTTAGAGGAGAAGGAAATGACAACCATAAAGACCTCCTACAGGAGATGGTGCTTGAGTTCAGCTTTAAAGGAAGGCAAGGATTCTAAGTGTTAGAGCTAAGGAGGGAGAGGATAGAGGACAGTACAAATGCCCAAAGATGGAAGATGCCGTGCTCTGTGTGAGGAAAAAGAT
Organism: Phalanger gymnotis; assembly: GCA_028646595.1. NCBI lineage: Eukaryota > Metazoa > Chordata > Mammalia > Diprotodontia > Phalangeridae > Phalanger > Phalanger gymnotis. The sequence continues at coordinate 162,601,946 of CM053623.1, read as the reverse complement.
GTGTTAAAAGACTATAAAGGAAAGGGTCACATTGTAAAGGGCTTTATATACAGCCAAAATGCCACATCAAATGTAAATTTGATTTTAGAGGCAAAAGGGAACCATTGAGGTTAATTGAGTGTAGTGGGGGAGGGCAATATGGTTAGACTTTACATTTAGGAAAATCACTATTACAAGTGTGGAGGATGATTTGGGGTGGAGAGGGTGGGGATTTGGTGAGTATGATTAGGAGGCTATTGCAGTAGTCCAGGCAGGAGGTAATGAGGTCTTCCACTAGGGTAGTGGCTGTGTAAGTGGGGAGAAGGGAATATATGCAAGAGATGTAGAGAAAAAAATGACAAGATTTGATAATTGATGTGGAGTAAGGGAGAGAGAGGAGTTGATGACATTGAGATTATGAGATTGGTTGGCTGGTAGTGCCCTTAACAGTAATAGTCGATAGTCTGTATTCTGGCCAGAAACCCTGAGAGTCTTCACCTCCCAGTTGTTTTTTTTTTTATAGTAAGCAAACTAGGCCATCTTTTGCCTCATTTCTTGCCTAGCCTTAAATCACTGAATGGGTGTTGCCTCAGACAAACTGAGACCTGGGGCAGATCTAAGCTTAAAAAGGCCAAAGTCTTCCACTGCATCTGAGGTCGTCTTCAATCGTCCTGATCTCAGGACTCAGATGATCCTGGAGAAGAGAGTGAGGCTGATGACTTTACACAGTTCTACCTCACTTAAATCCATTTCACTTGCAAGTCAAGATATCACCCTCCTAATGTCATTAGTCCCCTTCCGAGAAGGAAGGACAGACAACAAACAATAGTCACTAAACATTTATTAAGCACCTACTGTGTGCCAGTCATTGTGCTAAGCACTGGGGATACAGATAAGAAGAAAGACAATCCTTGCCCTTCTGGAGCTTACTGTCTAAGGGCAAAGACAGTACCCAAAAGGAAGCTGAAAAGGAAGAGTGGGGGTGCCAAAGGGCTCGGGTAGGATGTTGGCAGATTTGAAACCAAGGAGAAGAGCTAGGGAGGTTTGGAAGAGGAGTGGGTTTGGAGGGAAAGATAATGGATAGGAAAGTTTGAAATGTCCAATAAGAGGTTGGCGATGTGAGAATAAAGAGCAGGGGAGGGACCAGGGCTGGATATTTACATCTGGTAGTAGTCAGCATAGATGTGATGATTAAACTCAGGAGAGCTGAAGAGGCCACCAAGAATGGAGAGAAGAAAAGAGGGCCTTAGTTATGGCCTTGAGGTACAGACACAGGGAGCATGAGACGCATGAGGGTCCAGCAAAGGATACTGAGTAAAGAGTATCGGGATGGAGGGAGTGGGGGTGTTCAACAGTGTTAAGTGCAGCAGAGAGGTCCAGAAAGATGATAAGTATTGAGAAAAGACCATCCGTCCTTAGAGAGATCATTGGGACTTCAGCCAAGATAGCTCCCCAGAAGTTGGCACATGCCTACTCCAGACAAACCTTGAAGTCCACGCCATAAATCTAGTGAGAAATGACAGCGATTTCTCCACAGAACTGCCTGGGGAGCTTGCCAGGAGCAAGAGTGGAGAGAGGGCCTGCCAGCAAAGCCAGGAACAGAACTTGGCCAGAGAGGCGGTGGACTAAGCAGCAGAATGAGACACACAGTTTTTGGATGTGGCCAGTGTGGGGATTTTTTTTCCCCTGACAATGTGAATTCTTTATAAGTGTTTTGCGTGGTATTTCTTTTCATTGGGAAGGAGAAGGAAGGGGAGGGAGAGGGAGAAGTGTGGAAGGGAGACAAAAGAAATGTTTAAACAAACTATTCCCTGTCGTCTCTTCCTTTCCTCCAGTTTCTGAGGAGAATGTGGCCTCTCTCCTTGTCCAGGCCCAAACTTCTACTTGTATTCTTGATCCCATCCCTCTGTTCTCTGTGGCCTTTTTGCCCCAGCCAGTGCCAGTCAGTACCTTCTCTGCAACTCAGTCTTAGAGAGTTGCTTAAAACTAATTTGCCTAGGGTCACACAATCATTGTGTGTCATCAGAGGTGGTTTTCCTAGCTCCAATACTGGCTCTGTCCTGCTGCACCCTGCTTCTTCTCCTACACAGATAATGCCCACATCTTTGTAGCCAGCCCTAATTTCTCGCCTGAGCTGCAGTTCTGTATTGTCAACTGCTTGGATATTCCCTTGGCATCTCAAACTCCACCTGTACAAAATAGAATAACTTACCTCCTACTTTTTGCACCCAGCCCTATCCACTTCCAAATTTCTCTATTAATCTTCTGGATGGCACCATCCCAGCCACCCAGGTTTGCAACCTTGGAGTCGTCTTTGACTCACTCTCTTTCTCTTTCTTTCTCTCTCTCTCTCTGTCTCTCTGTCTCTCTCTCTCTGTTTCTCTCTCTCTCTTTCTCTCTCTCTCCCCCCAATCATTTGCTACATTGTATTGATTCTACTTTTACAGGAAGGCAGCTAGTTGGCACAGTGGATAGAGTGCTTTGGAGTCAGAAAGACCTGAGTTCAAATTTTGCCTCAGATACTTAGTAGTCGTATGACCCCTAGCCAGGTCACTTCACTTAAAGTCACTGTATTCCTCAGTTTCCTCATCATTAAAATAGGGATAATGATGGCATCTACTTCCCAGGCTTGTTGTGAGGATAAAATGATATAACATTTGTAAAGTGCCTTGCAAGCCTGAAAGTGCTGTATAAGTACTATTATTAACTACTGCTGCTGCTGCTACCACTACAGCATCTCCAGTGTTTATTCCCTTCTCTTTACTCACGCAGCAGCCCTTAGCCTATTTCAGGCCTTCATGACCTCTTTCCTGGATTAGTACAATAGTCTCCTGATTAGAGACTCTTTCTGCCTCTAGTCTCTCCCTTCTCTAGTCATCTAGCTGCCAAATTAATGTTCAAAAAGTAGATGTGATTCTGTCACTCTCCCTTGCTCCAAAATTCTTCTGTTTCCTTATCACCGCTATTTAAGTTCAAACTCTTCAGTGTGTCATGCACAGAGCCCTATGGTCTGACTTCCTCCTACTTCCTTGCTCTGTACCCCACATTCTAGCCAAGTTGGCTTCCCTAGCTAGTCCCTGAAGCTGAAATCTCCTGTTTGAGGGTCTTGGCACAGGTGGCTCTTCTTGCCTGTAATGTTCAGCTTTATGTCTGCTGCTTAGATTCCCTTACTTCTTTAAAGGCTAAAGCTCATCTCATCACCTCCATGAAGCCTTCCCTAGTCTGCGCCCCTCCCCGCCCCAAGCAGCTTTCTTTTTCCTCAGATTTAATTTACTTGTCCTTATACATGGTGCATCCATCAGTTGGATTCTTTAGGGTAAGAACTATTTCGTTTTGTCCTGGTGTCTCTAGTATTTCTAAATGAATTAAATTTCTTGTTCTCACGCCCCCCCTTTAATAAATTAATATTTCATAACCTTTCAGTCTCTTGTCACTCTTACTATTACGACTCTTCTTTGTTCACTCACCACATTCAACTCTAGTGGAAGATCCCAAGGCTTCAAATTGTTCTGAGATCTGAAAGGCCAGTTCCCCAGTTGGGGTGAGAACCAGAGCAAAAAACCGCCGTGGTGTCTCTAGCAAAGTGTTCAGAATGGGCAGAGCAAAGGCCCCTGTTTTTCCAGAGCCTATTTCTCTCAGATCAATAATATCACGACCTATAAGAAAAGAAGACAATAGTTTAAATTTTAGTTGGTACTCTTCTGCTTAAAAACAGTGAGTTCCTATTGTGTAATGATTATAGACTCCTTATCTGGTCCTTCAAGGCTGTCTGCAGTCTGGCTTCAGTTTACCTTCCCAATCTCATTTTTTGCTACTCATGTCCAGGGGTATTAGACCACTGGACTATTCATTGTTTCTCATTCTTATCTTAATTTTTCAATGTACTCCAGACTTGAATAGGTTCTCCTTTCCACTTTCCTACTTGTTGAAATACTTCTCTTCAGAGTCCAGCCCAGGTGCTACCTCCAGGAAGCCTTCTGTCATTTTCTTCTTCACAATATTTCTTCATTGGCTGTTGAACTCTCCTTTGCCCTCATCACATTCTATTATAGTTGCGACTATGTTCTATTAGTTTGTAAGCTCCTAGAAAGCAACAGTTATGTCTTATTTCAAGTTTGTATCCACAGTGTTTTGCACATGTCTTTAATTGAATTGACTAGAGTATATCTGGAATACTGTGTTCAGTTCTAAGTACCCTCTATGAAGAGGGTTATCAAACAACTAGAGGGCTTCTAGAGCACTGTATTTGGAATGTGAAGGTATATTGGTAATTAAGGTGGGACTTTTTTTTTTAACTGTTTTCCCTTTTAGCACTTATTTAATCAAGTGCCCTTGAAGAGTCTGGCCTTTGTTTCTTTGATTAAATCAGGAGTCATTGATGACCTCCTTGCCTTAAGAGAAAGCCTAGGTCACATGGGTTTAAGTCACATGTTTGTGACCCTTTTAGGTCACGTGGGTGAGCTGTGTGTTGTGATGCTCTTTGACTCTGAACAGAATATATAAACTCAAGAGGCTGGTGTCTTCCCTTGGGGGCTGTCACTCATGGAGGAGTGTTGATATGGAGACTGGGCAGCCGTTGTTAAGAGCCCCCAGCTTGTAAGCCCAGATGTTGATGCTTTCCTGGTAACTATGAATTGTGATTTGAATCAGACAAGGTCTGTCTGTTGATGTTTGTAATTTGTTTGTATTTGCTCTGAATGAAGTTCAGGTTGCTGGCTCTTCCTCCTGAACTAAATGAGTTATATTTATATGTGTGATTACTTTCCTTAGTAAAGCAGATCAAAGTGTTGGCAGCCCTCTGTGTGCTGGTTGTTGTTGGTTTTACACAGCCACAGTAGCTGCTAGCAAAATTGTTGCTAACAAAGGGTGTGGAAATCAGGTGACATGCAGAACAGTTGAAGAACTAGGGGTATTCATCCTTGAAAGGAGAAAAGTTAGCTGGAACATTATGATTTTTGAAAGATATTCTTCACATGTAGAGGAAAAATTGGATTTCCTTTTTATAGGTCTAGAGAAACTGGCTACTTTTTTTAAATGAGGTTGTGCTAAAAACCAGATGGCACTTGGATTTAGCTCTTTGGCAATACTTTGCTGACCCACTGCTCTAGAGCATTAGTAGATCTAGTGAGTGGAAGTTTTAGGAGGGCAGATTTGGGTTTTATGGGTAAGAACTTCTAACAGTTAAAGTTGTCTAAAATGTATTGGAATGAGTTGCTGGTCAATATATGTATCCAAGCAGAAGCTGGATGATCAACTGCCAGAGTTATAGAGGGTAGTCTCACATTCATTGGGAAGTTGTATTAGATTAGTGGTGACAAATTCAACTAGAAATAGGGCCTTTAAACCATACATCCCTGCGGGCCACATATTGACTTAGAAGATCACATACTAATGTTATCTGTGTTCTATTACATTTTTATTTATTTTGTTAAATATTTTCCATTTAGATTTTAATCTGGTTTGGGCTGTACTTGGGAGTGTTGTGCATGTGTTAGATGGTATTCAAGTTAAGTTCTATGATGTAACAATCAGGGAACATTTATGAGAGCTACTTGTAGGAAAAAAAAAAAGATACATAAGAGACCTGGGTAATCCACAGTCTGAATATTGCCTTATTTGGACAGAGGTAAATCATTCCTTAGCATGTAAACTGACAAGCTTTCTAAAGCAGAGCTAAAATTCTTCTGTCCACTAACTAAAATTTAAACTGTTGTCCTCTTTTCTTGTAGGTCGTGATATCATTGGTCTGGCAGAAACAGGCTCTGGAAAAACAGGGGCCTTTGCTCTGCCCATTCTGAATGCTTTGCTAGAGACACCACAGCGGCTCTTTGCTCTGGTTCTCACCCCAACTCGGGAACTGGCCTTTCAGATCTCAGAACAATTTGAAGCCTTGGGATCTTCCATTGGAGTTGAATGTGGTGAGTGAACAAAGAAGAGCCGTAATAGTAAGAGTGACAAGACAGATTGAAAGGGTATGAAAAAGGATAGTGGGAGGAAATACTAATGTAGTATTAGGTTATAACCTTAAGTAGCTGATTGGTAATTTAGAATTATAGTTTTGTTTAAAACCAAGAGAAAATATTAAGGAATCAATTGTAATAGATTTTAAATTAACCATGGAGTTTCTTCTTGTACTTACTTCATATTCTTTTCTTCTTTAGCTGTAATTGTAGGTGGAATTGATAGCATGTCCCAGTCACTGGCCTTGGCAAAAAAACCACATGTGATAATAGGTAAGTTGCCCTTTCTGTTTGTAAGACACTACTAGTGGTGGAATGAGGTGGTGATGATGGTGGAGGGGAGAGTCTATTATTTTCTTGGGACCTTGAGGAATATCAATATTATTGTAGTCTTTGTCCCTCCAAATTCTTTTGTGTGGTACAGTTAACTCTCTTTTGATTTTCTCGAATTTACTCATTTTTTTCTTTAAATTTTTCTTTGTAGCAACACCTGGCCGCCTGATAGACCACTTGGAAAACACAAAAGGTTTCAACTTGCGAGCCCTCAAGTACTTGGTCATGGATGAAGCAGACAGAATATTGAATATGGACTTTGAGACGGAGGTGGGTTTACTTTTTTTTTTTTAATTTTTTTTCAGAGGTGGGTTTACTTGTAGTTTATCATCCCTTCTGAAGAGTCAGGCAGTTAGGACAAAGGCCTTGAATTTTTAAAAAATATGTTATTAAACACCTGTTGTGTCTAGAGTAGTACACAATGTTCTGTGTTCCCGGTTTTGGATCTTTGTTATCTATCTTACCTTTTCTCTTCCAAATTGGAAATATTTTAGCTTTCTTATTTCTCTTAGAATTTAGCCTCATGACAGTACTTTGGCCACAAGCTAACTTTGTGTATGTTTATGTTGAAAAATATATTGACCATATTTTCTTTTTTGTAATGCCAGTCACAGCAGCACATCTGAGGACTGCTGCTGTGATCAATTTCAGTGGTCCAATCACACAGTATAATGAACATTCTATTTATTTAGCAATAAACCAAAGCATTGTTCATTAAAAGCATAGCATAACATTCATAGCAACATCCTTAAGCAAAGCATATCATTTAACATTCATATATCTCATAACATTCTTAAGCAAAGCATATAATTTATCTCATATATCTCGTGTCACTCAGCATGTCATGGCACATAGCATGTATCATTGCATTCAGTAGCATTCCCCAATATACTTGTTTATACAGCAGGGGGTCCTGGGCCAAGGTCTTCCATAGCACAACACATCCTTAAGGGGTAGCAGAAAATACCACACCATCCACCCTTAGGTCACAGTAAGAACACTTGATCATTACCAAGCATCCAAGTAAAGTCCTCTTTCATCTTGACCTGAGGTTGACTTCCAAGTCCCATGGCTTCTCCTCTGTAGGCCAACAGCTCTTGACTCTTGCCTGGATTCACATGCAGGCGGCTCTCCACTCCTGCGCCAGGCCCCAGATCACAGGGACTGCTTCACTCCAACCCCCTGTCTGACAGCAGGCTCCAGGGGTTCCTGCCCACAGCTTCTGTTTCTGGGAAAACGAAGCTTAACAGGGCAGCAGCACACACCACCAACACCAATATCTCAATTCACCTCCAAAGTCCATAGGCTCTGTGTTAACAACTCAGTTCACTTTAACAGATCTCAAAAGGGGCTTAAGCTAAGCCTCCTTCCCATGGGCAGATCACTGCCTTACAGCTCCACTTGCATCTACTCACCTTCCAAGTTCAGAGGCTCCTTCAGGAAGTCTCTGACATCAAAGGTCTCCCCTCTCTCGGAGATCTCCTCTCCGCTTTAGAGGTCTCCTCCCAGCTCTTTAAGGTCTCTTGCCTGCTCTTTTAGGTTTCCTCTCAGCTCAGTGCTTCACAGCTCCTTCTTTGTCTCTTTTCTTCTCAATGCTGGCAGCTCTCTCTCAATGTCTTCTTTTCAACACCTTCTAGATGTCTGCTTCTCTCACACTCTGGGCTTTCCTTGTATACAGTTCTAGCTGGCATCTGATTTGCTAGAACTCATGCACATACAAGTCTCTGATTGGCAAAAACTCAACACACATTCAATCCAACAAAAATCCCATTTTGCTTGCCATTACAACATTCTGTTTAAATAAAACTTCTTAGATACATTCTGGAAAATCTCTTCTTTTACCTAATTATTACATCTTTAAGGGCTTGGTAATCATTATATCTCCCTCTTAATGATGATGATGATGATTGATAAACACTTATTAAGTACCTACTATGTGTCAGACACTGTGCTAGGCAGTGGAAATATAAAAAAATAAAATAATCCCTACTCTCAGGGAGTTTATGTTCTAATATATAGAATAAATGTAAAGAGAATAAATACAGGGGGTCCCAAAAGTCTTAGTGCAGTTTAAACCTTTAATGTTTTAAATAGACTTCTAGGCCACCTTGTATAAGGCAGTTAGGCAGGGAAGAATATGAAAGGTCTAGAGACTATGCCTCTTCAACTGTTCAGGTGATCAAATATGTGCTGGCTGAGGCTTTTTCTGAGTTCTTTCCTTGCAGTGGCTGTTTTGCAGTCAATCAGTCTACAAGCATTTATTAAGCACCTACTCTGTGCCAGGTACTGTAGTAGGCACCAGGGAGACAATACCAAAATATTCTCTATTCTCCTAGGGCTTGTGTTATATTAGGGGAGACAACAAATACATACATAATTATGTGGGGAATTAATACAAAATAATTGCACGGCAGTCAAATTCAAAGTAATTAGAGATGGATGGAGGGCACTAGCAGTGGACAGGATCAGGAAAGACTTTCACGTAGAATATAGTACTTGAGTTGCTTTTTGAAGGAAATGAAAGTTGTTCTTTGAGGTAGAGGTGAGGAAAGGCTGCATTCCAGACACTGGGATTGGATAATGGGAAGCCGGGCAGTCATGAGATGGAGTGTATAGGTAAGGAACATGGTTTGACTGGATTATAAAATGTAGGGTTGGGGAGAGAGTATTGTATAGAGAGACTAGAAGATACCTTGGGGCCAGGTTGTGAAGGGCTTTCAGAGGTAACCAAAAGAATTTACATTTGATTCTAGAGGCAATAGAAAGCCATTGGGATTTATTGAGTAGGGGAGTGACGTGTTCAGATCTGTGCTTAAGGAAAAGTCCCTTTCAGCAGCGTGTAGTGGACTGGAGTGGAGAGAGATGAAGCAAGAGACCAGTTAGGAGGCCATTGCAGTCATCTAGGGGAAGGTGAGGAGTCTCTGAGGGTTGTTGTTGCTCTGTGACTAGTGAGAAGGGATCAGATGTGAGAGACATTGTGAAGTTAGAAATGGTGAGATCTGGCAGCTGATTGAGGGAGAAGAAGGAGTTGAGGCTAAAGCTGGAGTTAGGAATCTGGGAGCTTGCAAGGGTGGTGGTATCTTGCCTAGAAATAAGGAATTTCATAGAGGAGTGGATTTTAGAGAAAAGATGGTAAGTACGTGTTGAGCTTGAATCATCTCTGGAACAATTTGAAATACTACAAGACAGTGGTTTAGACTGAAGCTCAGAGGAGACACATGGTTCTGAATATATACGTCTAGGAGTTATGTATACATAGAGATCAAAATTAAACCCTTGGAAGTTGATGAAATCACAAAGAGGACATAAAAGAGGAGAGAAAAAGGCTCGACAGTTTTTTTTAATGTATTTTTATGTTTGTAAAGTGCTTAAAATACAGTATCGCATTTGGGCTTCACACCTGTACAAGGTTTGTACTGTTATTATGAGGTGTATTATAGTTCTCCTTTTATGAATGAGGAAACAGAGGATAATGGTAACTGGCGCAGAGCTTTGAGCCTGCAGTCAGGAAGACCTGAGTTTCAAATCCAGCTTCAGATGCTAGCTGTGTGACTCTGGGCAAGTCACTTAACTTCTGATTGCCTTCCATCTACTGGATCCACTAGAGAAGAAAAGGGCAAACCATTCTTTGCCAAGAGAACCCCATGGACCGTTGGTCCTGAAGAGTCAGACATGACCGATAGACTGAACAACAAAATGGTCAAAGAGCTAGCAAATGTCAGAGGCAGGTTTTGATTCCAGATATTCCTAATAGGAACTTCTTTCTTTGAGTCATAACCTCTCTAATTGTCATCGAGCAGATATGTGCATATTGTTTTTGTCTTTTTGCATAGGTAAACTCCAGTAGCCATTTGTTTATCATTTTCTTTTCTCTAATGACCAGTACACAGATACGGTGTCGGTCACATGTTCCAGCTCCTTTCATTCCCCAACGACTTGGTCCTAGCACTTGTGAGAAGACAGTTATGAACTGCTGTGCTGAGCAGAGTAGCCAAGGAGGAGGCTAATGGCTAAATTCATGTTCTTTGATTGTACCATAGGTTGACAAGATTCTGAAACTAATTCCCCGAGATCGGAAAACATTTCTCTTCTCTGCTACCATGACCAAGAAGGTGGGTCTTGTTTCTCATATTTACCCATGAGTTGACTCATAAAGTAGCCTTGAGGCAGGAATCAACGTTACTAATTTTGGTTTTATTTGTTCAGGTGCAAAAACTTCAGCGAGCAGCTCTGAAGAATCCTGTGAAATGTGCTGTGTCTTCCAAGTACCAGACTGTTGAGAAATTACAGCAATATTACCTCTTTATTCCCTCCAAATTTAAGGTCTCTATTTCTTTTCTTCTGTCCCCCAGAGTTTTAGCTCTGATAAATTGTTAATTTGTGATGATCCATGCTCGGTGGGTAGATATTGTAGTTAGGCAATTCTGAATTGCAGAGTAATTTGTATTTGGCTCTGGAATGTATTTTATATTTACATTTTCATCATGGCATTTGTAAATGTTTTGGGAAATGGCAGCATTTAAGACAAAATAAGAAAATCCCAGTTTGAGAAGGAATGTCAAAAACTGGCCAGCCACCCATCCTGATGCCGACTTTACTTCTCCTGACACATGCTGGATTACATCGCCTCTCACAAATTCAGTATACTAGTTTTAGTAAAGTTAGCTTCTCTTTCTAAGCTTGTCGTATGGCTTGAAACTCCTATAGGAAGAAAAGAGTAATTACATATTTTGATTTCAAAGGCCTTTCCTGGTACCTAAATATGACTACTGGGAAGGAAATCTCAAACTACGTCCTCCCTACCAAGACATTATAAAAAAGAAATAAGTTGTTCATGATGCCATTAAAGAAATTGAAAGAAAACAGGATGCCAAATTGTTTACCCCACTCGTGAGTGAGAGCTCAGCTATAAATAAATAAGAACCAACTAGGTGTCTGTTTGAGTCTTCGGAATATGATTTACAGATGGAAGGGACCTTAGAGGTTTTCTCATCCAACAGTTCAAATACATGTCATCAACTTTGTTTCTTAATCCTTACCACTTGTCTCATTTGTGTGATCTCTAGGATAGCTACTTGGTTTATATTCTGAATGAATTAGCCGGAAATTCCTTCATGGTATTCTGTAGCACTTGTAACAACACTCAGAGAACAGCCTTGCTACTCCGAAATCTTGGATTCACCGCCATCCCTCTCCATGGACAGATGAGTCAGGTCTGTTTCCAGTCTCTCCCCTTTAAATCCGTCCTCCATAGAGCTGTCACATTAATATTCCTAAGACATAGGCCTGACCATTTCATTCTTCTGCTTAAAAAAATCTTCATTGGCTCCCTTCTATGGTTTCTTGGTTCCTCAGCTAGATTTTTAAAAATGTTCTTAGTCATCTACAGAAATCTTCTAAAATACCAAGAACCAAAAGGAGATTGGATGTGAAACTGGACTTCTATTATGTACAGGTTCTTTCTATTGAGTGTATGTTAAATTTTAACAAGAGAGTAGAAAAAATTCCCTTGGTTGTGTTCTCTTCTGAATTTTATTTTAAAATTTTTATGCTTTCTTCCATTGTGAATGCCTTTTTCTTCCTCTTGTTTAATCCTTGTCACTTTCCACTAACTCTCCCTCTTCCCTTTCCTCTACCCTCTCTATACAAACCATCCGTTGTACCATGTTGGTATACTAAGTTGATTTCTACTTGCTTCTTGTGTTCTGTGCTTCTGTTTATACATCCCAATGTCACACTTTCTCTTCTTGTCATTTGCATAATTTCATGTCTTTCTTTTTATTCTTCTAGAATAAACGCCTGGGATCTCTTAATAAATTCAAGGCAAAAGCAAGATCCATTCTGCTTGCCACTGATGTAGCAAGTCGAGGTCTGGACATTCCACATGTGGATGTCGTAGTCAACTTTGACATCCCTACCCATTCCAAGGTAAGTTCTGTTGAATTGCTGCTTCAGCTTAAATAACATGTTTCTAAATGGAAATAGCTTCTGATTATCCTACTAGTGAATGTTAAAAAATAGGAAAGGAACAGTTGTAGAGCAAGAAAAAGCCAAGTCAAGTCAACAGGCATTTATCAAATGCTTACTATGTGCTAAAAAAACAGGTAATCAGGGTTGTAATTGGAGAATGCTTACTGTGAGGGTACAAAAGTGAGTTAGCAAAGGATTTATACATGCTAGCTTCAGTCAACCACCATTTCTTTTTTTTTTCAGAATAAAAAATAAATTATATTTTTAAGACATTTTGTTCAGTTGTACTATATGCCAACAAAACTGATAAATGAAATGGATATATGTTTATAGAAATATGAAATGTTCAGATTCACAGTATAAGAAATAGAGAATTTACACAATCTACATTACACATCAGAATTACAATTACACATCAGAAAAAGTAACTGAAACAGCCATAAAAGACTAAAGCCATTGAAAAAGCCTAAAGTAAAAGACCTCAAGACCAGATGGATTTATAAGCAAATTCTATCAGACATTGAAAAAAAAAACATTTCTAATATATCATAAATTATTTGCAAAAGTAGAGAAAGACAAGATCCTACCAAACTTTTCTATGATGCAAATATGGTACTGATATTGAAATGAGGAAGAGGTAAAGCAGAAAAAGCCATATATAAATAAATATCTATAAAAAACTCTGATGAAAAATAATCAATAAAATATTAGTGAAGTTAAAACAACATAGCAAAAAGACTGGGTTGGATATATACGAGGAATGTGTGGTTAATTCAACAGTAGAAAAACTATAAACATAATAGATCATGTTAATTAATAACAATGAAGTTGTATAATTATAGAAGTGAAGAAAAAGCTTTTTGACAAGATATGACATCCATTTGTATTTTTTAAAAAACATCAAAAATTGTAGGAATGGACTATTTCTTACTGTAGTAAACAGTATCTAAAAACCTAGACTAGCATCATCTATAATGGAGAAAACTTAGAGGAAAAACAAAAGATCAGGTTTAAAGCCAGCATGTCCATCATCATCAATATTATTTTATATAGTTTCAGAAAAGCTAGCTATAGCAACAAGAGAAGAAAAAGGAATTAAGGGACTAGGCATAGCCAAAGAGGGGACAAAACGATCAATTTTTATCGGAGATTCATTGGATGACTCAGAGAATGTTATTAATTGAAATAGTGACAAAGCGTCAGGGTAAAGGATAAACGCACATGTCACCAACATTTCTGTCTATTATCAACAAAGCTCAAAGGAATAAAAGGAAAGAAAATTCCATTCAAAATATCTATAGACTATATAAATCTACCTATCAAAGCACATAGGAATAGTATGAATATAATTGCGAACAGTGCTTTACAGAAATAAAGATAGACCTAATTGGGCTATGCCCTTATAATAAAAATGACAATACCGCCTGTTAATTTACTTATTCACTGCAATATCAGTCAAACTACAAAAGGGTTGCTTTATGGAATTAGGAAAAATAATAACAAAATTCACATGAAGGAACAAAAGGTCAAGAATCAACCACCATTTCTTTAGAGGAGCAAGCAGAATGTTAGGCCGTAGGTTGGGATTTTCAGTTTCTCATAGCCTTGGATGTAATTCATAGATCGTCATCATGCAAAAAAGAAGGGAAAATGGGGCTCTAGGTCAGCACCCTCGTAATGACTTTATGAGGAACCAAAAATGACTAAGTAGATGCTGGTCTGGAAACACAGTCCCAAGCCAGTTTGCTCTTTTGTAATAGGGACTCTCCTTTCTCTCCTAGTTTGGGATTAGACGATTATGGCAGTGTTTTTCTTAGACCTGGCTTCACTTACTCCCCCAGGGCTGGTGGAATTTTTGCTTTTGATGGAAATTCTTTTTTTTTTTTTTTAGGATTACATCCATCGAGTGGGTCGGACAGCTCGAGCTGGACGTTCTGGCAAGTCAATCACCTTTGTCACACAGTAAGAGATCCTACTTTCCTTTGGCCCTTAGGACCAAAGAACTTGTACTTTTCCTTCTGCTTTGGGAATAGTTGAAGCATCCACTTTATTTCTTAATCTCCTTTGAGAAGCAGAGAATCTTACATGCACATGTGCCTTTATAGGTGGGTGGTTTGTTTGTTACTGCAAAGAAAGAAGGTAAACATTCTCATGGGCATTGCAAGGGGTTTTTATTTGGCTTGTATTCAGAATTGAGGAAAAGGTTCCAGACTTTGGGGTGAATTTTGAATCTCAGGTGATTCAAAGTCAACTTCCCTTTTTGCAGGTATGATGTAGAACTCTACCAACGTATAGAACACCTGATTGGGAAGAAACTTCCTGCCTTCCCAACTCAGGAAGAAGAGGTCATGCTGCTGACAGAGCGTGTAGCAGAAGCCCAGAGATTTGCCCGCATGGTATGGAACTTTGTCTCTTTTTCTCTTCTGACTTTAGTATGTGAAGAAATTCTAGACTGGGGTGGGAAACTTGTGGTCTTGAGGCCACATGTGGCCCTCAAGGTCCTCAAGTGTGGCCCTTTGACTAAATCCAAACTTCTTAGAACAAATGGGAAGTTTGGATTCATTCAAAGTCCTGCACTTGAGGACCTGAGGTGCATGTGGCCTCCAGGTTACAGGTTCCCCATCCCTGGTCTAGACAAAGATTCATCCTTGGAAGTGTTACTTATTTACCTGGGATTTTTTCCTTGGAGGGATGGAAAATAGAGGGTTTAAAAAAAAATTAGTCTGGGAACCTTGTGAGGTAATTAGAATGCAAATGTGACATCTTTTCTGTTTTTTTTTTTTTTGTAGGAGATGAGGGAGCAAGGAGAGAAAAGGAAACGTTCGAGAGAGGACAAAGATGACGATGACACAGAAAATGCTATGGGTGTAAGGAACAAGGTCGCTGGAGGGAAAATGAAGAAAAGGAAGGGCCAGCGGCCTCATTCATAAAGACTTGCTTTTGATACATTTGTTGGTAAAAGAGGACTTAATCAAGAAAGGAATCCCATGAACAATACTCTTCGGACTGAAACTTTTCAGGTCTGAGCCAAGACTCTGGTTAACTGCACAAGTGCTAATTCTCTGTTCGGTGATATTTTATTACAGAATATTTTTTTCTCAAAATGGCCGATTCCTGTTTACTGCTGTGCTGCACATAACCTTAAGCTCCTGCTCTTGTGACATGAGCACTTTCCTCCCCCTTCTCCCTGCCTTCCTTGATGATTCCCAGATCTGCACAATCAGGCCTAAAATTACAGTCACACATCATCAGTGGGAATTCTAGAAATCCCTACCCAGATCTCCCATTGTTCTTTCACACTGAGTATGTCGAAATTGAAACTCTTTTCTCCCACACTCATTCTTCCCCCAAACTTACTGATTTCTGTTGAGGAGACCATGAACTTTACTTTCAGCTAGATTCATAACCTTGTCGTTTGCCTTCACTATCAATAATCTAGTCAGTTGTCTGTCCTATTATACTATATGTCCTATATCCTTTATAGCCAATTAATAGCCATTTTCACCTTATAATTTTGAGATAAAGGCTAAGCTGATGAAATACAAGTTTTTCTCATTGTCAGACATGATCTTTAAGTGTATGTGGACTGCTTCTGTGCCTATAATGAAAAGAATTAGGCAGTTCTCTCACCTTTAAAAGGATGAAAGTAAAACATACCTCTAATTTGTCTTAAATAGTGGTAATAAAAGAATAAATCTAAATATTTTTAAAGAATATTTCAAGTTAAGTGCCTCAGAGATGGGGCCTTTGTAGGGTTAACCAGGGAACTCTCATTGATACTCTGTTGGGGAAATTACAGGCATGTGGAAAATCCCTTAGTTGTATTTACAACTAATTTAAAATTAAATATTACTCATGGCCTATTGAAAATCAGTAAAGAGTCAGTCAGGAAGATGAATTTGAGAGATAGTTCAGCCTGTATTTAATAGGAGTTAGTCAAGTCAGCATAAGGCAGAGAGGGCAACGTTTCACACTGGAACGTCTGGAGAGCGTGTGTCTATTTGTGTATCTGGAAATGAAAGAAGATGAGTCTAAGAATGAATGTTTCCTAGGCCAGAAAGTAAGACAAGTGGAAACTGAAGGTCATATGTAAATAGCCGTCTGTCCCGTGAAAAGGCAAGGTTGCTTTGGGAATTATATCCAAGACCCTCTTGATCATTTGCTTTCATCTTCAGTATTTATTTTCACTCTCTTTTCTTTGCTGCCTGCAATCATGCTAAAATCTTCCCAATCCTTTAAAATAAAACCCTTCAGTTGGCCCTGCCATCCTATCAAACACTATCCCGTGTCACGCTTCCTATTTATAGCCACACTCCTAGAAATAAGCACGCCCCTTTGTTGGATCAACATTCACTACTGTTGCAACAATCTGCCTAGCAGCTGCTGTGGGGGTGTAAAACCAATAACAGCCAGCTCACAGAATGCTGCAAGCCCAGGTTCTTTTGATCTGCTTTACTAAGGAAAGCAATGTTGAGGGGTTAACAATCTCAATTTAATCCAGCATATAAATATCATTCACTTAGTTCAGGGGAGAAAGCCAGCACACTGAACTTCAAAGCAAATACCAATAAATCACAAACATCAGCAGACCAAATACAGCTCATAGTTACTAAGAAAACCAAGTCTGAACATCGGGGCAAACTGGAGGGCTCTTAGCTACAGCTGCCCAGAGTCTTCACATCAGCATGACGCCAAGAGTGAGAGCCCTAAGCAGAGAGCTCTTGTCTTCTCTTTTTATGCACTCTTTAGCCCGACATTGTCGTCTGAGCAACCAGAACTTAGGCTCTTACTATTGGCTCAAGTTAGCACCTCCCCCTAGGACCCTGAGGGCTTCACGCCTACATCAGCTTAGCACCTAATAGATAGGGGTTTGGGCCTGGGGCTTAGCACCTAGTAAGACTCAATCAAAGACACTTAATCATTTTAAAACAGTAAGAAGGTCCCAACTTAATTGATTTTACAACTACTCATGGGGTTTAGTCCCACTACTCAGCTGAAAACTAGACTCTGAGATTACCTCACCAATGATCATCACTTCGCTGCTAAGTCCAGTGGCTTTCTTTCAGTCCTCATTCTACTAACCCTTGTGTAGCTTTTGACCCTGTTGATTCACTCCTTTCCCTTTTATGTTTTTTCTCTTGACTTCATTGTTTTTGTTTTTGTTCTCCTGCCTGTCTGACCACTGCTTCTCACTCTCCTTTTCTGTGTCATCATCCATACCTAGCAGTCTGTTTGGTCTAAGGCTCTGTCCTGAGCTGCCTTCTCTAAATTATAGTCTTGGTAATATATAATCTATATAGTTTGAAAGCTATAGCTCTCACGGGCTCAATAGGTGGCAGCTGGGAAATGCAGTGGATAGATCACTGGACTTGGAGTCAGGAAAATAATTCGAATCTAGCCTCAAGGCATTTATTAGCTGTGTGACCCTGGGTAAATCACTTATTATTTACCTCAGTTTCTTAACAGCAAAATGAGAATAATAACAGCATCTGTCTCACAGAATTATTGTGAGGATCAAGTGAGATATTTGTAAGGTGCTTACTTAATGCAATGCCTGGCACACAGTAGGTGCTATATAAATGCTTGTTCTCTCCCCTTCTTCTCTGCTCTTCTTCCCTTCCTTGATGATTCCCAGATCTGTACGATCAGGCCTATTCTCTCTAGAACTCCAGTCACGTCATCGGTGGGAATTCTGGAAATCTCTGCCTAGATGTCGCATTGTCATTTCACATTGACTATGTCAAAATTGGAACTCATTTTCTCCTAAACCCATCCTTCTTCCAAACACAGCAGTTTCTGTTGAGGGGACCATGATCTTTTCTTTCAACCAGATTAATAACCTTGCTGTTTACCTTCACTCTCAGTGATCTGATCAGTTATCAAGTCTTGTTTGTACACAGGGATTCTTAGCTCAGGGCCCACAGGTTAGATGGGGGAAAAAATTACATCCTTATTTTTACTAACCGCTAAATGAAATTTAGCATTCATTTGATTATGAATGTAGGCAACAAATGTTGTTCTTAGAAGGGCTCCATAGGCTTTGCCAGACCGCCAAAGGCGTCTGTGACACATAAAAGCTGAACAGCTCCTGCTCCACGATGTGTTTATTCCTCTCCAGGCCCTCATCTCCTCTTGCCTGACCTGTTAGGATAACCTCCCTGTTTCTAGTCTCTCCCCTTTACAATCTGTCCTCCACAGAGCTGCCACATTAATATTCTCAAGACATAGGTATGACTATTTCATTTCCCTGCTTAAAAAGAAAAATCTTCATTGGCTCCCTCCTATGGTTTCTTGGTCCTCAGCTGGATTTTTAAAAGTATTCTTAGTCATCTACAGAAACCTTCTAACATACAGAGAACCAAAAGGTGATTGGATGTGAAAATAGACTTTGGTTATATAGTTTGTTTCTATTAAGTGTATATTAAATTTTAACAAGAGTGTAGAAAAAATTCCCTTGGTTGTGTTCTCTTCTGAATTTTATTTTATTTAAAAATTTTTGTGCTTTTTTCTATTGTAAATGCCTTTTTCTTCTACTCGTTTGATCCTTGTCACGTTCTACTAACTCTCCCCCTTCCCTTCTCCCTACCCTATACCAATCCTCCCTTGTATCAAGTTAGTATAATCAAGAAATTGGCTGTGTCTGAAATATATGCCCTGTTCTGCACTTCTAATCTTGCAGGGTATTTAAAGTCCTCCACAGTCCAGTCCTACCTCTTCCCTTCATAATAACCAATAAAGTGTCCTGCCCTTTAAATTTTGCAAAGTCCTGTACATTCATTATCTCAATTGAGCCCCACCACAACCCTGTCAGGTACTATAGATGTTTTTTTCCCTCTCATTTTACCAATGACTCGGATGGAGACTCAGAAAAATTGTCACTTGCTTATAAACACATGGTTAGTAAGACAAAGGCAGAATTTGAACTTGAATCATTCTGACTTCAGTATTGAATGAATAAATAAAGCATTTATTAGGTGCTTACTATATGCAAAGCACTGTGATAAATGCTGGGAATACAAATGGAAAAGTATGACCAATCCCTGCTCTCAAAGAGCTCACATTCTAATGAAGGTAAACACGTATGGAAGGTTTTGTCTGCAAGTTGGATGGAAAACACCAGGGCCCAGCAGCAAAGCAAATTTTAATGCTTCTAATTTCCACTGATAAGATCATATCAGTTGTTGATATTGAATAGCTGTGCCAAGGTCTTGGGTCACAAGAACTTTCTTTTCTCACACTTCAATACCTGTGATTGTGTAGCCTGTGCAGGAGAAGGTACCAGGCTGCATCTCCCCAGGGTTTGCTTCCCAGGATGATGGCTGGGAACATTGGTCTGGAAACATTGTGTTGGGTTCCAGGTCCTAGGCTGTGTCCATGCATCAGGTGGTCAAGGTGGTGATGGTTGTGGTCTAGTGGTGGCAAGTGCTGTCTCTGTCTCCTCCCTCAGACTCATTTGCCTGTCTAGTGAGGGGTAGTCTGTTGGCATTTGGTGAGAATGATTGGCTTCTTCTCAGAAGTTGCTAGCCACTGTTCCTCACTGCCTCTGGATTCCAGCCAAACTGGCCTACTTTGTTGCCTCAAGTCAACATCTCTTCTCCTCTCTGCATAAGCTGCTCCCCTCCCATGCCAAGAATGTACTTCCTCTTCACCACCTTGTCTTAAAAATCTGTATATGAGGAGAAAGGAAGACATGCAAGAGGGTAGGTCCAGAGGTGCTGGTGAGAGTAGCTTTAGACCTGGAAAAGTAATTAAGAGGGAAGAAAAGATTCGAAGTCAGGGGTTCATCCTGGGAGTTTCTGGGTATTCTGAGCAAGAAGCATCGTGGAGTGGCTCTAGAAAACGGGGCTGTCAGAGATGAAGATGGAAGTATTGTAAGTGGGATGGAAGACCAGGGAGAAGTAATGCAGAGTCCTCTGGTAGAATTTTCTGGTGGGTTAGGGTTCTCAGGATTTCTAGGTTAACAAGTTCGAGATGTGTCTCCTAGGAAAGGAACTTGTTTCAATAAGGAGATAATGTAAGAATTTGGTTTTTGACTTGGGTGCTGAGATACAATGTGAATAATCAATTTTTTTGAAACATCTGGGGTATATATGTCTTCCAGTGGTTGGAATCATCTTAGAATCAAAGATTAACTTTGGGAATTAAGGAATTAGCTTCCATAATTAAGATACCTTAATTAAGAAGCATTTATTAAGGGGCTACTGTGTGCCAGGCCCTGTTCTAGGTACTGGGCATACAGAGACAAATAAAAATCCCTGTCCTCTAGGAGCTTACAGGGGAGACATGTACATAAATAATTACATGCATTTTGTATAAGGCATTTTGCATTTACTATGTATATACAACCACAATTTTGTATACATAGTACATACAATTATATATAATTTATATTAAATAATAATAGAGTAATAATTATATATTATATGATATATAATTTATACCTATCTATAAATCATACAAAATGAATGCAAGATAATTTTAGGGAGGGGGAGTACTAGCAGTTGGGATTAGGAAAGTGTTTACATAGTATGACTTGATCTTGAATTGTGTACATAGTAGGACTCAATCTTGAAATAAATAAATAATTTTTATCAGGTTTTAAGATGAAGCGAGTACAAAGGGCCTTGCTTAGCTGGGATAATCTTGCCTTGGAGGATTCAGGGAAAGTCCCTACTTCTAGGCAAATCAATGAAGGGCTTATGTTAATTTTTGATAATTCATTAATGTTTTTCTTTGCAATAGTCTGGAGACTCCTACAGAACTTAAGTTTCAGAAGGTTGTCTTTGAATATGAAGTAAAATGAAATATTTATAAAGCTCTTTCCAAACCTTGGAGTATCATATAAATGCTAGCATTATCATTAGGAGTGTGTGGGTTAGAGACCACTACTCACATTAAAAATGGACAAGAGACCGTTCTTGAAAGAAGGCAAAAAGGAATTTTATTGCTTTCTTATGAGAAAGGACGTGACCCAAGCGGTAGAGGTTGGGGGCACGTTAATTATGTTTTACATTTATTCGGTCTGAATAAATGAGCACGTCCCCTGAACAAGAGTACAGGAAAGTACAAAGGACTCAGATGGACGCCAGCCCTTTTATTGACTCCCCCTTCGAATCTCCCACCAGGCACTTCATTGGCCAGATGCAACCCCCTGTCATGCCCTCTTCAAATGGCTCATTTAAGCATGCATATGAGCCTCTAACCTTTCATCCCAGAGCTTTGATTAGAGCTAGTTCTAACTAGTCACCTGACCTACATTCTGCTAAAGCTGGGGGGGTGGGGGGAAGGGGGAGGAAGAGGAATGGTTTCAACTCCGTGGAAACAAAACTGCTTCCCTCCTTCCCCCCTTTCTTACAGGAGCTAGTAGGTAGTAGGATAGAGTACTGGACCTGGAGTTAGAAAGATCTGAGTTCAAATCCAGCCTCAGATACTTACAAGCTGTGACAGTGGGCAAGTCACAACCTGTGTCTGCTTTAGTTTCCTCATCTGCAAAGTGGGGATAATAATAGCATCTACCTCCCAGCCTAGCTGTAAGGGTCAAATAAAATAATATTTATAAAATGCTTTGCAAACCTTAAAGTGGTATATTATTATTTTTCACATTAATTTCATGAAGATGTCTATAGATTTGTTAATCTATGCTCTGTCTACCTGTACATTCTCCTCCATTTGATTCTCAATCTCCCTTCCTTTGGTTCTGTTTCCCCCAAGATTTGCTTTGCCACAGGAGGCAGATTGATTTTCACAGCACAGTCCAAGGTGACTAGATTAGAACCAGAAGACACTAAAGATAAGGGGCAATAACTTTGTGAAAGCTCTCTACTCCAGCTGCTCCATATCTTCAAATCTCACCCATTAAAGGCTTTGCTGGATGAATTAGTTGGGGCTGTGGACATACATTCCAAGGATCTCTCTCTTGGAATATGTGCAAATATGCCTGCCAGACAGGGTGTGTCTCGTGCTAAGTGAATTCTCAGAGTGAGAGTGTTATAGGCTGAGGAATATGAACGTGAAGCATTGTCAGGGTCTAGGCTTAGGAGGAGTGGGAGTCTTCCTTGGAAGATGGGAGAAGTAGCCTTGCCTGTAAATCCTATTGTAAAAGTTGGGAGTGTTTTATGGGGGCAGAATATCTCAGATGGGGCTTAGGGGAGGATCGAATGGAGACAGGAGTATCTGCAGTAAAGTATAAATTTATAGGCAAATAAAAAAATGAGCATCTCTGCTAGCTGGTGTTTGTCCTAGGGAGATGAGTGAATGAATAAAGCATTTATTAAGCTCTTAATATATGTAAAGCACTGTGATAAGTGCTGGGAATACAAATAGAAAAGTAAGACCAGTTTCTGCTCTCAAGGAGCTCACATCCGAATTGGGGGAGAAAACACCTATGGAAGGTTTCATCTGCAAGTCAAATGGAAAGGTCCCATGGTCCTTAGGGTACATTAGCAAAGAAGGTGAGCATCAAATGTCATTTCCACTGAAAAAATGGTATTGGTTGCTGATCATGAACCCTTTGACAGTGCTGAGGACTTGGGTCACAAGAATTTGCCAGGCTGCGTCCCCTCAGGGCTTGCTTCTCAGGTGGTGGCTGAAGGATCTGGGCTGGAAGCACTGCTATTCCCCAGGCTCTTGGTTCAGGATCCTAGGCTGTGTCCATCAGAAACATGGGAGAAGGTGGTCAAGTTGGTGGTGATGGTTTGATTTGCCTGACAACATGTTGCCTCCTCTCTCTCTCCTACAGAGTGCCCCATTGCTTCAGCTAGGCTGGCTGGTGGGTTGGCAATGGGGATGACTAACCCCTCCCCACAAGAGCTACTTCCTGGAATGATGGCTGTGAGGGCTGACCTGGCAGCAGCACTGGTAACCTAGGGGTTGCCATCATTCCCAAGATTCCCGAGATTATCTCTAAATGGTGGTGGCATTCATCTTTAACATAGTTATATCTTGAGAAAGGTCCTATGAATAAGGCATTTTATCAAATGAAATACAAAATTTTTATGTGTAATTTCAGGTTTTGTTGCTATTCATTATGTTGGGGTTAAGAGAAAGTTAGAAGGGGGAAAGGCAAATGAAAGGTGAAAGTGGAGAATGCAGAATGAGAGTGAGAGGCAGAGGAAACCACTCTTTCCCCACTTTCATTTGCCAACATACAATTTATTTTATCTCTTTTTTTTGGAAGGGGGAAGGCAGGGCAATTGGGGTTAGTGACTTGCCCAAGGTCACACAGCTAGTAAGTGTGTCAAGTGTCTGAATTCAGGTCCTTCTGACTCTAGCGCTGCTGCTCTACTCACTGTGCCACCTAGCTGCCCCATAGAATTTATTTTAAAATATTTTTACTGGCATCTTTCATTTTGATGTCACCTTCATACCCCAATATATCTTTCCTTCCTCTGTTCCCCAGCAACACATCTGTCAGTAGATGCAATATTTCATACCTGTAAGTTCTCTACTTTTGCAACTGTAATGACCTCAAGAGTAACCTTTTTTCCTGTTTCTGTTCTCCTCTTTCTATTTTGATATGTCTTGGGCATGGAAGGGATCCAATGTTCATAAAATTTCCATAAGATCTGTCCGTTTTCCTCTGTAGTCCAACTCTGTCCACTATATTCAGTCCAGAAAAGGCCAATTTCTAAATCCCCCAAAATGAAGAACAAAGAAGCCCCAAAGATGTTCAAAACCCTCGAGTCACCCTGTCAGACTAAGACCAACAATAAAAACCCAAAGCTGCTTTCCTGCTGGCGGGAAGTTTGAACATTAAATAGCTTCCAAATCCCCAGGAATCTTTCTCTTCCCTCTTTCCACCTGCCCTATCCTCCACCCCAGTAGCATGATTCAACTATTGAACCAGTATCTAGGTCTAGGTTCCTTGCTCCCTTCCCTCAATATCTAGATAAGGACTGTAGCCACCAAATTTTACTCGTTGGCGTGCCTCATTGTCTCTGGGTCAGAGATTGGAACCTCGGGTCCAGCTGACTGACCATTCTCCACCATCTTCCCCGACTGCTCTTCATAAACCGGCTTGATTTATTGTTTTGTGTGTTCCATGTTTCCTTGGACTAAACTTCGTAATCTGAACTTTCCTGAGTATGCATGAAGATAATGAGGGGAGGGAGGTTCATCTTCTCAAATCTTCTCTGAGGCCAAGTTTGGTCATTATAATCATACCATGTTGAATTTCGGGTTTTTTTCTTTTGGGATAACATACAATTTAAAGAATTCATTAGAGAGAAATGTGGGTCACAACCATAACATGTACTCTAGCCATAGGAGGGTGGATCAATGTTTTCCCATAAATGTGTGCTCTGATAGGTGTGTCTGAGGTTGGACATTCCAGCCTTTACTTGGGGGCCTGCCAATTTTAGGGCAATTGATTCCTGAAACTGAGGGGTTAGAGGTAGTAGCAGTAGTTTTTACTGATTGAGATAAAATACAGCCAACATTTGTGTAAGTGGGTACAAAGTGAGCTCTAAGTAGGAGCAAATGATGTTTGGAACTGAAGTATCTAAGGGAAGATACTTATTAAGGAAAGTGTTTATTTTGGATGTTTTTAGGGGTTATATTCCTGTGGTGGTGGCTTTTCTGGCCTGTTAAATGCCTTAGGGGGTTTAGAAATGGGTATTTTCTAGAATGGAAATAGTGGACAAATATAGACTAAAGACAAAAATAGATACAGGGTGATTATTGGAAAATTTTATGAACAGTGAGCCCCCTCCATACCCTAAGCATGTCAAGATAGAAGAAAGAGAACAGAGCTAGAAAAAAGAATTAAAAAATGATACTTAGAAAAAGACATAGAGCAACCTTGACTTAAAAATACAAAGTCTCAATAGCAGGCTAGAAAGAAAATGATCTAAGTCTTTGTATGCTTGTCTTAAGTAACAAAAAAGCCCAAAGGATCATCAAGGGTTAAACCAGCTGAGGGCAGATACTGAATCAGGGTGTGAGTCACTTGTCTTTCATTGGAATGAAGAGAGACCCCTGGCACTAGAGATTCAAGGGTTACCCACACCCACATTCTTCCCTAAGCCTCACCTGCCCCAGGTATGTGCTAAAACTGCTGCTAAGAATAACTGAAGGAACCCAAACTCTGGGAGTCACACCTAAAAAGGAAGAGCTAAGCAATCATGAAATCTACTCCAGGACTGTGGAGCCTTGATATCTGCTTTCATTCTAGCAGCCCCTGATCCATACTGTAATAGGCAGAAGCAGGGCCAGTGTAGTTAGTGACTTGCAGGTAATAGATGTGTGATTGTTGTTTACTGAATCTGAACTGAACTGTAATGAAATTGGGTATCTCCGGGGTAGTTCCCAAACAGAAAAGTCCTCTGCAGCCTTCCGCCACCAACCTAAATACACAACCCCACATTATATAGTTAGCTCAGTACATTAAAGTTTCTTCTAGGTACTTTTTATTCACTTTTAAAAAAAAATTATTTTCTATTTTTAGTTTACAACATTTAGTTCCATAAGTTTTGGGGTTCCAAATTTTCTTTCCTTCCTTCTCCTCCCCCCTACCCTCCTCCAAGACGGCATGCAATCCAATGTAGGTTATACATTTACCTTCACATTGAACTTATTTACATAATAGTCCAGTTGTAAAGAAGAATTATAACCAATGGAATGAATGAGAAAGAAGAAACAAAACCAAAAAAGAAGGAAAAAAAAGAGAGCAAAGAGTTTGCCTCACTCTGCATTCAGACTCCGTAATTCTTTCTCTGGATGTGCTTGGCTTTTTCCATCCTGAGTCTTTTGGAGCTGTCTTTGACCCTTGTATTGATGGGAGGGGTCAAAGTTAGTCCTTACAGACACCGTGTGTCTGTAATTGTGTATAATGATCTCCTGGTTCTGCTCCCCGCACTCAGCATCAGTTCATATGAGTCTTCCCAGGTTGTAGTGAAGTCATTTGCTCCTCATTTTTTATAGCACAATAATATTCTGTTACATTCACATACCACAATTTGTTTAGCCGTTCCCCAATTGATGGGCATCCCCTTGATTTCCAATTCTTTGCCACCTTCTAATTTTTTTTGTTGTGGTGGTTGTTCAATCATTTCAGTCATGACCCAGTTTGGGGTTTTCTTGGCAAAGATACTGGAGTGATTTGCTATTTCCTTCTCTATCTCATTTTACAGATGAGGAAACTGAGGCAAGCAGGGTTAAGTGACTTGCCCAGAGTGACACAGCTAGTAAGTGTCTGAGGCCGGATTTGAACTCAGGTCTTCTTGATTCCAGGCCTAGCACTCTATCCTCTGTTCCACCTAGCCGCCCTCTGTTTCTAATGAGCAGTTACCTTTTTTAGGCCCAATCTTTAAAGTCACTGCATTTCCTTATCTTTTTTTTTGAGGGGGGAAGGCAGGGCAATTGGGGTTAAGTGACTTGCCCAAGGATACACAGCTAGTGAGTGTGTCAAGTGTCTGAGATCACGTTTGAACTCAGGTCTTCCTGACTCCAGGGTCGGTGCTCTACTCACTGCGCCACCTAGCTGCCCCATCTGCTTTACTTCTACATCCAGTTGAAGCTCAGAACAAGTTTTCCCATTGAAATAATGAGAAACTGGCAAATTATGATAGCATTAGAATTATAATTCAATTATGGTATAGACTAAATAAGTGTCTTCTGGGAACATACTACTTTCTGTTTCTATTGGAAAATGCATTAGACATTTCATAAAAGTGCACATACAAATCTTTGGAACAAATTCACTGGTGAATTGGGTGCGTCTCTACTCTCCTTTATATCACAGTGAATCTGTGATCTCCCTGATGTGTGCATCTCAATAATTAAGATTGCCACTAGTCTATTCCCCCTCATAAATTGGACGCAGATGGGGAGTGGAAGGTCCAGCCAATATGGTAGGGAAGATTTTCTTGTGTTCTGACATTGCAGGATTATCAGTGGAGCATGTGGGCTCCCTGTTCTCTCTACAAGAATAAGAGAAGAGGAGATAGGTTTTATATGAGAAAAGCAAGGGAGAATACTAGCCCGTGCTACCATTAGATGGCAGTCTGAAGAAAGGGGTGATGGAGTAAGGCTGAAAGAATTAAGGATGTATCAAAGTACCAACAGGAATGATTACGAGCCTTCGGTCATTGATAGGTGGGAAGGGATGAAAAGGGCTCCTTGTGTAGAGCTTGGCCAAACAATGACTAAGGTAGGCTGGGCCAGAGTAAGAGAACTGTCAACAGACATTTGGAAGAAGTTAACTTCCATTAGCTCCTTAGCAGAGCTGACCAGGGAATATTCCTGGCAGAGAGTAGGAGCAAAGCAAAGTAGAATGTAGCTGTCAAGAAAAAAAGGGTCACTTTTTGTTCCTGCTTTAGAGGATTCAATTTGACAAACATTTATTAAGCATCTGCTTACATACAATTGTACCATGCAGGGTTCAAGAAAAGGTATGACGACTCAGTTCCTGCCCTCATGAAGTTTACAATCTAACAGAAAGCATAAGCGAGTAACTTTTATTTTGGGGGTGGTGGTGGTGCGGATTTCACTGATATAGGGAACTATATGTGAAAATACTCCCTTTACCAATCAGAGCAACAACTGTTCTGCTACTTAATGGGAGTTGTTTGGGAGCACTGAGGGGTTGAGTCACTTGCTCAGGATCACACGGCAGGTATATTATATCAATGAAGATACTTGAACTCAAGTCTTTCTGACTCTGATATCAGCTATTATTCACTATGCTCACTGCCTCTCATTCACATGTACCTCTGAGCCTAAAAGGCCCCCAGAGGAGACTGTGGATTCACACAGAACTCTTTTCAGTCCTGAAGGGCCTGACCCTTAAAGAGAGAAGTTAGATTTTTCTTGGCTCTCATTCCACCCTGGAGCAAAATGCTGGGGACATCTTTAAAACAGAGTATAGGTGAGGCTCATACCTGGGGTCTCCTCCAAAATGTGAGCAATGGGGTTTTGTCTGGATAATGTACTCAATGTATAATATGGGTAGCTGATATAGGACAGCTGTTTATTTTTGCCACCAGAATTTGTATAATATCCACAAGACTTTAAGAATGAATACAGGAGAAATAACATAGCCAATTAATTGTCGTTGTTCACTTGTGTCTGACTTTTATAACCCTGTTTGTGATTTTCTTGGCAAAGATACCAGAGTGGTTTGCCATTTTTTTCTCTAGCTCATTTTATAGATAAGGATACTGAGGCAAACAGAGTTAAGTGACTTGTCTAGGGTCACAAGCTGGTCAATGTTTTCCTGACTTCTGGCCTAGTGCTCTATCCGCTGTGCCACCTAGCTACCCTTTAATAATTCCTCTAAAAGGCAAAGGTCCTTTGGAGTTTACTCAATAGATATTTTAGATTCTCCTCAGTACTTTACTTCCTGAGCAACTCATAAAGTCCAGCTGTCCTGACCAGATGGAGATGATTTCCTTTAGTCTTACAACCATAGGATTCTTCTGGCCATGGTGCTCTCTGAGAAAAGCAATGATGGTAAAGGATGTTACGCTCTGCTGAGCAGCTGAAGGAGCTCTTAAACACAAAAGGTAACCACCGAGGCTGAAACAGTCCATTTGTCAGGATTGATAGTGGAGGCCTTGTGCACCAGAAGAGAATCCAAAAGGCACAAGAAGGCAACCAGACA
Organism: Phalanger gymnotis; assembly: GCA_028646595.1. Lineage (NCBI taxonomy): Eukaryota > Metazoa > Chordata > Mammalia > Diprotodontia > Phalangeridae > Phalanger > Phalanger gymnotis. Next base: position 162,573,104 of record CM053623.1, on the reverse strand, counting down.
CTTGAGTTTCATTTCAGGCTCCCAGGGTGGGTGTTTTCAAGGTGCCATTGCTGGCGGGGTTAGAGAGGCAGAGAGGTAGAGAAATACCTTCTCCTTTCTTGATGGCAGGAAGTCCAAGAGAGAGAAAGTGCAGGAAGAGTCTGAAAACAAAAGTCCAGAGTGCTTGCTGTTTTTTTTTTCTTGATAGACTACAAAAGGGGAGGTTCTTTGGCAAGATTCTGTTGTTGTTCGTCCTTCATTTTCAAAGACATCATCAGGGTGATGTCTTGATGTGTGTGTAGTGGATTTAAGTGAGGTAGGGTTGTCAGCCTCACACTCACTTCCAGAGTCATTGAAGTCCAGGCTCAAGACAAAAGTCAAGACAACTGGGGAAGGCCCAGGATGCAGTGGATGACTTGGCATCTTAAAGAGAGAAAAAGAAAAAGCAGTAAGGGGGATGACTTCAAAGAATTTTGAAATGAAGAAAAAGAAAGAAGAGGGATTTCATTTTAAATTGTCTCAGTAAGAAGCAAGATCCTCAGCTGAAAGAAGTGGAGGAGGGAGAGGTATTCTGTGACCCCTATCAGTCATTATTAATCTTCACATCAGCCAAGAACCCATTAGGAACTGGTGTGTCATCCCAAAAAGGCACATAGGACTCAGTAACAGAGTCACAGCAGATGTCCAGCTCAATGGGAGGTGCCCTAGTTCAGCAAGTCAGGGGTTCCCTTGATCACCCCTGGTACATACAAATAATTAAGACCAAATAACGCATATAAGGTTATCACAAACCAAATATTCCATGTTTGAGGAAGAAAAAATCATTTGTGATTGGGGAATCACTAAAGGCTGCCTGGAGGAGCAGTTGTTTTAAAAGATGAGCAAGGATTTCAATACATTGGAAGGAAGGCATTCCAGGCATAAGGAATAGCAAAAACAAAGGCACTGAGATGAGGAATCAGGATATGCACATATACATATATATATATATGCACACACATATGTATGTACACACACAATACACATATATGTGTGTGTATACACATACACACGTACACACACACACATATATATGGATTTGACTGATGTGCAGTATAGTGGTGGGTGTAAAATAAATTCAGAAAGGGAGGCTGGCATCAGATTGTGGATAGTCTTGAATTCCAGGCTAAGGAGTTTTGACTATTTGGAAGCCATAAAAGTGACATGACTAGATTTGCCCATAAAGTATATATACTTCAAGCAACTAACACACAATTATTAAGTGTCTACTAATAGGCCAGGCACATGATAGGGATACAAAAACAAATGTGAAACAGTCCCTGACACCAAGGAGCTCACATTCTCTCATCTTTTCCTCCCCTCATTACCAGTAACTTTTTTCCTAGTTCTATTTTTCCCCCTTTGGTAACTCTGATTGTTACTTATCCTCTCCATCCCCCAGTTTCCCTGTTGACAATAGTGGGATCGTTCTGGGAGAGGAAAGAAAACAAGCATTTATTAAGAGCCTACTATATGCCAGGCACTATGCTAAGCACTTTATAAATACTATCACATTTGATCCTTACAATAACCCTGGGAGGTTGATGCTGCCATTATTCCCATTTTACAAATGAAGAAACTGAAGTACACAGAAGTTAAGTGACTTGTCCAGGGTCGCACAGCTAGTAAGTGTCTGAGATTGGATTTGAATTTAGGTCTTCTTGACTCCAGACCCAGATCTCTATGTTCTATGGCACTACCTAGTTAGTTTTTACCCTACACACTCCAGTGATATCTTGTATAAACAGTCATCCCTTCCACTTTGCTGAGGTTAGGGGTGCCCCTGTGATCTGGCAAATCTGTATAAAATTTTTTGGCTCTCCCTTTGTGCCACAGAAGAATTCTGAATTTTTTCTTTTTCTTTTATGGAGTGTTTACAGTAACTTACTGTCAAATTTGGGTTAAATATTTGGTCGTAGGCTCTGTGTTGTCTGTGGCTTTCACAAAACTCCCCCAAAATTCCCATTTAATTTCTTATGCAGACCCTTGATATATTGAAACCAAAATGGGGAAAGTCACAATGTGGAAGGGATAACTGTATCCATATGTGGACTAGATTATTTTTAAGGTCACTTTCAGCTCTAAATCCACAATCTTTTGTTAGAGATTATATTGAGTTGATATACTTCATTAAAGGATTGATGATCATTGCCATTCTTCCTTTTGACTATTAATTTTTCAAGTCTTTCTTAAATCTCTCTCTTCTTTGTTCGTCAGTCTACTGCTTCTGTTGGAACCATTCTACTCCACTTTCCTCCCTTTCCTTCATTGGATAAGGATGTAGATGTTTAGTTCATTTCTTATATCCCTTAGTCTTGGGCTTCAGCCCTAGACCACTCACAGGCAGGACACCATGGGATCTGATAATGAATATATTTCCCCTTTACTTTGTGTAGTGTAGATGTTCAGTCAGTTTCTGCCCTGGATCTTCTTTCTGTATACTTTCTCTCAGTGACCTCATCGGCTTTCATGAGTTCAATCATCATCTCAATACATATGCCTCCCAGATTTATATATACAGCCTATGTCTCTCCCCTGAGCTTCAAAATCTTACACTGATTCTGTCTAAAATTGAGCTCATTATCTTTCCCCTCAAAACTATCCATCTTTCAAACTTCCTTATTACCATTGAAGACACCACCATCTTTCTAAACTCCCAAATTCATGACCTCAGAGTCATATTCAACTACTCCCTTTCCCTCATTACTCATCTCTCATAAAATCTGGGGGTGGATATGGTTGGTAGCTCAAATCTGGTGTGTAAGTATACTCTAAGACTAGGAGTTCCAGGAACACTATTCAGGGGCTTAGATTCAGACTGTCCCAATATTGGCTCCAATCAAGAGCTAGTAAGCATTGCCTAATGCTATTTGATTCATTTTTGTTGTTGTTTGTCTTTTGTTTTTGAAGAGGACCATAGCATCAGGAAGGTGATACCATGACTTGCAAGTAAATTGGATTTAAGTGGGTCACCAGTCTCTCTTTCCCCTCTGGAGCCATCTGGGTCCAGTGGCAAGACACAGATCAGAATGACCAGAGGTGGCCCTGGATGCAGTGGGAGACCTTGATCTTTTTAAGCTAAGGTCTTTTCCAGGTCTCAATTTGACTGAAGCAGCACTCATTCAGTGGTGAAGGCTAGGTAAGAAGTGAGGCAAAGAATGGCCCTTTACCCAGGCCAAAAAAAAAAAATCAATCTGGGAGGGGAAGACCCTCAGGGTTTCTGGCCAAAACAAAAACAATTGTTATTTACATTCGCTCTCAGCCATCAGGGTCCAAACAATGACCACTAAGTGGGGCTTGGACCTACTGTTGGCCAGCTATTTGATTCACACTCTCCTGGAAGAAGATCAGAGATGATCAGTAAGGAATGTCTCCCAGCTACTTTCTTTGATCCCTACTCTGTAGCTGTAAGGGAATCCCAAATCTTTTCCAATTGCTTCCCAGTTTTTCTGGCTTATTGGCTGGGTTGTATAGGACACCAAAGATCTCCTTAAGGCTTATTTACGGATATGTGGAAGAACAGAGTAGGGTCATAGGCAGGTCCAGGTGAAGAAAGAGACTCATACCACAGCTGCCATCCTCCCTTATCAACCTTGAAATCCTCATTCTTGTCATGCTTTATCTCAGTTCTCTGCTCCCTCCCTCATCTTGCCCTGTGTCTCTTTTCCTTCTTTTGCTTGCTAGCCCTGGACTTTAACCTTTCTTATTAGTCACAAGAAGAGAAGCAGAATGAGGAGGAATGTCATAAATCAGTCCCAAGATAGTTTTGTCAGTTACTGCTCTGTGATGTAATTTGAGATCTAGTAATGCAAACATCCTTCATTTCTACTTTTTTTGTCAATAGTTCCCTTGATATACTTAACCCTTTGCTCCCATATGTGAATTTTGTTATTATAGTGGTTCTTTATTTTTGAGGGCAGTTTTCGATTATTTTATCTTTAAATGGTTGATAGAATTTAGTTATAAATCTGTAGAAGTTTTTGTTTTTCCTCACTCATGACTTATTCAACTTCTCTTTCTGATGTTGGGTTGTTTAGATTCTCTTTTGTGTTTTTAAAAATATAAGTATTTTATATTTTTGTAGATATTTACCTATTTTATTTAACTTTTCATTTTGGGGGAATACTTATTTTTAAAAATCATATACATATATCTTAATCAGCAAAAATCCACCTTCTTTCCCTCCCACCCAAATTCCCCTACCCAACTGAGAATACAAGCAAAAATATCCTTGTTGCAAACTATTATTGTCGAGCAGAGCTAATCTCTACATTGGCCACATTCAAAAAATATGTCTTAATCTCACTTCTCTATCAGGAAGTGAGTATCGTGTTTCATCATTAGTCCTCTGGAATCATGGTTGGTTGTTAATTTACACTGATTAGAGCTCCTAATTTTTCAAAGTTGTTTGTCTTTACCATATTGTTGTCATTGTATAAATTGTTTTCTTGGTTCATTTCACTCTGTATCAATTCACATAAGTTTCTCTGAATTTCCATGAAACCATTCTTATAATTATTTCTTACAGCACAATAATATTATTTCATCACAGTTGTATACCATACCTTGTTCAGCCATACCCCTATTTATGGAAACCCCCTCAGATTCCTATTCTTTGCCACCTCAACAAAAAGCTATAAATATTTTTGTGCATCCTTAGTTCCATTTAGGACTAATCCCTCTCTTAACCAACTCTCCCTTTAATTTGCCCTTCTCCCCTATTTCCATATTTAGTGCAATGTATTTCTGTACCCAGCTTTGTGTGAGTGTGCTCTTCCTTCCTTTGACTAGCTCAGATGAGAATAAGACTCAGGTATTAGCTACTTCTTCCACCCTTTCTTCCTTGTTGGTATTAAATGTCTACTCGTGTACCCTAATTATGTGAGATAATTTCCCCTAACCTTCCATTCTTTTCCCTCATATATTTCTATTTTCTTCTTTTTAAATTCTTCTCTTGTGATCAAGACATAACTGAATCACTCCTGGGCCTTTATTCCTTTATGATCTCTGATGATGATAGGTTTTTCAGAGAAGACACATGTATTATCTCCCCATAGTAGAATGTAAGCAGTTCATTTTCGTTTAGTCCTTTATCATTGCTCGAGCTTGTTTTTTTACCTTATGTTAGAAACATACTCACATTGTCTAGGAATAAGCAAGACTCGTTGGGAAGTCAGGAACATTTTAATTATAATTTACATTTATTCCCCCTGAATAAATGGGTACCTCCCTTGAACAGAGTACAGGAGAAAGTACAGAGGATTCAGATGGACACCAGTCCTTTAATAGACTCTCACCTCAAATCTCCTGCCAGGCTCTTCATTGGCCAGATACAACCCCCCTGACTGCTTATATCATGCTCTCCTCAAATGGCTCATTTAAGCATGCATACAAGCCTCTGACCTTTCACCCGACTTACCTGAGGCCTGGTTTCTGCTAAAGCTGGGGTGGAGGAGGGGGAAAAGGTACACCTTCAATTCTGTGGAAACAAAATTCCTCCTCCCATTTCTTACAATTTCCCCCCTCTTCTTTTATTCAAATTTTTGTTTCCACATTTTTAATACTCCCTTACCCTCTTTCTCATCTGAATTTTTCCCCTTAACCATCACCCCTTTAAGTAAATATGGGAAGGATTGATCGAGGCATTGACAAATCAAAGGGGGCAGTCTCTTTTGTAAATACAGATACAGAGATCCTAAAGAAAACAATAATGCAATTGTCCCTTTAAGATTCAAAAGTCTCTTCCCATAAGGCTGTCTGGCAGGGAACATCTATCAGTGAAGCCCTCTGATCCTTGGTATTTGTTCCAGCCATTTGCAGTATCTTCTTATTGCTGTCTTGTAGGAACCAGCTTTCTTTCCATTCTCCTACAAAGGTTACCTTATCACAACTTTAAGTTACCATTTCTAATCCTTATACCCTAATCATTTTTACAAATTCAAAATTGGAGCTTTAGCCAATTGTCATGTTTAAGAAATTCCCATCAGAACCCAGTTTCTCATACTTTACATTAACTCATTATTAATTTCCTCACCAGGAGGATGACATTTCACTAAGGAATTAACAGCAGACTCCAGTACATATATAAACACATTAGATAACCAATTCTTAACACAGTACATATAACATAACAAACTTTTAGTCATGCCATGTTTCTTTGATGGCATTTACAAAATAAACCACAATCCGTTCTTCTTTTAACATTATTAATTGTAACAAAGCTTTAGACAAGCTTGATATTAACCAAATAACAAAAAAGTATTCTCACAAGCCCTTGACCTAATTGTCTTCATACCATTACCAAGAAAAAACCTAATTTATACAAGACCCTATACAAGGCCCTTATAACTTATACAGGAATGCTAGTTCCAGTCCCATAGTAATCTAAGATGTTCTATAATCAATTATTTTAATAGATTTGTTACTGTACTGTATTGGGAAGCAAAATGGGCTCCTTAGCACTTAGTTCAACAAGTGCCCTTGAAGAGTTTGGCTTTTGTTTGCTTCGAGTGATTCAGCTATTTCATTGAATCCTTCTAAGTGCTAAGCCCCAGGCCCAAGATTTGGGTATCCTTGGTGCCTCCTTGACTCAGGGGAGGGCTTAGTTTAGACATGAGTTTGAGTGACATGTCTGGGACAGCAGAGGCTTTTAGACCAGGTAGATTTAAGTCGCTCTTTGTGGTGATTCTAGGTCATGTGGGTGAGTCGCATGTGTGGCTCACGCCTGACGCTGACAAAGGTATAAAGCCAGGGGTTGGCCTCTTCTTCCTTGGAGCTCTTTGCTGCAGCAGTGGTGGCGCATCACTCTGGGCCAGCCCTTGTTCTGAGCTCCCGGGCTGAACCTAGATGTTGGTAACTATGAATTGTATTGGGTCTGTCTGTCTGTAATTTGTTTAAGGGCTCTCGAGATGGTGTTGATGAAGAGACTCCGGGAAGCTGTAGCTAAGGAGCCCTCCAGCTTGTAAACCCGGATGCTGAGACTTTGTTGAACTCTAGTAACTATGTATCGGGATTTGAATCAGACAAGGTCTGTCTGTTGATGTTTGTAATTTGCTTGTATTTTGCTCTGAAGTTCAGGGTGCCAGCTCTTTCCCCTGAACTAAGTGAATGATATTTGTGTGCTGAATTAAAGTAAGCTTGCCAACCCCTTCACCTTGCTCTCCTTATTAAGGCAGATCAAAAGAACCTGTGCTGTCTGGCAGCTTTCTGGGTGCTGGCTGTGGGTGGATCTTACACCCCCACAGAAGCTGCTAGCTGGATTGTTAAAACATGTACTTACAAAACTTTCTGATTATAGAAATTTGCCGCCAAGAGAGTAGGGACTTATAGTAAGGGGACAATATTTTCCTCAGCTTCCTGTCAACTCCAGGCAGAAGTTATGTCAAACTGCAAGCTGCACTGAGCCAGGCCTAGTCTGCCAGGTTTAGTTAAGGGGATCAAGTCAAGAGGGTCCCACCTCAGCACATGCTGAACAGTTGCCCTCTCAACTTTGCCAAGAAATCATACCTCCAGCTCATGCTTGCCCTCCCACAGGGCTGCAGGCATCTTGGGTCAGCCTTCCTTGATATTCACACCTGGAGTTAGACTCAGAAAAATAGTCAGTTAACAGTCCCATTAAGTCTTTGAATGCCAAGTTCCAATGATCAGTTTAAGATATGACTATGATCTCACATTGCTTAAGGAACATCCTTAAAGCTAGCTCTAAATAGCT
>CM053623.1:162546586-162564875 GCA_028646595.1 Phalanger gymnotis | reverse complement strand
CGAGTGCGAGCAGGAACGTGAGGCCAGTGAACATGATTTGGCTAAATACTATCTTGTTTTTCTGTGGCCTCCTGGTTGCCCTTGTGAAATGGGCTTTCTGGGCCTGGAGTCTTTTTGTCAAGATGTTGGAATGGGGAGGCTGGTTCAAGTTTTTGCTGCGGTGGGGCCTAAATAAATTTCTTGTTGTTTTCTCCTTAGACAATCTCTTATACCTTGCGATTTCGGACCATTCAAACATATACATGATTATATTTGAGATCATAAATTCGGCCTTCCTACTACACACACCCTTTTTAAAAAGATCAATTCATATATAACAAAATTCAGACCTCACAAGGGTCTCTCAAATTTTACAGCCTAAGAGAACTCTAAAAATAGAATTTAGATTGAATTACAATTTTTCTCCCCATTTCTAAAAATAAATAAATAAATAAAAATACAATTTAGAAATAAGGTGATTCCAATTACATTTTCAGATTATCATATATTGAAATTATTGATCCTATTACTTCTGGCATTTATATATTAATACCTTAAATACATCTTATTCATTTATTTGCACTGTTCAGCTCCTCCTAGCCAACTATTGCCTCTGTCCCAGGTGTTAGGAATATTTGCCTGGTCATGAATGAACTTAGAAAAAAAGAAAACTTTATTTCATATTTATTTGCCTTTATGAACCATCCAGATTTGAATTTGGCTCCCTGATCCTCATTGATCAGCTTTGGCCAAACTCCACTTTAGGCATTCCAATCCCTGACTCCAGTTCTTCAGAGTTTTTACAAAAAAAGTTTGAATTAACAAAAGGCCTAAGGAATTTGGAGGAGGTGGGCCACTTCCCTTTCAAGCAAAACGACCAAGCTAAAACATTTTTAGTTTCCCCTCCCTTTGTCTGCCTCAGCATGAGAGGGAAATCCCTTTCACTTGCTGAGGAGGATTGACAAAGGTGAGTTGAAGAGGAGCACAGGATTATCCATAATAAAGATCTCAGCCCTAGGTGAATTACTTTGGGCCTGGCATCCCTTTTGAGAACAAAGGAGCCTGCCTTTTAGGTATGCTGATTTCAGGTGGCCAGCTTGCTCAACTGCTTTGGAATGCAGTTTAATTTTCTGCCACTAGCCAACAGTAAGACTTCATATTTTTATATAATCTCTGTGGAAACAAAATTCAGTCATATCTTACATGGGGAAAGCCTAATGATTATACAAATCAAAATCTTTCTCATAGTCAATACCCAGATTCAATAAAACCTTTCATCGCTAACTAATCAGCCCTATTTTCCAATCAGGTTACAAGTTTCTTTTAGCTTCAGCTCCTTATTGACACACCCAGTCTTCTAAGGTGGAGTAGGGGGTGGGGGAGAGGGTGGCCAAGAGTCCATGGACCTAGAGCCACGTGGACTCAGCCTACCCAAATCTCTTATTTCCAGTTTCTATCTCTCTTTCTTTCTCAATCTTTACTGAAACATTTTGCTCTCTGTATCTCCAATTTCAATCTTTCTTTCCCAATCTTGACCCAAACTACCTCAAACATTTCAAATAAATGAAAAAAAATATTATACTCACCAGGCTTCTTCTCCAACTGCTTTTTACCTTAAAACTTAAAGGTTAAAATGACCAACAATTTTTAATCACATTCTAAGCGGACCACTGAACCTCTTAGAGTGATCATTCAATTTTCATACAGACCCTTTTACTTCTCTTCTACAGTTTAAATACTTTCTTGATGTTAGATAGACTGAGTTTAGAGAAAATATACAGATTTTTAGCCTTTAGGACACAATCAAACCTTAAGAGCTCCTAGCTTTCTTTTTTGAATTCAGTCATAACTTCTAAGAGCTCTCTTCCTTTATGTTTTCTTGTCCTCCCCCAACCCCTCAAACTCAGCAGAGCTGATCCTCACAAGGACTCCCTGTTTCTTGTTCGTGATTTCTTGAGAGCTTGCTCTAGGGTGTAGAGCAGAATTTCTCTTATCTCTGAGACTGGGAAGGAGGCTCTGCCTGCCTTCCTCCCTGCAGATTAAGGTCTGGCCAAAGTGTGCCGGTTTCTTGGTCAAGAAACCAGGGTGCCAAGGCTTAGAGTCTGAGAAGGCTTATTCAAGAGCCTCCCCTATAAGCATCCCCCCAAAACTCAATCCTCCCAGTCTCCCCAATATCTAGCCAGACTCAACCGACCCAACCCTCACAATGTCACCCAAGCTTCCCTTGGGTTCATGCATGAATTACGTGACCACAATGGCTCACAGCCAAATCACTTTCCCTGGGTCAACCCACCAGTGGTTTTCTTCAAAGCACTAGGAGAAATCCATTCTCCCCAACTAGGTCAAATATTTTAAGAGCTCTTTTCCCCATTCCAAGCAAATCTTATTTCTCAACTTGGAGCAAATCCAGACATGACAAAGCAGGACTCCCCGACCATGCTCAGGCACCCGACTTGCGCTACGGCCATTTCCTTCCCTTTTCCCCCTTTACTCACGTTCCTGGACTCCCAAGGATTCCAGAAAAATACTCCCAGGAAATTAGTAGTCTGAAGAAGGAAATTTTCACCTGCAGATACTAAGGCCCATTGCAAAAGAGTCGGGGCACCACCCATTCTTTGCGTGAAATACCTCTTTCTTCTGATGCTATATTGATCCCGGACAAGCCCCCAACTCTTAGAAACATACTCACATTGTCTAGGAATAAGCAACACTCGTTGGGAAGTCAGGAACATTTTAATTATAATTTACATTTATTCCTCATGAATAAATGGGTACCTCCCCTGAACAGAGTACAGGAGAAAGTACAAAGGACTCAGATGGACACCAGTCTTTTAATAGACCCTCACCTCAAATCTCCTGCCAGGCTCTTCATTAGCCAGATACAACCCCCTGACTGCCTACATCATACTCTCCTCAAAAGGCTCAGTTAAGCCTGCATACAAGCCTCCGACCTTTCACCCGACTTACCTGAGGCATGGTTTCTGCTAAAGCTGGAGTGGAGGAGGGGGAAAAGGTACACCTTCAATTCTGTGAAAACAAAACTCCTCTCATTTCTTACACCTTACCTGTTCTTCTTCATCTTTACCTTTTTGAAATACATTCAGAATATATATGACAGAAATACGTTCTGTTAATTTCAGTATTTGAATGTCAAAGTTTCTGCACAGCTCTGGTCTTTTCATCAGGAATGCTTGGAAGTCCTATATTTCATTCAAGATCCATTTTTCCCCATGTAGGATTTTACTCAGTTTTATGTAGCAAGCTATTATTGATTGGGTTGTAAGCGTATATTTTTTGCCTTCTGGAATATCATATTTCAACCTCTCTGCTCTTTTAAACTGATGGCTGCTAAATTGTATGTGATCCAGAATGTGGCTCATTGGTACTTGAATTCTTTCTTTCTGGATGCTTATAGTATGTTTTCTTTGACCCGAAGCTCTGAATTTTGGCTATCATGTTCCTGAAGATTTCATTTTGTGGTTTCCCTAAGGAAGTGACTGATGGATTCTTTCTGTTTTACTTTGTATTTTGTTTTTCAGATATCTGGGCAGTTTTGTTTTTGGATTTCTTGAAATATAATGTCTAGGCTCTTCTAATTTTTTTTTTTGGTCATGGCTTTCAGATAGTCTAGTGATTCTTAAATTTGTTTTCTTTCATCTGTTTTTTGGTTCAGTTATTTTGCTGGTTTTTTTTTTTTTTTGCTATGAGCTGCCTTATGCTTTCTTCTGTTTTTATTTTTCCTTTAGGCCTTGTTTTAATATTTCTTGTCTCAAGGAGTCATTGGTTGTTATTTGGTTCATTCTAATTTTCAGAAGGTTTGTTGCTTGGGTAAGGTTTTGTACCTCTTGTTCCAAGCTGTTAATTCTCTTTCAAATTCCTTCATAACTCCTATTTTCTCTTTAGCATTCTCATTTCATTAATAAAAACATTTTTAACTCTTAAAAAAACTAACAACTCTTGCTTCATTTCTTCCAGGAATGCTAGTTGAATTTGTGTCCAAGATGTGTTTTTCTTTGCAGCTTTGTATTTTAGACATTCTCTTCTGGGTTTGTGTCTTGAGCATCCCTGTCAAAATAATAGTTTTTCATGGTTGCATTCTTTTTTTCATTTGCTTATTCTTTCAGCCTTGGCTTTAGAATTGATTTTCAGTCTAGGCTCTGAGCACTTTAAAAAAAAAAGATCTGGGCTAGTCCTGTTGCTGCTTTCTGGGGTCAATAAAGTATTCTGTTGTTCCAGGATTGTAGGGACAGCTCAGGCTGGGAACCTACAAGCTTTGAGTTCTCTCAAAGGGGTCTGATCCAGAGCAAAGTCTGATTGCTGTCTGCATGGCCTGAGCTCTACAAGTTTCTGATCTAGGTTTGGGTCTGAGCAGTAGATATTTAGCCACTATCAGCCAGCTATGAAGTTCTGATAGTTCAGAGTGACAGAACTGAGGCTTCCTTTTGGTCAGGGATTTTTGCCCTGGTTATTTCTCAGCAGGCTTCAGACTAGGCTACAAACTGGAACTGAGACTCCATTCTACTCCTGGCCATACTACTGCTTCTTGCTTCTGAACCTGGTACTCTTTCAGTATACTTCTAAGGGCCTGTGATGATGTGAGATGGCACTTTACCTAGTGGTTCCCACCCATGGACACAGGTACCCTTGTCAGTCTGTCCTGGATCTCTGACCCAGAACTGGGTAGTTGGTGACAAAACTGCCCTTTGACAATGGTTCCCATTATGGTGCCTCAGTATGGTAGTGGGATTGCCCAGTATGGGTCTGAGATCTCATCTTGACCTGGTGCATAGATTCCCCTTACAGCATTCTGCTGGTCAACTCTGTCCTCAGAGTCTGCAGACTTTTCCTTAACCCTATGCTGACCTGGCCTGAACAAAATGACTTTTTCTTATTTCCCCATCAGGATTTGGTCTAGATCTAGAATGGACATTGCCTCAGACAAACTGAGACTGGGAAAGACCTTAGCTTAAACAGGCCAAGGTCTCCCACTGCATCAGGGCCATTGCCAGGCATCCTATGTCTTGCCACTGGACTCTGATGACTCTGGAGGAGAGGGTGAGGCTGATGACTTTGCAGAGCCCTGCCTCACTGAAATCCAATTAATTTGCAAATCAATACATCACCCTCCTGATGTCATTGGTCCTCTTTGAGAACAAAGAACAGACAACAGCAACAAATTTCTAGATCTGCTTGGAGGAGTCTCTTTAGCTTTCTCTCTGTCTTCTTCGACTTATCTTCAGCCATGGCATTAAAATTATATCTTCAGCTTTTCTCAAGTCATCACTTTTAGCAATCTCTTCCCATACTAATTCTATATGATATTCTCTTTATTATATTTCTTCATAAAATAACAGTTAATATAGTTCTTCCAAGAAACAAATTTTCCCTCACGCCCTTTTTCTGTCTTCTCTATAGTTTCTCCCACACAATCTCCAATAACTCTCTTTATTCAGTTTCTTTAAGTTGCTAGCCCCAAATGCCAAATCCAGTATATTCCATTTGGTTCTTACAGCTACAGTAACATTACCTATAGCCGCCACAGGAGAAGTTTTTGAAAGAGGCGTTAACTTAATTGTGTACAAGTTGTGTTCTTCCAGATGATGTTAGATGTTTGAAGGTAGGAACATTCCTCATTTCCCCAGAGCCTAGCACAGTGCCTTGTAAATTATGTAAGTTTCATAAATTCTTGTTGAATTGTTGAAGTCAGGAAGAGTGGCAAGACTTGGCCAAATATATACAGAAGAAACCAGTGCTGATTGTGATGTCACCATTTTAAAGCCTCTTTGGGATCAATTTTCAAGATCACAGGATGATAGGTTTATAGATTTAGAGCTGGAAGAGACAATAGAGACTATTTACTTCAATATCCTTTTTTTACAGATGAGGAAACTGACACATAGAGAAATCAAGTGACTTGCTCAGGGTCACAAAGCTTGTAAATATCTGAGAAGGAAATCCAACCTCTTATCTTCCTGACTCTATATTTAGCACTCTCTCTAATGCTGCCTCTCATAGAGTGGAGATTCTGAAATAACTGAAAAGATGTCAGATGTCGCTTTTAGTTATTTATTTTAAAATAAGATTTATTGATATCTTTTGTTTTTACTTTTTGTTGTTTTCAGCTATATCTGACTCTTCACGACCTCATTTGGGGTTTTCTTGGTAATGATAATGGAGTGGTTTGCCATTTCCTTCTCTAGTTCGTTTTACAGATGAGGGAACTGAGGCAAACTGTAGGTTAAGTGACTTTCCCAGGATCACACAACTAGTAAGCGTCTGAGATCAAATTTGAACTCAGGTCTTCCTGACTCTAAGCCCAATTCTCTATCCACTGCGCCACCTACCTGCCCACTTTTGTTTTTATACCACAGCCATTTCATTCTCTCTCTCTCTCTCTCTCTCTCTCTCTCTCTCTCTCTCTCTCTCTCTTTCTCTCTCTCTTTCTCTCTCTGTCTCTCTCTCTGTATCACACATATATACATGTATTTTGTTACAAGAGAAGTTTCAAGTTTCAGTTGAGTGGTGAAGGGAGGAAAAATATAATAGAAAATACTTTTCTACCACAGCCATTTTATAAAATTTTTTTTCCTCCTTTACCACTGAACTGAAGCTTGGAACCTCTCTTGTAACAAAAAACAAACAAAATAAAACATTCCCCCCACCCCCCACAAAAGAAAATACACACAAGTTAAGCAAAAACAATTGATAAAGGAACCATATCTGATAATAGCATGTATGCAACATTCTGCCCATGTGATCCTTGATGAGAAGCAATAGATGTGTTTTATCATCTGTTCCCTGGGACAAAGATCAATTACTGTAATAACTCGGAGTTTAGCATCCTTTTACTATTCTTTTCATTTACATTATTATAGTCTTGGGGTGTATTTTTCTTCTGTTGCTACTTACTTCAGTCTGCCTTTCTACCCAAAAAGTGCTGCTACGAGCGTTATGATATGACAGATGTTTCTCTTGGAGATGCTTCGGGCATAGCTGCCTGGCAGTGAGATTGCTGAGAACATTTGGTCACTTTTCTTGCATCATTCCAGATTATTTTCAGAATGGTTGGACCAATTCATAATTCCACAAAAAATGTATGAGTGTTCCTGTTTTGCTCTATAGCCCTTCCAACTAGATGGTGCTTTTACCAAGGTGACCAAGAAGGCATAAATGACTACTAGTACACACGGAAATAATTTAAATACCATACTACCTTTTGAGAAGGATAGAGATGGAGCTGTCTAAGGGAAAGATAGAGACCTAGTCAAATGGCTAGCCAGACCCGTGGATTGCCATAGAAAGAGCTCTGGCTAAAGAGTCAGGAAAACTAGATTTTAATCCGTATCCTAACTTGCCATCTTATGTTTGAGAAAAACACCACCTGCAAAAAACACCTTTAGTTTCCAAATAAGAAATTTGGACTAGATGGTCTCCAGGATTCCATCTAGCTCTGATATTTCATGAAATTTATGAGAAAATGTGGTTGTGTCATAATGTTATCTTTCTGGTCTTGACAGCAGACAGTGTGTTTGATTGATTCTTATAAACCACAGAAATTCCTAGGAATTCTAGGAGCAAGATTCCTCTACACCAAAGCTCTTCCACACCCAGCCAAACCAGAAAACCAGTTATTGAGGTAATTGCCTGTCTTTGTTCCATAATAACAATCCTCCTTGGAAGAAATGAACAGGTACTTTAGCTCCTTCCCTCAATAAAAATAATCCACCCAAACTTGCTCATTCTTCTAAGAAGGTGGGGAGGAAGAATTTCACATGTTTTCTTCCCTGTTCAAAAAAGTCCCTTCTTTCCTGCTACATTATCTTTAAGGCAATACTTTCCCAACAGAATATTTAGTCCATTTATAATCTCTAGCTCATAGTGATCTCCCCCTTTTCTGAATTGCCATGGAAATTTATAATCATGAAGCATTATGTAAATGTGAATTGTTATTATTTTCAGTACTTATTCTATTTCTTTTTTAGATTCTCCTCTCCCTGTTTCTTTTTTATCTCTTAGTAGCTACCATATCCAGTAATCATATCTGTAAGTTGTGTGTGTGTGTGTGTGTGTGTGTGTGTGTATGTTTGTGTGTTGGTGGTGGTGTTGATGGGATGGGGGGAGGTCCTACTGGTGTTAAAAATTCAAATGTGGTGGTTCCAGATTGAGATATGATGAGAATAGATTCATATAGAAAGAGTAATAGTCCCTGTGGAGCGATCGAGTAGATGTGAAGAATTTTGATTGTATAAACTTGAGAGGTAGAAACCATGGAATGACTTAATCTCAGTAATGTGGATGATTTGATTGGCTCAGGGTCCTGTGGATTATAGCCATCTCTTCATCTTGGCCTATAAAAATGGGAAGACCAACTTGCCAGTCAGAGAGAGAGAGAAAGAGAGAGAGAGAGAGAGAGAGAGAGAGAGAGAGAGAGAGAGAGAGAGAAGCTGGAGCAAAGGTAAGAGTGGACAGGGGAAGTGAAGCTATGTATCCTTAGCCTCAGGGAGCAGTAGATGACTGGAGGAAAGGGTACAATGCAGTTGCAGATGCTCTCAGCCATGTGACCCAAGGGGTGGTTGTAGCTAGAAATAACAATGGAGCAATGATTGAACCTGGACCCAGCCTTCTGGAGTAATGTTGAAATCTGTGGGATCTAGCCTTATAGAGAGAGAAATTAAATTTATGGACCCATCTTTGGAAAGAAAGTGGCAGAACCTTTTGGCTTGAGAGGTAGCAGCTTGTAAAGGCAGTAGGGGATTAGCAAGAGTTTAGACGCAGCCAAGTAGAGAGAAGAAAAGAACCTGGACCCAGAATTGTAGAAGCAGTAACAGATTGAGTCATGATTCAGAAGAGAAAAACTAGACTTTGCTCTCTGTTATTATCTTGAGTTATTTGGATGGTACAAGACCAATGGAAAAGAGGTTGCCTCTGTAGCAACCCCAAGTTTATTTCCTTTTTGGAGAAGTCCAAGTAATTAGGGTATGACATAAATCTCTGAGGCAAAAAGTGTCACTCAAAGAAATATGAGGGATTAACTCTTTAGTAAGCAGGCCAAATTTTGTTTCCCTTCTTTGGGAATCCAAATCACAAGGTGGCGCTATGCATATGGAGAACTATATAGATCCCTGGAGTGAAAGGTGGGATTCACCGGAAAGAGAAAAAAAAATTTATCCACTGTTTATGGGCTACCATAAGTCTACTGGATTGTCTTACATTTTCTGTGGAATGAAATCAAGACAGTCCTATATCTGCTGGTGTCAGCTTCAGTGTATGAAGGGGCCCTTAAACCCGTATCCGTGGCGACTCACACAATAGTTATATTCTGAGGTTCCCAGGGAAGCCCGGGTGACGGCAAATAAGCCAAAGATATGACTCTGGAGACAGACTCCCAAGACAAAGTACAGTCCATATAAACTGAGTCTGAGGCTCTTGGCCACAACATACATCCCTATGAAGTGCCTTCATTTGACCCAACTTTGTAGCCTTTAATGAACTTTTTGCCTTCTAAGCCTGTCATCCTATGTTTTATCTATTCCTCCCTGCTTTTTGCCATCTGCAAATTTGATAAATATGCCATTTATGCCTTTTTCTAAGTCATTGATTTAAAAAAGGCAACACTGGACTTTTCATGATGACAGTTTGGGTCCACCTCTTCATCCAGTTCCAAATCCATTGAAACATAGCAAAACTCACATTTCTCTATCTTGTTCATAAAAATTAGCATGACCCTAAAATATCTTCAGTATTCCCCTAATTGACTAGTTTAGGGCATCTGTCAAACTATCTCACATGACCTTTTAGTTATGAAGTCAACTTTTGTTCACTGCTTCTTTTTTGGGGGTGAGCGAGGGAAGCAATTAAGGCTAAATGACTTACCCAGGGTCACACAGCTGGTAAGTGTCTGAGGCTGGATTTGAACTCAAGTCCTCATGATTTTAGGTCTAGCATTCTATCCACTGCTCCACTTAGTTGCCCCTGCTGCTTTTTTGTTTCTTGATGCTCATGAATGATACTTACTTTAATAGTAAGTTATAGAATTTTTCTAGTGACCAGTCAAGCTCAATGCCTGTAGGGTACATACTCCATTCTCTTGCCTATTTTAGAAGCCATGACAATATTTAATTTTCCCCAGTCTTGTAGTACTTTTGCGCTTCTCCTTAAGACTACTGAGTGACTCAGTAGAGACTCACTTAGGAAGAGAAAAGGCTAATGTTTTGAGTGCTTATCGATACAATTTTATGGCTATAAGTGACTAAATATTTTATAGCTATTCATACAGTTTTATGGCTATACGCATCATAAAGCTGGGATAGACATTGTAAATGTACAATGATTTGGTCCTAGAATTGAATTGGAGTAACAGACCAGGCTGGATTACTTTTGGTAAGTTGTTTAATGCTTTTGATAATTCCATTTCATTTATGCCTTAAAGATTCCTCTTTCTGACAGAAATGTTCTCCCAGCAATATGGGGATATTGAGATAGCTGTAAGTCTTGGTGTACTACCCTCTTGATTCAAGTTGTAGGCGCTACAGGTCAATGGAGAGATGTGGAACCCAGGGTTCAAGCTGGTTCAGTTGCATAAGATTCATCTTATTTGTGGAGAGGATGTTGACACAATACGACATGTCGATGTGAGGGGCAGAGTTGGCACGGGAGCTTGGGAGAAGAGAACTGCTCTTCTTTCTTTTCTGCTTCAAGAGAGGACGTGTGGTTTTCAATTTCTCTTTAAGAAGAAATCCGAGGAGAGAGAATTTATTTTGGGAAACTAGTATTCTTGTTGTTGTTCATCCTTTGTTTTCAAAGAGGACCAGTGACATCAAGGGGTGATATCTTAATTGCTTGTGAATTGGATTTAAGTGAGGCAGAGTTGCACAAAGTTGTCAGCCTCTTCTCTTCCAGAGTCATCAAAGTCCAGTGGCAAGGCAAAAGTCAGGATGACTAGGAAGCAATGGATGACATTGGCGTATTTGATACCTGACCAAGCTCTAAGCCCTTCACAGCACCTGAGTGTTCAGAGAGGACCAAAGCACCTCTGGCATGAGGGCTTGCCAAGCCCTTTTTAGGGTTTGCTCATCCACCTTTGGTGTCCACCTTCATTTAACTCTCACCCGTGGCTCCAAGAAGTTGTAGTATGGGTAGTGGCCACAGCCCGGTAAACCATCTTGGCAGATGGGCAAAACCAGGCTCGAGGTAACTGACAAGCCTCAAATCCTTCAGTGAGTTAGGGGGATGTCTACCCGAAGCATGAGAAGACTTTCCCTGGTGGAATGGGCGGATAAAAACAATTTGTTCCAACAGCCATGAAGGCAGCCGAAGCAGCTGCTTGAAAAACAGACCTATAGAGAAGCCACTCCCTCAACATGTCTTTGATTTCTAGCTTGCCTCCCTATAGACTTTGGGAAATTTCTCCTTGGGTAAGACTAAGACTTCTTTCTTGGTTGAACTGAGATATCTTGCTCCCCCTGGGAAGAGCTCATTCACTCTATCTGTATAACTTCTTCAATTTCAGTTTGAGATCTGCCTTCCATACTATAGATGGTGGATGCAGGTCTTTGCATCCTACCTATGGACCCTCTATCCCAACTCTTCTCCTTAAGGACAGGAGCATCTCTTGTATTTTTATGTACCCCACTCCACCTAGGACAGTGTTTGATACACAGTAGGTGCTTAATTAATGCTTATTGAATGATGATTCAAAAGGATAGAAATAGTATTAGCTCTTCTTATAGATAAGAAAGGTAAAGCACAACAGGTTGTCACATAAGAAGACCCAGTGATAAATATAGAAACTACATCCAGATGTTCTTATTTTCTCCTTTTTCTAAATGAGAAGGGTTGTACTAGAGAGTATCTAAGATCTCTTCTAGTTCTAATGCTCTGTGATTGTATAATTTTGTTTCTATTCCATTAGACTGTACTGCCTCCCCTAAAGAGACAAGGAGAGCATATTGTTCAGTTTTTTTCAAAATAGAATTTTAGGGAGGGGGCAGTATTGTGGAAAGAGCATTGGGTTTGGAGTTTCAAGATCTGAGTGTCAGTTCTGCCAGGTTGTGCCATTTATAAGCTGTGGGACTATAAACAAGCCACTTCATTTCTCTGAGCTTGTGTCCTCATGCACAAAATGGGGATAATAATACTTACCAAGAAGCAGAACCTGCCATGGCTGTGTTGGGGCTCCACTTGATGGGCAAGAGTTAATGAGTTCAAAGAAAACAATTCGGAGAGGGATTCCATCAGCACCAGTCATTTAGGAGAATAAGAAAGAATGTAACGAATGTCTGGATCAAGAGGCATGTCTACTACTTTCTCTGTGCTGCGGCTATTCTCGGGGAAAACTGCAAAATTGTTCAGCTTTCTCCCATCTTCTGAGAGACACATACTCACAGAATTTTAGAGCTGGAAGGGTCATAGTAGCATATTGGCTATTCTCTATACCCTAATAAGAATCTCTTTTCAAATATCAGCTCCCTTATTCTCTGGCAACTACTAGCTTGTATTATCCTCTGACTCACTCTTTCTTCTCCCACTCCCCATTTTGCCATTCTCCTTGGCTTTGTCTAGGGCCCTGAGGGCCAGAATTGCCCTTTATTCCTCTCCCCACATTAAAACTACCATTCTCAATTGGTAGAGCTCAAAATACAGTTAGGAGAAAAGGAACTAACTGAACTAATTTACACCAAGATGTGAATAACTGGCATTTAGCTCAATGTTTTAGCCTTTTCAGTGATATTTCCACTTTAAAAGTGGAAGCTTGTTATCTTTCATTGTATTCGTGTTCTCATTGTTATGGGTTTCCCTTTTGCTTGCATAGATTGAAAAAATATCTATGCTTTCTCATCCTGTGTGGTTATTATTCATACCTTCCCATAAATTCCTGAAAGAAGACCTAATCGGTACCCAATTATTTTATTATTTCATCCTGGTCAGTGCAACACAGAATCTGTCCATCTATTATCTCTCACCTTCTCAACATATCTACCAGTTTCTTTTTCCTTAATGCTGTCTCTTTCTTTCTAGTACTTTCACTACTAGGGAGCTATATGTGACCTTAGAGTTCAATTAATCAAACTCCCTCATTTTATAGATAAGACAACTGAAGTCCAGAGAACTTCAACAAGTTGGCCATGGTCACATCGGTATCATAGGTGATATATTACATCTTAGTCACACCTGGCAAGCATCCTTACATCACCCTGTGTGATTTATATTATTCTGGAATTCTGGTTCCATGACTCACAGCCACAGAACATCAGTTGGAAAACATAGGTGCTATTGTTAAAAATATTGATTCAATTAGTATATATTAATTTTTTCCAACATTCTTTTCAAATCCATAATTTCCTTTCTGTTTGTAATTATTTTAGACTTTTCCAATTCTGATAGAAGAGAGTTAAAATCTCCTACAAATAAATGGCTCCATTTGAGCAATATGCACTCTTTACTCATTTCATTTTTTATTAGGTGGATTACCATTGACCATGTTCTTCCACAGACTTACCATGTAGGTTTCACCCAACACACTGGGCTTTCTTTATTTCCTGATGACATCATGAGGATATCAGTGGAGTGCTTGAAGATTAGCCCAATTTCTTTTCTATTATATAATTTCCTTATTGGCATGCTTTACTTCTATTTTTCAAAGTTCCTTATTTGTTCCACGTTACAGTCTCCTAACACCCACTGTGCTCCTCTCCTTTAACTTTTGCATGATATTTGTTTTCATTTTGGGTGGAGATCTTTGTGTCTGATGTCTTGTAGTCATACAACAACCCTGCAAGAATACTGATATTAAAAAAGATGAGACTTTTTTCCAGTTGAAGTTTGAGGTCATTAAATGAGCTTTGCAATATTCTGAAGTTGATACAACCTGTTCTCCTTCTCCTGTTTTAATGTGGGCCCAACTTGTCCATCTGTACTGTAGGGCCCAGTTATACATACTGATGGCAAGCTCTATAGGTTTTCCAGCTAACTGTAGATCATACTCTGGGCAAAAGGCCACTTCTTCCACTTGGTTTTCTTTTGTAGATGGTAAGGCCAGCTACCACGGCAGCTAGGTGGCCCAGTAGATATAACACCAGGCCTGGAGTCAGGAAGGCCAGAGTTCAAATCAGGCCTCAGACACTTAATAGCTGCATTACTCTGACCACTTAACATCTGTTAGCCTTAGTTTTCTCATGTGCAAAATGAGCTGGATAAGGAAACAGCAAACCACTCCAGTATTTTTGCCAAGAAAACTCCAAATGGGGTCTCAAAGAGTTGGGCACAACTGAAACAACTGAATAACAATAAGGCCAGACCCTTTCAAGTGCTTATGGTCCTGTACTAGGAGCTTTTAAAAAGTTCTGAGACTTAATGCGACTGGCACATTAACCTCTGTAAACACAACCCCCTGAGAATATCTTGAGGACATTATCAGTCACACAGACTTTTTGAGTTGGCCCCTATGCTTACCATAGTATTGAACAGCTTTGGAAAGCATCTATCTCTCTGTTTTTATGCCTGGCCTGATGTTTAGAATGTGTATTGCAGCAGTCCAAGAAAAGGAAATTAAAGAAATAAGCATTAGTAAATAGTAGATTTAAAAAAATCTCAATTTGAAGACCCTATGATGGTTTATTGAGAAAATCCAAGGGAATCAGTAAAAACATTAAGTAAAAGGATAAACCAGCAAAATAGCAGGATATAATAAAATCTACAAAATCATATACATATATATATATACATATATACATGCATACATATATATGTAGTACATATTACCAATAAAAATCAGGAAAAGGTGATAGAAATAAAAATACTTTTAAAAATTAGAATGATACTGTTAAATATTTAGGAATTAATTTGTGACTATATAGGACATATAAAGTTAGCTGTAAGGTAATTTTAGTAAAAAGGAAGAACTAAACAATTGGAAAGATTTTCACTGGTTGCTGTCAAAATGAATTAATACAGCTAAGATGACACTACTTTCTGAATTAATCAATACACTTAATGCTATATTAATCCAAATACCAGTAGTATGCTTCATAGAATTAGACAAAATAATAACAAAATTCCAGTGAAAGAACAAAAAGTAAAAAAATCAATAGAAATTACTAAAAAGAAAAAGGAAGAGGAACTAGTACTCCTAGATTTAAAGTTATATTGTAAAGTAGTAATTATCAACATTGTATAGTTCTAGATTTTAAAAAAATAGATCACTAGAGTAGATTAGATCAGTGGGTTCTCAAATATTTTGGTTTTAAGATGCCTTTACACTCTTAAAATTTTTTGCAATCCTCAGAGACCTTTTTAAAATGTGGGTTCTATTTATTGATATTTTACTATATTAGAAAATTAAAACTGAGAAAATTCTAAAATATTAATTAATTCATTAAAGTAACAATAACAAGTCTATATATCATCATTTATTTAGCCATTCCCAATCAGTGAATACTATGTGTGTGTGTATGTATGTGAACTATGACAAATAGTCATGTTAAGAAAAAACTTCCATTCCTATAGTTTTTAGCTGTTTTTTATATGCAAATTAGCACTGTATTTTAAACATTGTGCAGAGGAAAGAGTGCTGGATTTAGAGTCAGAGGACCTAGTTTCAATTCTTGACTCTGTGTGACCTTGGACAAGTCATTTAACTAGTCTAGTGATCATTTTGTTCAATTTTAAAAAGAAGGGATTAGTCTAAATGACCTAGAAGGTCTCTAAGTACATGATCCTATGGGAAAGTAAGTGAAAAAAGCAGAACCAAAAAATATATACAATATGTACGTTGATTACAACCTTCTAATCAAAGCCAGCAATGATTGTAAAATATTATTGTTATACACAAAATAAACAAAGTTTAAAAATAAAAGATTGCTCTTACTCATACACTTAGGTGCCTATACTTATCAACAGAAGTAAAATGGAAAGTTTTATTTTATAAATGAAAATGAATAAATATTAAAGGAAGTACAGTAAAAATGGACTGATAAACAGAAGGAATGAAATAACCATAGTTGGGACTCAGCCAATCACAAGTGCACATTCTCTTTCTCTACAGACTGCATTCCAGAGTTTCAAGTGTCATCTCTCAGTAAATATATATTTACTCTCCCACATACTCCCACTTCTTTCCCCTGAATCAAAGTAATGGCGCACAAGTTGAACTTAATCAAAGGTGGGGCCAAGGTAACTGGAAGGTTAACTGTTTACTACCAGTGTGTTTTGTTTTGTCTCCAACATTCCATTTAACCAGTTGCATTAGGCTATAGTTGTCTATACTTTCTCACTGATAGGATTACATTTACATGTTGCCTTATTTGATCTCATAGCAACATTTTAAAGTAGATAATGCCAATATTGTTGCTCCATTTTAAAGATGAGAATACTGAGATGGAAAGAAATGAAATAAAGAAACTTGCCTGAGGTGACAGCTAAAAAGTGTGGGACTAAAACCCAAATATCTTGACCCTGAGTGCCATTCTCCCTCCATGGTCATACTTTTTGGTGAAAGCTCATTACCTCTAGACGGTGGCCACCCAACCTTATAATTTCTTGCGATGCCATCAGAACATATTCCTTGTACTTTCCACCTTTCGTTCTGGCAATAATGATCGAATCATTGCTGCTATTTCTTCCGGAAAGAGTGCATAATTCAATTGCCTTACTCCATTCACCATCCCTGTGGCTATAATTCCCCATATATCTTTTCTCATCTTGGAATATAAGTTCCCTGGGGGCACATATTGTATTTGCATTTCAGGTTTGTCACAGTGCTTGGCATAAAGCAACAGTTTAATCATTGTCTTTTCAACCATCTATCTATCCATTCATTCATCCATCTATTTATTCTGCCATATTGCCTATCATTAGTAGAAAATAAGAGATGTAGGCAATATTACCTCTTTTTGTTGCTAAAGAAATTGAAGCAGACATTCCCCAATTGATAAATGGTCAAAAGATAGGAGGCAATTTTCAGAAGAAATAAAATCTGATATAAAATGCTCTAAATCACTATTCATTAGAGAAATGCAAATTAAAACAACTCTGAGGTACCACCTCACACCTATCAGATTGGAGAGCATGACAGAAAAGGAAAATGACAAATGTTGGAGGGGATGTGGAAAGATGGGACACTAATGCATTGTTGGTAGAGTTATAAACTAGGCCAACCATTCTGGAGAATAATTTGGAACCATGCCCAAAGGCCTATAAAACCGTTCATACCCTCTGTCTAAGAAATACCACTATTAGGTCTGTATCCAACAGCAAGAAAAAGGGAAAATGACCCGTTTGAACAAAAATATTTATAGCAGCTCTTTTTGTGGTGGCAAAGAGTTGGAAATGGAGATGATGTCCATCCATTGGGGAGTAGTTGAATGAGTCGTGTTATGTGATTGTGATGGAATACTATTATTCTATAAGAAATGATGAATAGTATGTTTCAGAAAAAAACCCTGATATATAAACCATATAAACTGATACACATACACACATATATACCATATAAATTGATATATAACCATACAAAACCATATAAATTCACACAAAGTGAAATGAGCAGAACCAGGTGAACAATGTACATAGTAGCAGCAATACTGTAAGGATGATCAACTGTAAAAGATAGTTACTCTGATCAAGACAATGATACAAGGTAATTCCAAAGGACCCAGTGTGAAAAATGCTATCTACCTCCAGAGAGAGAGAACTGATGAACTCTGAATGTAGATTGAAGCATATTAAACACAGACACACAGACACACAGACTCACACACACATCTTTCTTTATTTTTCTTGGTTATTTTTGTCTGTGTTTTCTGTAACATGACTAATATGGAAATTCGTTTTGTCTGACTTCACAGGTATAACTGATATCAAGTTGTTCGCCTTCTCGAGGAGATGGGAGGGAATTTGGAACTCAAACTTTAAAAAATGATCATTAATTTTTTTACCTCTAACTGGGAAATATTTAATAAAATAAATCAAATATATTAAAAGATAAATTAAGGCAGAGAAAGATGAATGAAGTCATATAACAGTTGATCCAGGAGGAGAGTTGTCAAATAAATTAGAACTGCAACATGGATCTATGACCAAAGGGTTTGGGCTCGATCCTAGAAAAGGAGGGTCTCGGTGCAGGGTGGGTGTCCCAAACAGAGCCAGATGGCAAGTTATTTCCCATGATGAATTGCTAATTAATTTATGATGTTATGAAATGGCAGCAGGCACACCCAGTTATTTGGGTACTTACCAGGAAAGACCACAATGCCAGCATGAAGTAAGGTTGCAATCACACTTTAATAAGGCAAAGAAGGTATAGGGGTGAACA
>CM053623.1:162527401-162546086 GCA_028646595.1 Phalanger gymnotis | reverse complement strand
TTTTTATTTAGATTTCTTTATCTTTTTTTTTGTCACTGCCCCACTTCCCCAGAATTCAATTAAATAATTATTGGTTAAATATTTAGCATGTGTATGTAACACATTGTACCAGATGCTGAGGACATGACGAAAAACAAACAACCCAACCCCCAACCCCCGCCAAAAAACCCCAACAAAACCAAAAAACTCAACAGACCTTATTCTCAAAGAGTACACATTCCATTTGGGGGTGAGGGGCGGTGTGGAACATGTGTACAGGTCAGAAAAGGCTTTGTGTAGGAGCAGCTGAACTGAGCCTGGAAGGAAAGGAAGGTTTTTAATAGGTTGGGGTAAAAAAAAGAGGTTTGGATGAGGGCGAAGTGTATTCCAGGTCTGTGGGAGGCAAACACTGTGACTAGAGGTGGAATATTGAGTGGGAAAAATTGCTAGCAGGCCAGTGTGGCAGAAGCATAGAGTGCATGGAGGAGAGTGACATGAAATAAGTGTGAATCATAGATAGCAGCCAGACTGTGGAGAGCTTTAAATGCTAGACTGAGGAATTTATATTTTATCTGAGAGACAATAGGAAATAATCTATCGATTTTTGAGCAGGGGAGTGATATGGTCAGATCTATGCCTTAGGAAAATTATTTTTGAAGTATAGTAGCGCTAGTAAAAATGGTAAACAGGGGTGAACTTTGGGTAAACTCTACGAGGAGGTAAACCAGGTTTGAGGGATAGGCCAGGCTTGAGCAGTCAGACCAAAGGACGAACAGATTTAGGGGTAGAGCTGGGGTACTGTTGGAATGGTCAAATATGGTCAAAATTGAGGAGCTTTGTTCAGACTTCAAAGAGATTGCCAAATCTAGTTCTGAGCACCATCATATGAAGGACATCGACAGACTGGAGAATGTCCAGAAGAGGGCTATCTGGATGGTGAGAAGACTGGAGACTATGTTGTCAGAGGATCAATGGAAGAAACTGGGGATGTTTAAGCTTGGAAAAGAGGAGACTTAGTGGGGATGGCTGTCATGAGTTAGAGGGATTAGACATTTTTGTGCTTGGCTGTAGAAGACAGAAAAAGGAGGTATGGGTGGAAAATACAGAGAAGTAAATTTCAGTTTAATGTAAGAAAAAACCATCTTAATGATTAGAGTTGTTCAAACAGACTGAATCATGGGTGAGCTCTGCATGACTGATTATATTGTAGAGGGTTTGCTTGTTCAGATGTGGATAGGACTATGAATACTCTGAGGTCACTGCCAATTTTCATATTCTGTGATGAATCAGGAAGATTCGAGATGTTAGAGGGGGCATCAATCTGTATGCAGATTGAGATCTCTAAGTTTGAGGGCAGGGGGTACTGTGGAAAGGAAGACTCAGCCAGGTACTAAAATTCTTGAGAAAAGACGGGGAGAGACCTGCATGTTGATAGCTTACCACAACTAGGGTCTGGGTTGGGTGAGATAGAGAGATAATTAGAACCTCAAAAGAGGAGAAGTTGTTGATTGAAGAGAATAGAGGGAAAGTCTGAAAGCAACAGTAAGTAACAAAATATGTCTACTCCTGCTGGCTTAATGGCACCAGTGGATTTAGTGCCTTCTGGAGGAAGCAAGACTTCTATGAATAGAAGATGGAAAAAAATGTGAGAGGAAAAGGTCTAGGAAGAAGGGGGATTTGTTATGATAGAACAGAGTTCCAGAAGGCCTAATGGAAGGAGGAAGCTATGGCCAAACTAAATGGGGATTTTAGAGTGGGAAATAGTAGTAGTAGAGAGTGGGAAGTAGTAAAGAGATGGAGATTCAATTGCAGTGACTATAGCGGATGGAGGTAGCCATAACCCGACTTCCAACTGAGTCTGGGGCATTTTGCATGCTGCTGCTTTTGCACAGGAGATATGACTCCCAGTTGGGGTGAAGAATGCTGATCTGATGCAGTGGACTTGTGTAAGGCGGAGGCATACTAGGTATTCAAACCAAGAGAAAGAGGCCCTGGTCTCCCCAGAGGAGAATTGTACTCTGTTTTCCAGCTTGCCTCTCTCTTAGAGACTATAGTGGGTGAGTTCAGGGTCTCTCTTTGGTTTGAGCATTGCATTTTTTTTCCCACCAATTAAGAGTCATAGCACTCTCGGAAAATTCAGCAGCAAGCAAAATGCTTCAGGCTTGGTTGGAAGCCCTCTCATATTACTAATAATAAGATGGAAGAAGGACCAGTTGAGTGAGATTCCTACTCTCTTGTAGTCTATGAGGGGCAAGCCCAGTGCCAACTTTTTCTCTCAATAAAATGATCATTTATTCAGTACCTTTATTAAGTACCATTTATTAAGAATCACTCATTAAGGCACTAAGGTGGGTGCCTAGGTTACAAAACCAAAAAAGAAAAAATAGTTCCTGCTCTCAAGGAACTTATTCTCAATGAACTTCTAAAATCTGTCTCTAAATGCCAAACAGCAGGAAGAATGCGTTGATCATCTGGGATGATGATCAGATCATCAGAGACTTAACTGAACTCGGACCAGGCACCATTTCATAGGCCTCATCTCAAGATGACACATACACAGTAGATGTATCTCCTATGTAGAGTATGAATCTGGTGTTTGGGCCTTTGTCCCTTCAAGTCTCCCCCTCTCCCCCCATACCAGACTTCCTAGTTTTCAAAAAAAATCCTTTTTTTTCTTTTTAGCATTTTACAATTCTGTCCTGCATCCATCAAACCCATTTGACAACCATAATAATATTTCACATTTCTATGGCACTTTAAGGTTTCCAAAGTATTTTTCTCTCAGTAACCTTGTGAGGTATGTACAATGAGTCCTATTCTCCCAATTTTGAAGATGAGGAAGATCAGAGTGGCTTTCCTTGGCTGTAGAGCAAAGCTGGTATTTCTGCTCAGGTTTCCTGATCCAAGGTCCAATACTTTTTCTTGTCACAGGGGCCTTCTTTGATGATTCTTAATTCACATTTGTATGCTAAAGCTAAGCAAGCACTCTGGACTATTAAAAGTCTGATTTTTCTCTCAAAAATATGTAAATACTTAAGACTCTACATTTAGCCTTTGGTAATAGAAAAGGCACCAAATTTGGAGCCAGAAGAAGCAGGTTGGAATTCTATCTCTGTGCTATGCTATGAATTAGCTGTGTCATCACTTAACCTCTCTGGGCTTCACTCTCCTCTTCTATAAAATGAGGGTTTAAGATGCTTTCCAATTCCAACTCCTGTGATGCTATATTTTAATACATGAGCCCCAGACTAATATAAGTTAGCATTTTTTTGAAAGAGGGATTTTTGCCATAATTGGAAACAGGTGTATAGATGGGGAGGGGAAAACCCCCTTTTTACAGGCATGTGGTTATGATTATTGTTGTTACTACAAATAGTGCCTCAGAGACAATTAAGGGTCCTTTTTCCTCTCTCCACAATGGAGAAGGGCACATAAGAACTGAAAGTAAGCTGTCATTCCCTTACTTTCCAGAGAAAATAAAGTATTTATTCTTTTTCCCTGCTCAATGGTGGCAGGGACCTATGCCCCATCAGCCTCAAAGACCAATTTCCTTTCTGCTGTCCTCCTGACCAATTGTTGAGACACTCATTGCAGGTACCAAAGTGAGGATAAGAGACCAAGGGCAAAGACGTTAGGGGAGGAAGATGCCCTATGAGGTCCTCTTCTAGGAAAATCTCTGCTATTCACATCAGAATTAGGTCAATTGGAGAAAATCCCATTTAGTTTCCATCAGTTTGAGGTCTGCAAAGTTTAGTTCTCCTTATTTACCTAGTAACAGTTGATACTACCTGTCAACAAACCAACTATCTTAATGGGAATGAAAAGAGGAGGGAAACATTCTTCCTGCACTCTTAGGATTGTTCAAAGAGGGGGGGAAATAGAGTGTCGAAAACTGAGATGGAATTCTAACCTGACATGGAATGTGATTCCACTAGATTGGGTTTGGTCTTCCTACTTCCTTCCTAAATTGGACTTGGTTACTGGATCTGTCCACCTCTGACTACCGATCCCTAAATTCTCTTATAGCCATTGAGAGGGTGTATGTGGACAGATTATTAAGTTCATGAAAAACTTGAATTTGAAAGAAGCAGAGATTTTTTTTTCAGTGAGAGGTCTTTTATTGGGCTATCAGAGGAAATTTATAATATGTTTTTCTTAATGTGTAGTCGCTCAGAAAATGTTTGTTGACTGAGTGAGTGAATGAATAAACAAATTGGGGATTCCTGTTTCATTTGCCTACAACACTCAATAGAAGGAATTCTGTCTCCTCATTCCCTTCTGTGGTAACAAGAGGGACCACTATACCAGGAATGTTCATTAAAGGTGATCTTATCTCTAGTACTACCTATATTTCACTGTTGTTTCCTTCATTTGTATCCTCCTTCCTATCTCTCATTCTCTTGAGATGACATCAGAAAAAAGTATGGATCTTTTGTTGTCCTATTTCTTTTGACCACTGTGTATGGCAGAGTTGTTTTAGAGAGATAGGGTCAATGAAATCTAGCCAATTAGACACTTGTGTGTGTGTGTGTGGAGTGGAGGTAATGTAGATGACATATAGACACAGCAAGATATGGTGTAGATGGGTAAAAGGGTGTAGAGGTCATAGGATGTAGTTTATGGTGTGCAGGACCTGAGGTTGGAGACCTGAGTTTGAATTACACTTCAGGTAGTTACCATCTATGTGATCATGGGCAAATCATTTACTTTCTCAATCTTAATTTCCTTTTCTACATTATAAAATAGGTCTGATAATGATTACTTTTCACAATAACTGTGAATAAAGTGCTTTGCAAACCTTAAAGTGCTATATGAATGTGAGTTATTATTATTCCTAGATTGTTCTGCCTACCATGGATGGTGAATGGTGTCTGGGAGATTCTCTGACCCTCAGGCTCCTTTTTCTCCTTTACTTAGAGTGGTGTAGTGGAAAGAACCCTGGGTTTGGAGTCAGAAATCAGAGGTTTCACAATCAGTGTTCAACAAATATTTATTGTTCGAGGCATTATGCTAGACACTGGAGATATTAAGACAAAAAACAATAAATATCATAATAAGGCTATTTAAGGAGAGAGAGAGCTCTAACAACTAGGAAGATCAAGAGTCTTCTCAAAGGCAGTAGGCGAACGTTGAATGAAGATAAGGATTCTGAGAGGGGATGAGAAGAGAGTATATGCCAGGCATGAGAAGTAGAGAATGAACATAGTTGTGTGAGGAGGGAGGGATGGAGCAGAGTTTAGAGAAGAGCTGGTAAGTTTGGTTTGGCTGAAACATAGTTTGTGAGGGGTGAAATAAGTATGAAATAAGACTGGAAACCTAAGTAGGAGCTACATCATGATGGATTTTAAATACCACATTAAAGAGTTTGTATTTATCAAAAAAAAAAAAAGGGAAGCCACTAAAGAAAGTCTTTGAACAGTTAGGAAAATTATTTTGGCACATGGGAGAGGATGGATTGGATCAGGAAGCAGAGAAACCTTACGATAATTCAAGGATCTGGAGGGTCTGAACTAGAGCATTAGCCATGCATAGAGAACAGAACACGTGTGAGAGTCGTGGGCATAGATTTGAAAAACCTAGCAATGAAGTGGCTATAGGTAGGAGGTTAGAAACAAGGAAGACTCCATTGTTACAAAGGAGACTGGGAAGATGGTAGTGTTCTTACCAGAAAGAGAGATATGTAGATGAGGGATGTGTATAGAGAGAAAGAAATGAATTTCCACTTTGGACATACTGAATTTGAAGTGCTTATGGGCCATTGGCTTTGAAATGTAAAGCAGGCATTTTGTGATTGGGGATTAGAGTTTAGGAAAGAATTTAGATTTCCTATAAATATGTAAAAATACACACATATATGCACATATATCTATATAGACACATGTTCATGCATATATACATGTTTACATATAGATGTATGTGTGTATACATCAATTATATATACACATATATGTTTGCATGTGTGTATATACATACCTATATGTATATATTTATATGTGAATATATAATATATATTTTATATCTATCATCTTTCTTTCTCTCTCTCTTCTCTGACTTGTGGTCCAAATCTAAAGCTCTAGGTTTACACAGATTGGGGTTCATGTAATCCTGGCAGTTTATCACTCTTTTCCCTCCTTCCTCCAACATCAGAATTTAGCTAATTCTGCCCCAGCTCAGGGTTTTCCTTGGGAATCATAATTTACCTATAATGTCTATGACTCCACAATAAAAGAAAAGAGGCCTCAACTTCCGGGCAAGCACCCAAGATAGCAAGACACTGAATATAAGACAGGCTTTACTGGCAAGGGAAAAAACAAACGACTTGCACCCAAGTTCATAAGTAGTATAAACACCTCTCCTTCCCTCTTTGGTGAACCCCAGTTTCCCAAGGACCTATATATCCCTTCAGACTTAAGGTACTACCTTAGTTTGATATCTTTCAAATTCCTGATTGCTAGAGAAAGAAGCAAACCCTACCCTCTAGAAAACTCATTCCAGTCAGAGATCTATATACCCTTTTAGGCTTATAATATTACTTTGGGACTGAGATCACAACCAATGGAAAAACATGTCAATAGAGGAAATCCCCCACTCTTTGGACCCTGCACAATCTACTTAACTCCTGGTATCAGTGAAGGACAAGGTTCATATTTGATTCCATGTTCTGGCTTTCTTCCTTGATGCCTCTTAATTTAAGCTTCTGTTTCATCCAGGATTTGATTCTGTCTAGGAACTCCCCTATTGCTTTACCATCACAGCTATTTCACTGATGGAGCTCCTTTAGATTGTAAGCTCTTTGAAGGCCGGCATTGTTTTTCTTTTTGCTTGTATCTGTATCTGAAGTGCTTAGCCCAGAGTCCAGTACCTAGAATACATAAGTGCTTAATAAATATTTGTTGCCTGCCTGCTTGGTATTCTTTTCTATCTGTAAATTCTTCTTTCCTTGATCCCTTTCCCAGTCTGGTTCCTTTAACATTAGGCATAAATCCTGGATGCTTTTCGTTAGCCTTGGTGATCCTTTCCTATCTGCCTGCTACTACCCCTTCCCCCACCTGATTCTGATTAGCATAGGACTTCCTGGTTGAGGGCATGGGGTTGGTATGCTGGTGGTAGAAGGGAGGGACCATTTGGTGGTATAAATCACAGAATCTTAGGATAAGAAGGGACCTTTGATGTCATCTAGTCCAACTTATACTCGAACAAGCATCCCTTCTAAACTATTCCCAATAAGAAGCGTGGAGACTAAGGCACTGGAGAACTTTTTTCCTGGGCCAACTATTTGCTCCTGGAAAAAGGTCTTATCCTTTGATGATTAGAAATGCGACTTCAGAATCGTATAACTGTAAGTACTCTTCGTTTATAGCCAGAATTTCCTCCTTACAACAATTACTTTCAACAGTGAACAGGAAAAAAAAGAAGTCTGAAAGTTCATTCATGTGATGATGTATTGTGCATTGTGTAGGTAGGAACTAGAAACAGGATTCTGTTATTTAAAATTAAAATAATACTACCAAAAATACAGAGGCTTTTATAAAAAATGCCAAAAGAATAAGATATGAGTAGCTAGCTAAGATAAGTGATAATAACTCATGGTACTCTGTGGAGAAGCCATTAGGACTGAAATGAATTCTAGCTGCTTTATAGTATGTGGCCCCGCATTTAGTGAAGTCTTAATAAATGTTTGTTGAATTAAATTTGGTTTTAAGTTGCCCATGGAGCTTTGCAGCAATATCTATGATAGGTCCATTATAAGCCGTTATATTACTCATCCTTTCCAGAATAACTGTACCCCTTTCCCAACCCTTTCCCGATCTAATCATTTGCTGTTGTCTTTAATCTACTAAGATTTTGGCACCATGGGCAGTGGGAAACTAGAAAGGAATGAAAGTAATTTCTTGGGGGATATATTAAAAAAAAACAGAACTCTGACTCATATGGTCTGAGTCAGATGAGGGAAATAAGGCTTGTGCAATTGGATCAATATACTCTTTCTTGATTATCCCTTGATGAATGTTGCTACTTCCTCTCTTGATGACAGAGAGAAGGTGGAGCCATGGAACTCTTACTTTACTTGTTTTTATTTTTTTATGAGAAAGAAAATGAGAGGACATAGTGGATAGAGCATCAGCTTTGGAGTCAGGAGGACCTGAGTTCAGATGTGACCTCAGACACTTAATAGTTGTGTGACCCTGGGCAAGTCACTTAACCCTGATTGCCTTAAAAAAAAGAAAAAGAAAATGATCTTGGATTGTAAAGGATAGAACAAAAAAAATGGTCCATGATAGGGAGCTGGTAGTAAATATGTAGAGAGTAAGAGAGTTCCTAGCTGCTTTTGATGAATTCAAGTCACCAGACCCAGACCAACAACATCCAAGAATACTGAAAAGTTTGGCAGATGTGATTGCTGAACCATTGTTCTTAGAAATCTTTGAATGATCAAGGAGGTGCCATTGGATTAAAGAAAAGTGTAGTAGAGTGGAAAAAGCAATGGATTTATAGTCACAGGAGCTGTGTGCAAATTTACCTCTGTATACCTTAATATCTTCATCTGCGAAATGAGATATTTGGACTAGATGGCCTACAGAGTTGCTTTCCATTCTAAATGTATGATCTTAGGATACCATTTTTTTAGAAAATGGAAGAGAATGGAGTCTTGAATTGGTTAGTGAATACCCAAGAAAAGAAAACTGTAGTCACCAGAGCCAGCAAGTCTTAATAGACTAACATCATTTCCCTTTCTGATAACATTACTTGATAGGTAGGTAAGGAGATTATTATAGATAACATTCACCTAGGTTTCAGTAGAGTATTTGACAGCCTCTAACTTGCTCTTCTTGTGAAGAAAATAGAGGAATGTGGTAAGCATTAGTACATTTGGGTTGATTAAGAACTGTTTGAATGGCCAAAACCAAAGAACATTCATGCTTTGATGTTGACGTGGAAGTAGGTCTCCAGTGGAGTGCCATGAGAACTTGTGATTAATTTTGTGTTATTTAAGATTTTTCTCAGAGACTTGTCTAAAAGTCAAGAAGGAACGCTTATCAAGTTTGCAGATGACACAAAACTGAAGGGATACCTAATGCACTGGTTGACAGTCAGGATCCAGAAAGATCTTGGCAGGGTAAGATTTTGGGCTGAATCTGTGATGTAATTTGATTGGGATAAATGTAAAGTCATACACAGGTTAAAAAACAGACCTCACCAGTACAAGAGTTAGGAGGTGTGGTTTGACAATAGCTTGGGTTTTCAAAGACTTTTTCAAGCCTGAGTATTTTAGTGGCCCACATGCTCCATAAAAGATAATAGAACCCCCAAAGGCAGATCCATACTTATTGGGACTACATAGCCCTGTCTTGTTCATAACGTTTTTGGTAACATCATGTTCAGCTTTGGGTGTCGCCTTTTAGGAAAGATGTTAATAATTTGCAGACTGTCTAGAAGGGGGTTGACCAGGGTGATGAAGGGTCTTAAGATCATGCAGGATGAGATTAGGTTGGGGGCATTAAGGATGTTTTAACTTGAAGAAGAGAAGACTGAGGGTTGACATGATTGTTGTCTCCAACAGTCAAAGTTGTCTGTCACATGGAAGAGCGGTTAGATTTTGTTGTAGTTGTTGCTTTTTGCTCCATCGTGGAGGGAAGATCCAGGAACAGTGGGTGGCAGTTACAGAAAGGCAGATTTAGGCTTGATGTAAGGAAAAAGCAGCTGGGTGGTGCAATGGATAAAGTGCTGGCCCTGGAGCAGGAGTAGGGAAGCTCCACCTCAAGGCAACATGGAAAAAAGGTTGAGGATGATTGGGAAGAATGGAAATCAATCAGGTATTTCTTTCATTGTTTCCTGAAGAAAATAACAATCAAAAATATTCGCTGAATGAAATGTACCAGAAAAATTATTAATAAAATTGTTTTCCCGAAATTTAGAGAATACATTGCTGAAAACATCTTAGTAATTTATGATTTAATCCATATTAACAATGATTATTTTAAAAAAGGGTTGTGTAGGACATGAAGGCATGACAAAATTGGCACCAGGCTTATCACCTTTAAAAGAGTTGGGGATGTGGGTAGACCTCGCTTTTTTGGTTGGGAACCTATGATTTCCTCATTCCCAATGAGGACACTCTAAGTCCCAACTAAAACTCCATCTTTTACTGGAAGCCCAGTCCCTTTTAATTCTAGTGCCTTCCCTTTGTTAATTATTTCCCATTTACTTTGTGTATATTTGTTTGCATGTTGTCTCTCCCGTTGAATTGTAAGCTCCATGAGGGCAGGGACTGTTTTTTTGCCTCTTTTTGTATCTCTAGTGCTTAAATCAGTGCCTGACACGTAGGAGATGCTCAGTAAATGTTTTTTAGTTGACTGACTGCTGCTCCCTTTGCCAATATGGATCATCAGTTGTTCTGTAATGAAATGACTTGTCCAAGATCACATAGCTAGCATATGCCAAAGACAGAACTTGAACCCAGCTCTTCCTGAGTGTGATACCTGTTTTCTATTCACTCTGCCTGGTTCTGTTGTGCAGGCAAACAAAAGTAGCTGAAAAGGTAGCCGGATGACTACTTCTTTTGACCTGAGGCTACTGCTTTAGATATCAGTCAATTCTTGTGTCTCTCCTGGTGCACCAGGTGTTTGCTGAGATAATGGTTCATGAAATTAAACTTTGGAACCAAATGGACTAAAGAACAAGTCCTTTGATTTTAGGACAACATCTGATGTATAGTTTATATACATATATGTGCATATATGTGTATATATGCATATATATACATATATAGTTTAATTAAATGGAGATAGATAAATATAAGGTTAATATATCTGTCCAATTTATTATCTGAGAGAGAAAACCTTTGGTCTTTCTACCATCCTCATATATTTAACTGAATCTCCTGTGACTAATAACTGAATCTATTAATGTTTTACCCCTTTTCTTTCTTTTCCTTCTTTCTAGGACCACTGTTTCAATCATCATGGCTTCTCCCCCTACAGGATGCGGAACCAACCTAAGCTCCACATACTATAACCTTTGTGACATGGACAGCCCTTGGGGCATTGTTCTAGAGGCATTTGCAGCAGCTGGAGTTGTGACCTCAGTTGCCTTCATGTTATCCCTTCTTATTCTCATCTGCAAGATCCAGGACTCCAATCGTAGAAAAGTCCTTCCTACCCAGTTTGTCTTTCTCCTGGGTGTGTTGGGCCTCTTCGGCCTCACCTTTGCTTTCATCATCAAACTCAACGACAGGACTGGTCCCACTCGTTTCTTTCTCTTTGGAGTCCTCTTTGCCCTCTGCTTCTCTTGCTTACTTGCGCATACATTCACCTTGGCCAAGTTGGTCCGAGGGAAGAAGCCCCTCTCATTACTGACAATCCTAGGCTTGGCCTTGGGCTTCAGCCTGGTTCAGGACATCATTGCTATTGATTATGTTGTCATCACCATGAACAGGACCAACACTAATGTCTTTGCTGAAATGCCAAGGACCAAGCTCAATGAAGATTTTGTGATGCTGCTGATCTATGTCCTCTTTTTGATGGCTTTCACCTTCCTCATGTCTCTATCCACCTTTTGTGGCTCCTTTACCGGTTGGAAGAGGCATGGTGCACACATCTTCGTAACCATGCTTTTCTCCATTGCCATCTGGGTAGCGTGGATTACTTTGCTTTTACATGAACCCCCCGAACAAATTTGGGATGATACCATCCTTAGCACTGCCTTGGTTGCCAATGGCTGGGTCTTCCTATTAATATACATTTTGCCTGAGTTTATCCACCTCACCAAGCAACGTAACCCAAGGGACTACCCTGTGGAAGACAACCTTTGTAAACCTCAATTCATGAAGCAGAGCTATGGTA
Organism: Phalanger gymnotis; assembly: GCA_028646595.1. Classification (NCBI taxonomy): domain Eukaryota; kingdom Metazoa; phylum Chordata; class Mammalia; order Diprotodontia; family Phalangeridae; genus Phalanger; species Phalanger gymnotis. The sequence goes on along the minus strand of CM053623.1, from coordinate 162,534,264 downwards.
TGGAGAACAGAGCCTACTTGCAAGAGGAAATCACTCAAGGTAATGCATGGGAATTCACTCACACAGGGAGTGGTAAAAGATAAGTAGAATTTGAGAACAGGAAAGGATTGTTGTTGTTTGTCCTTTGTTCTCGAAGGGGACTATGACTGCAGGAAGGTGATGCCATGATTTGCAAGTGAATTGGATTTAAATGAGGGAGGGCTGTGCAAAGTCACCAGCCTCACTTTCTCCTCTGGAACCATCTGGGCCCAGTGAACCAATATTGATGAGGGTGACTGGAGGTGGCTCTGGATACAGAGGGAGACTTTGGCCTTTTTAAGCTAACTTCTAGATATTATCTAGTACCACTCTCTCATTTTGTAGATAAAGGAAACTGAGGCCCAGAGAATTCAAATGATGTGCAAAGTCACAAAGCTAGTAAGTAGATAAAACCCCCAGATATTTTGACTCTTAATCCAGTATTCTTTCCACTTTCCGTGGTTGCCTGTCATTTATAATTCCCCATATTTGAATAACTCTTTCTAGGTTTTATAGCACTTTTACACATGATCTCATAGAACCTTTACCACAACCTTATAGCATAAAGAAAGCAGACATTATTATTGCATTTTGATATTTTATATCAATTTTAAAATAATTTTATAATTTGTAATTTTTAAAATATATTTTATAATTTTTAAAGCTTCATAGCTGTGTAGCATTTTTCAGTTTTTATTGCCATCTATGCTATCATATTACTTCATCCCATTTGTGACAGAGGGGGAAAGATCTTATTTCATCCTCCTAACAATTCTGTGAGGTGTTAGCATAATTATTATTAGTCCCAGTTTACAGATAAGGAAACAGAAACACAGGCAGCTCAAGTAACTAATCAAGGTCACATGGCTGGTACCTGGAAACTATAATCTAAATCTTGTCAGTAGGTAGGGGCAGCTAGGTGGCACAGTAGATAGAGCAAAGGTCTGGAGTCGGGAAGACTCATCTTGCTGAGTTAAAATCTGACCTTAGACACTCACTAGGTGTGTGACCCTGGCCAAGGCACTTAATCTTGTTTGCTTCAGTTCCTCATCTGTAAAATGGGCTGAAGAAGGAACTGGCAAAACACTCTAGTACCCTTGCTGAGACACCCCCCCCTCCCCCCGCAAAGGTCATGATTGACAATAAAAAGAAGAGGTAATTCAACCACTGAACTCTTGGGAGAAGAATGAATACTGATAGGACATCTAGAGCTTGTACTTGGCAGCACTAAAGCTTTGGGCTATCCTGGGTGTGAGGTAAAATCACAGCTAACTTCACGGGTGGATGGTTTTAGAACTAGAGGTTAAGACCATTCAGGGCAAACTAGATGGATCTGTTCTCAGTCACAAGTGAGTCTGTCCTCTAGAGCAACAGGGCCCTAAGAAGCAATTCCTCCTGCATTATTTCTCAGGGTTATTGAAGTTCCTTGACAGTCACTTGGAAGACTGATGAAACAAAGGCAATGAAGAAAAGGGTGTGTGTGTAGGGAGGGGTTCTTGGAAGAGAGGGAGGAGAACTTTCTTAAATCCTCATTCTTTTTTGTCCCCAGATGTCCATAAACAGGTAAGTTTTGAGGAATGGCTTAGATTTTTAAATGAAATGCTACACGGTACTATAATATTTTCAACCTCATAGCTTTTCCCAAGTTTAGAACCTCCAATGTACATAGAATAGGGTTTTTAGTAAAAAGTTCAGAAAGATTACTTTGACCATATGCTTTTTTGTTTTAAATTTATTTTATTTTTAATTTATGGAATAAAATAAACATTTCCATAACATAGTATAATAAAAAAGATGATTGCACATGAAACTGCAAATCTATTATATACAACTTGCTATTCCTTTTGAATATACAACAAAGTTACCATGTAAATTTCTTTTTTTCTTTACTTCTCTCTCTCCCCCCTGCCCTAGAGATGGCCACCATTAGACATAAATATGTATGTATGTATGTATGTGCATATATACACACTTGCACACACACACATATATATATACACATACATATGTATATGTCAAATTGTTCTACGAATGCCTCTATTAACCCAGGAAAGTAAAAATGGGTAAAATCAGGAATGAGATTCACTCATAGAGGCTTTCTGGCACTCTCAAGATAATAATGATAATGATAATAGCTAACATTTATATAGCACTTACTATGTGCCAGGCACTGTGCTAAATGCTTTACAATTATTATCTCATTTGGCCCTGACAGCAGCCATGGGCGGTAGGTGCTATTATTATCCCCATTTTATCGGTGTGAAAACTGAAGCAAACCTATGTTGAGTGACTTGCCCAGGATCACACAACTACTACATGTCTGAGGCTAGACTCATCCTCAGGACTTTCTGAGCCCAGTCCCAGGGCTCTATCTACCTGCCACCAGATACATTTAAAGACTCTGGAAAAGCATTTTTGAAGACTTCCTCGGAGGAGGAAGTGCCAAGTGCGAAATGCCAAGTGCCAAGACCAAATGACTGCTTTGATTGGCTTCTTTCTCTAGCACATGATGAGACTTTACGTAACTTGGTAAAGGAATGTGTGATTTTCTCCTCTTTCTCTCTTTCAGGCCCAGAAGGCCCTGGCAGCAACACACTCTATGCTCCATACTCTACTCATTTCCAGCTTCAGGTAAATAGTTTCCTTTCTTTTCTTCACCTGTGGCATTAGGGCATCAGTGCTATCTCTTATGCTAATTAGGACTCTGGGCTTAGAAAGCACGGATGGGACTCAGCTTTCAGCCAGGATATCCTGGAAAGGACTGTGATTGAAGGGAAAACTAGGGAAAAGGGAGCCCCAGAGTAGGGCTCTATGTATGCTTTTTTCAACAAGATCTGAGATAAGTTTTATTAAAAAAATAACCTTTACAATAGCACCTACCATGTACCGGGCACTATGCTTAGTGCTTCACAACTATGATCCTCGCAACAATCCTGAGAGGTAGGTGCTACTATTACCCCCATTATATAGATAAGAAAACTGAGGCAAACAGATTAAATGAGCTGGCCAGTATCACACAGCTAGTAAATGTCTGAGGCCAGATTTGAAGTCGTATCTTCCTGCTACTCTAGCCATTGTATCACTTAGCTGCCTCAGTTTATTAGCAACACTGTAACTCATTTAATAGTGACTTTTTTTTCAGAATCGGGACTCTCAAAAGGATTTCTCAATCCCACGACCCAAGACCCGCTCAAGCCCCTATGATGATTATGGTGGAAGGAAAGATGGCAATTGATACCACAGTGTAAAATGAGAAGATGAACGCAAATGGCAGCAGAACCAGCTTAGGTTTTACAGGGAAATGGAATAAGCCCCCCAAATGCCAAGGAAACTGGACTAAAATAGGGAGTGCGGAGAAACTTTCCTCTCTTCTAGCCCCAACTCTCTTAACTCTCAGAAAGAAGGGAGTAAACCAGGTTGATGTTCTGGACAATGTTACTTATTTCCTTCCCTGGTCTCCACCCCAAAGTATTTTCTTTTACAAGTAGTTTTTGTCAACTCAGGATTAGAACCTCCAGTCAGGTGAGTGAGGGAGGCCCCCATCTCAGTATATGTATGACTTCCATTTTGGTCATTCTGATTGCATATCTTTGGTTCATTGGGTTTTATGAATTCAACTCATCCTTCTGAAGACAGATTGCCTAGATGTTTTTCTTGTGATCCATGGGCTTTGCAAAGATTGAGAAACTGAGTAAAAACAACAGAGGGTCAAAAACAGCCTCTCAATCCACATCTGCCTTAATCTTATCCCCTGGCTCCCCACCTCCCAACCAATTCCCTGACATTTATCTTTCTCTGTGGGCACAATGGACTTTCCCTGCCACTCTAGATTTAGCAATTTCCACAGATCTGTCCAATAGATTGACCTCTTGTTTTCCTTGGTATTATTTCCCAGGCCAGCCCTCCATTTATTTCCCATTAAATTCTAAAACTAAAGCTTTATCTGGAGTTCCCCTTCCGGATGTCCCTTGCCTGAATAAGCCCAATGCTCTTTTCCCAGAAGAATTTGCTCTGTTCTGGAAGCAAAGCTGTGGCACTGACCCTCATTCCTAAACCTGACTCTGTATCCTCTGTAAATCATCTAATATTGCCCTTACCCTCTCTGTTCAGTAAATGTGTGGATGGTGTTTACTAATGTGGAAGACTTTCGTTATGTAATAAGTTATTCATCATTTCTCAGATGGAATAAACAATAAAAGGTGAGTTAGTAACTGAAGTAATTTATTCTCTACCCCTTCCATGAATAGTGCAAGTTGTGGGGATCATCTATCATGGAAGCTAGAACAAGCTTCTGACAAACTTTGGGCAGGGGCTTGAGGGAGTGATGGAGCTGAATTCAGCAGAGGAAGACTGTATCTTCCTTTCTCCACTCCACATCTGGGGCGTGGGTATCTTCCCTAGTGAAATGGTCAGAATGCTTCTTTCTGGGGAAGTGGGTAACCAGGTTGTATAAAGCTAGGGTAGTCATGGTGATGTTTTTTAGGGAATTGGAACCAAACTTTAGCCTAACCTCACATGGAGTTCTTCCACCAATGTACAACTTTAATGTTTTTGGCTAAAAAGGATGGGGAGAAGAGAGGTTAGGGCTGGGAGCACACTGTTTTAGTACTTCTGGGCTATAATTTTAGTTTTTATTGTTCTTTTACCATCTTCTTACTATAAATAGGGTTGTTTATGTCGATAAGGTGTATTCAAGGGATATGAGGAGACCACTGTTTTAATAAGCTCATTCTAACATAGCAAGTATTCCATGGGAACAAGGTCTGAGAGCCAGGCTGGTTATATCTTCCCATCAAGATTCTAGAGGTACCCTGAGGGGTACTCCTTTCTTAAATGCCATTGACTCAAGTTTTCACTAGTTTATTTCCCCACTTTTGGCCACCAGTGACTAATGGCCCATTCTGCATTTGACTGCTTAACATAAATTGGCTTTTAGAAAGGGATATTTATTTTGAGGATATAACAAGAACAAAAGTACAAATATTTGCTTCTACACTTTGAGGACACATTCTCCTTTGTATCACCTTGGTCTCTCTCAGGAAAGAAAGGGCTCAAAATTAGCATAGTTTCTACATAGCATTATTACTGCCCGCCCCCCCTGCCAAGTTCATGTCCAGAGGTGGTATGAATGTTGGTTGAGTACTTATCCCAGCTGCCGATGTTTCTGACCTCCTCGTTCCTTGTGGTATCAATGCTGGGCAGGCTGCAAAACCCAACATAGATTCTAAGTCCTGGATTCACATATTCCTGGACTCCTGTTCTTTTGACCTTTCAAAACTCAGAAAGCCACAGCCTCCATATTCATCTCCTTTACTTAAATGAAGAATAAAATAATGAGGCAGGCAAGGGACTGAAGCCTGTAGTCACAGAGCAATGCTACTCCCAAGGCTTTTGGGTCAGGGTCTTAGGCTGTGTCCAACATGGTCTGAGGAGAGATGGTGGTCAAATTTGTGGTGGTGGTGTGACTTGCCTGGCACATATTGCCTCAAGATTCCTTGCTGCTTCTGCTAGACTGGCTTGTCTTCTCTGAGGATGGCAATTAATGGGGAAGGCTGGCCCCTTCTCCACAGGAGTTGCTTACTTAGATGATGGCTATCAGAGTTGGTTTGGAAGCAAGACTGGTGGTTTGGGGGAAGGGAGAGCTGCTACTCCCCAAGCAGTGTATCCCATAATGGGAATATTTGTTTAATTTACACAGGTTCAATTAGTTACCTATTCCATTGCCCATATCATGGACTTAATACCCACCCTAGAAGCTGCTGTGAGGTCTATCCATCTAGCCTGTATTTTTATTTGTTTGGTTTTAAAACCATCCAGTGTGTTAGGGAGTCATAATTCTAAAATCTTTCTTTTCCCAAATTCTCCTTAAAAGAACTGTAATGATGCAGGACTGGTGGATAGGTGTGGTTGGGTCATGTAGTAGGAGCTTGGATGAACTGTGAGGTATATGGCACCTGTTGTGGCCACCAGCCTTCCTTAGCTCTAAACCTTGGTTCAGCACTACCTGGTGCTTTGCATGCTACCATGGTAGTTTCGATTGTAAAAGGATTGGCGTGGGAGTGGGGAAGATTGTTGTCCCAACATTTCTTTTGTCAGAAATGTTATTCCAGAATAAGCTGTCTACAGCTCTTCACTGTGGAAGGGATGTTTCATTTCATCAATTTAAATATCAATTATTAAAGGAGTCTAATTGGATTTTCAGGGTTCACAAATGCCTATTGCGTTAAATAATTTAAAAAAAGGCTTAAACCTGTTGTACTAAACCAGATTTAGGCTTGTCTCACAATGGGTGCTGTGGGTGGGAACTTGGATGAGAGAGGTGGTTTTTTTAGCTGCCACTCTAAGGCTAATTTTAGCATGACTTGCATGCATTCAAATTGGTTTTAAACCTTCTAATAGGTAGTGCATATGTTTTTGGTTTTGTGCCCTTCTGAAAAGAAGTCAGATGGAAACTTTCTTCATCTTGGCTCTCTTCTTACCTACCGAATCGACTATTAGGAATAAATTTGAGCCTCTAATGCAGCCCTTCTGGAATTTTCTCTTCTGACATTACATTTTTGCTCCATGTCTTCTTCCTTAGAATGAATTTCCCAAGCCCACCTGCTGCCTCCCTGACCATCTCCTTCATCACCACCTAGACAGTCTTTCATTTCAGTGAAGAGTCCTTTTAGTGAAGGATTTCTGAAGCTCAGTGCTTATCATATGGGTTTGGTGTGGAAGACCACAGCCATATGTAAACTGCTATCCAGCATGCATTCCATCGAGCACTAATGGTCCTCACCTTTTGGTGCTCTCACAGGCATCTTAGAAGAGTGTGGGTAGGGTTGTGAGATCTGTCACCCAGG
>CM053623.1:162465642-162526901 GCA_028646595.1 Phalanger gymnotis | reverse complement strand
AGGAGAGAATGAGGAAGAAGATAAAAAGGGGGGATGATGGAAGGGAGGGCAGAAGGGGACGAAGATAATCAAAAACAAACACTTTCGAAAAGAGACAGGGTCAAGGGAGAAAATTCAATAAAGCGGGATAGGTTAGGAAGAAGCAAAACATAGTTAGTCTTTTACAACATGAGTATTGTAGAAGGGTTGTACATAATGATATGCATGTGGCCCATGTTGAATTGCTTGACTTCTTAGGGAGGGTGGATGGGAAGGGAAGAGGGGAGAGAATTTGGAACTCAAGGTTTTAAAAAAGTAGATGTTCAAAAGTAAAAAGTTTTCTTTTTTTTCATGCAACTAGAAAATAAGGTACACAGGCAATGGAGCATAGAGATTTATCTTGCCCTACAAGAATGGAAGGGAAAGGGGGATGGGAGGGGAATGGGGTGACGGAGGGGAGGGCAGACTGGGGAACAGGGCAACCAGAGTGTACTCCATCTTGGAGTGGGGGGTGTGGAAATGGGGAGAAAATTTGTAATTCAAACACCTGTGAAAATCAATGCTGAAAACTAAACATATTAAGAATAAATTGAAAAAAAAACAAAATTATTAATTAATTTTTAGTTTTCAACATTCACTTCCATAAGATTTTGAGCTCCAATTTTTTCCCCTATCTCGCCTCCCCCGCCCCAAGATGGTGTGCAATCTGATATAGGCTCTACATATACATTCATATTAAACATATTTTCCCCTTAGTTATGTTGTAAAGAAGAATTAGAACCAATGAGAGGAACTACAGGAAGAAACACACACACACACACACACACACACACACACACACACACACAGACAGAGAGAGAGAGAGAGAGAGAGAGAGAGAGAGAGAGAGAAAGCGCACAGATACTGCTTCCATGTGCATTCAGACTCAATAGTTCTTTTTTTGAATTGGACAGCATTTTCCATCATGAGTCTTTTGGAGTTGTATTAGATCCTTGCACTGCTAAGAAGAGGTAAGTCTATCAAAGTTAGTCATCACACAATGTTGTTGTTATTGTGTACAGTTGTCTCCTCATTCTGCTGACTTCACTCAGCATCAGTTCATTTAAGTCTTTCCAGGTTTTTCTGAAGTTCACCTGCTCATTATTTCTTATAGCACAATAATATTCCATAACATTCATATACCACAACTTGTTCAGCCATTCCACAATTGGTGGTCATTCCCTCAATTTCCAATTCTTTGCCACCACCAAAAGAGCTGCTATAAATATTTTTATACATGTGGATCCTTTTCCCATTTTCTCAGTTTTCCATTTTTCCTTCCTTCCTTCCTTCCTTCCTTCCTTCCTTCCTTCCTTCCTTCCTTCCTTCCTTCCTTCCTTCCTTCCTTCCTTCCTTCCTTCCTTCCTTCCTTCCTTCCTTCCTTCCTTCCTTCCTCTCTTCTTCCCTCACTTCCTCAGCAGTGTGAAACATAATTAGAGAGCAAAGACTGGATTTAGTGAGACCAATGAGTCAATTTGAGGCTAATAAAATAATCAGGCAAAGACTAATGAATGACACTCATTCCTAGGGAGATTGGCATGCAATGTACATTGTGGAAGTGGAATCAACTGGATTTGTTAAGTAATTCAATATGGAGGTGAGGTAGAGAGAAGAGCCAGGACTTTGAGCTTGAGTGACTTGGAGGATCCCAATGCTCTTAACAGAGATAGGGGATATTAGTAGGAAAAGCAGGTCTTGGGTTGGGGAAGCTACTGAATTTGAATTTGCCCATGTTAAATTTGAGAGGCTGGTGGGACGTCCATGTGAGTTTTTGGACTTCAAAGGTGAGAATAGTGATAATAATAGTAACTAACATTTCTGTCATGCTTACTATGTGACAAACACTGTGCCAGGTGCTTTACAGTTATCATCTCATCTGATCCCCATGACAACTTTGTGAAGCAAGTGCTGTTGTCATTATCCCCATTTTCCAGATGAGGAGCTGAGGCAAATGGATTTAGTGACTTGCCCAGGGTCCCACAGCTAGTAAGGGTCAGAGGCTGAATTTGAACTCAGTTCTTTCTGACTCCAGGCTCAGCATTCCATCCACGGTGCCACCTAATTTGGGGCTGGATGACTAGATTTGGGAGTCACTTTCGTAGATTTGTTAATTAAACCAATGAGGATGAGTGAAGTCCCTAAGAAAAAGAGCATAGAGGACAGAGAGAAAAGTATCTAGGGAAGAGTCTTCATTTCCCACCCAGTTGCACTTCTTTGGATGCCACAATGCCCTCAGGACCCTCATCATTAGGGAACTCAGCATTCTGCCAGATTGTATCAGTCTTGGTACTCATCAGTATTCTTAATATACTCTTTTCTGATCAGATTGTGGAGTAAGGAGTTCCTCCCAAAGCCTCCATTTAAAGAAGGCTCCTAGGCCTGTCATCTCTTGGGGTATCTGCCAACCCCCAGCTTCCTTTTGTGTGTTATTTTCCTTCATTACATTGTAAGCTCTTTGAGGACAGGGACCATCTTTTTTTCTTATTTCTATCCCCAACACTTAGCACAGGTACATATTAGGTACTTAGTATTTACTTTGACTGTCTACACTGAAAGGACCAGAGAATGATGATGAAGTGTGAAATCGATAGAGAAGAAGAACCGGGGCCATGTTTCTCACAGAAACCCAAGGCACAAAGAGTATTCAGGAGGAGTGGATGACCAACCATGTCAAGTGCTGTAGGAAGGTCAGGGAAGGTGAGGGATGGAAAAAAGCCACTAGTTTTTGTAATTAAGAGGCCATGGGACATCTTTAAGAGAGCAATTGCTGTACTTAATCCTTTATTTCTAGAAACCACTATCTGATTTCCTACTCATCCGTTCTGGAATCTCTAATTTCAATTTGTCCCCAAAGAATTTCAATTATTTTTGGCTGGTCAAATAGCAGAACTTGTTTTCATATTGAAGAGCATTTATATCTCAATATGATGAAAGTTATATAAAGGCAAGGTGGAATGAAAGGCAATCCTTGCATTGCAGGAGGAACATATTTCATCATATCTAAACTGTTATTTGCTGAAAGCTTTTTTTCCAACTTGAGAAAATATTTCTCCTCTGGAGAATTATATAAAAGCAAATCTCAACCATGGAAACCAAACAGCCACCTCTGGGCCTTTTCTCCAAGAGATCATGTTGAAAAAAAGAATTTTGAAGTATGTATTATTTTCCAGAGATTGTTTTAAAGTAAATGGATGAACAGAGTCAGTTCAGATTAGAGAAAACAAATTCAACAAGTCTCCAGGGCTTGAGATGGGGCTCTGAATGGATGTATTGTTCTGAATTTCCCAACGGCTACTACTGTTGTTAGAAAATAATGTTAGAAAGTAATGTTTTCCATTTTTAGTGAAATAAAGTTGGATCGGAGAAGGACTTGAAGAAGAAGAAGAATGGGGAGAAAGAAGAGTAGAGAAGGAGATTTATAGGGTTTTATAATTATGGGAGAGGTCAAGAAATCAAACAAGGGGAAGGCCTCAAACTGAAGGAAAGGCAAAGGATTCAAAGATGCCTCAAAAAAGGAAGGGAAACTAACAACATCTAGCATTTATGTAGGGACTTAAAGTTTACAAAGTGCTTGGTGAATATTATTCCATTTGATCTCCACAATGACCCATTTTACAGATGAGAAAATGGAGGCAAATAGAGGCTAAATGACTTGCCCAGGGTCACACAGCTAGTAAGTGTGCAAGGCAGATTTCAAACTTGGGTTTTCCTGATTTCAAGTTCCAGGACTCTATTCATTGTGCCATCTAGCTGCCTGAAAGATTGAGAGCAGAAGACTGGAGAAGAAAAAGAAAGAGGAGCAGAAGAAGGGCCTAAGTTGAAAGAGAAGAGGGAGGAGGAGGGAAGAATGACTGGAGGGAAGAGAGTAAAAAGAAGACTGGAAGACGAGGATGATGAAAAGTTCATGAGGAAAAGAAAGAAGCTGGAAAGGATATGGCTATGAAGGTCCTAATGAGGTTAGAAGGTTCTAACTAGGTATGAAGTAAAACACTTTGTTATTCTTAAAGATGTAAATTATATATTTGGTTTCATGGTATAAGGGTAAGCAAAGTGGGGCTTTTTGTTGTCTTTCGTTTGGGAGTGTTGGGGCAATCAAGTGCCTTTGATTGAGTCTTGCCTTTGTTGTAGGAAGACCCATACTGTTTTGCTATTTAGGTCACCAGAGGTGTGAAACCTTCGAGAGGTGTGAAGCCCTGGAGAGATGTGAAGCACTCTGACCCTGAAGAAGTGCATATATACTCTGAGGTTAGCATTTTGTTTGGAGCTCACACACTGGAAAAGTGTAGTGTGATTTGACCATACGAGACTCTGGGTAGCTATTAAGGAGTGCCCCCCACCCCGGCTTTTAAAACCCAGATGTTGGTGCCACTCTCTCTGGTAACTATGTAATTCTTTGGTCAGACAGCTAGATGCCTGTCTGTTTATAACTGTGGGTTTGCTCTGTTTATATTTTCTCTGTTTGTAATTTCTGTTTGCATTTGCTCTTAAGTTCAGGGTGCTGGCTTTTCCTCCTGAACTAAGTGAATGACATATGTATGTTTGATTCAAGTGAGATTGTTAACCCCTTACAAAAGCAAATCAAAGAATCTGTGCTAGCAGCCTTCCTGTGTGCTGGTGTTATTGGCCTTGCACAGCCACGGTAGCTGCAAGTCACATTGTTGTTACACATGGTACACATTAGGTCTTCCAGAGCTTTAGCTGGTCTGATTTTTCAACCATAAACCTCATAGTTCTTACACATTTTAGATATATACATGCAGTTACTGTCTAAATACATAAGGATATGATATGGTTCATATGTAGCATGGTTAGATAATGTGTTCTGGGATCTGACCCACTCCCTTTCCAAGGAAGATAGCAATTGCCTCCTCTATAGAGAGTAGGAGGGCAATCTGTCCTCCAGATAGCTGGAGGGATCAGGGAAGGTGTCAATGGAGAAGATGACATCTGAGTTGGGTCTTGAAAGAAGGGAAAAATGTGAATGGGTAGAGGTATAGAGTCTGTTTTAGATATGGATAACAGTAGAGAGCTTCACAAGAGGGGAGAACAGAGAATATCTTTCTCCTACCCACAACTCCCACCAATACGCTCACACTTAGCTATCCATAACCTAATCAAATTAGCTGCATGAATATCAGAAAGGATAGAAGGACCAGTGCTGTATCAGATTGCCAAATCCCCACCTGAGATTTATTGATAGGAAAACCAGTGGTTTTAAGCAAGCATAGCTGATTTTTCTTAGCTGTAATTTTATTGTTGTCAAACATTATTTTGATATTCTGGAAATGAATGGTTTACCTTATACAATGGCACAGGAAGAATCCTTCTAGCTGCAAATAACCTTGTTGGATATAAGTTGCACTAAAAGAAATTCTCATTCTCCTAAGGACATTTATACACAGCCAACTTCTGTTCTCAATTCTGTACACGCAACTCCCATAAAACAGCATGTGTGTAGCTGGAGGAAGTCTTCGCATGCTTGGGGTAGATACCGCCCAATTCACCAATGGGCTTGAATCTTGTTGGTTAACTTCAACCTGGTTTAACCCATCTACTGAGACAGTTTTACCAGAGGTGATTTACCAGTGCGGCTGCTACATAGGCTACAGCTTCCCAGAGCTACAGATGAATGTTGAGGGCCAGGTAGACAGACACCAAAGGTGGATGAGCCCTGAAAAGCCCAGAAGAGAGCTTGGCGAAGCCTCATACAATAGGTGCTAGGCCGTCTCGAACACCGCATACATCCTAAAGGGTTAGTATTTTTGGAGTCTTGACTACTCCAGGGGCTCATATCATAAGCTTCTGTTTTCGAAGAAAATGTTCTCAGCTTCCCTTTGCCTGTGATCTTAGTCATGGAACAAAGAATGACAAAGTCTTCGTCAATGACCTTCAGGCACAAAATCAGAGTTTTGAAAAACATCGGGTCCTCCTAGTTTCTTCTACTTGGGAGAGTTTCTCCTTAGAAGTGCACACAGAAAGAGTTGGCTTTGGGGTTAATCTTAAAATCACTTTCATTCAAGCAGTCCTACTTCATTGTTTAAATGAACAGTATCAATGCCTACAACCACTTATTAAGCAGCTTTAGGGAGAGCTACGCAATAAATAAAATTAGGTGCTTATAGTCAGGGAGCATCACATCTCCTAGGAGCAGATAAGAGAGAGAAACAGAGAAGGACTGCAGATATTTGGGGATCAAGGGAAAGGAGATCCTTGGTGGGTGGCTCTAATTAGATAAGATTTTGACTTGAGATTATAGGCTTCTGTCTCCTTCCATCTTTGCTGGGCTTGGCAGGAATGTCCTCAAGGCAAAATAGCAGCCAAACAGGTTGCATCATAAGCAGATTTGATTGAGAGAAGCCTTTTATAAGTCCCATTTAAGAGTATTCAGTGAGTGAGCCCCAAAGATCGGTAGAATAAACTGTTTTTATCCTGGAGAAGAAAAGACATAAAGGAAACATGATACCTGCATTCAAGCTCTCGAAGGGCTGTGTTGTGAAAGAGGGATTAGATTTGTTTTGCTTGATGCTAGAGAACAAAATGAGGAACAATAAATAGAAGCTGAAAAGTCAAAATTTAAGCCTGGTGTCAAGAAGAACTTTCTAATGATCAGAGCTTGGAATGGAAGCACTTTGTGAGAAGCTTTTCTTATTTGAATTCTCAGCACTAAGAACATTAGCTGAAGCTTATTAGGCACTTAATAAAAATTTGTTAATTGATTATTTGCCTTAAGAGATAATAGTTTCCCCCATATTGAAAGTCTTTAAGTCAAGGTTAAATGGATACCTCTAGGAGGTAAATAAATAGATGACTTCTAGGAACCCTTCCAAATGAAATTCTGGGATTTTGTGACAAATTCTGTGTACTAGGAAGTTTAACTTGGCAACCATGTAGCCGAGTGGAAAAATTTCCTATGTTGCATCTCTAGAAATATCCATCTAGTCTTTGCTTAAAGACCTCCAATGAGGGGAAAACCACTGTCTCCTAAGGCAACCAATTAACGAGTATTTATTAAGTGCCTGGTTTGTGTCAGTGTTCTCAGTGTTGGAAATTCAAATACAATAACTCATGGTGAATTGAAAAATAAGAAATAGGAAGCAGGAAAGACCACTTAGGATGCTGCATCATTAGTTACCCTAGGCAACAGGTGATGAGGGCTTCAACTAGCAGTATCAGTAGATGAGCAAGAAAATATGGAGAGAATTGATGGGACTTGACAATTGATTAAATGTGGGGAAAAAGGAAGATGGAAGAATCAAAGAATGCTGAGGTTTCAAATTTGGGTGGTCTCAAGAAAAGGGTAATAATTGTGTCAGATAGTCTGTCCTAGTATGTGTCTATCATGATTGGGGGGTCTTTTTCTTTTTCTGGCTGTGTCTGCATGATAACATAAAGCGTTCATTGTTTGCAAAGTGAAATATTTAGTGAATCAATCAGTTGTTAATTCTATCAAAAACAACTGGTTGAAATAGTCAGTTTAAAGAAAAGGAAAACAAAATCAGGCAAAACCTGAAATGTCGTGATAGTGTTCAGACAGTCCAAAAAGAGGGTGTAGGATGGGCTTTATAAAGCTTCCATTCATGCCCTTTCTTTTTCTCTAGCCAGGGAGGGGACACAATTAGATCAATATATTTAATTAAAAATATATAATAAATACTAAATATAATAATAAAAATTAAATAATATAATAAATAATATATATAAAAAATAAAATGTTGCAATAGAAATTCCCCCTTCAAACCCAGGGTACCCTTTCTCACAAATACAAACACCATTAGTAGGGAAAGTACGGATGTGTAGGGATTATACATGGAGGGCAGAAATATTGGGGATGTGTATGTTGAGGGCACATGGGGGCAATTCACGTCTTGGATGCTGCTAGACCACTTAATGTCTTCTGGTAACGTCATCACACGGTTCTTAATGTGTTCGATCCCTGCCGTATGTGCCTTTTCTTCTGGGTGAGCTGTCCTTCTGGTCCTTAGTAGTTTTGCCATTCTGGGCACTGTTGCACTCAGTTGTCTCAGCTAGCTATTGCTCTCCTGGTCTTCTGGTGGGTGTTACTTTCATTGATCCTATGGTAACTAACTGGTGGCTAGTGGCTGCTGGGTAACATAGTCTGTCTTGCGTTGCTCTGTACTACCTGCTTTGGGGCACATCTCTTCAGTGACACCTGCTGGACATTTAGCTCCACTTGGTTAGAGTATAGTGGTTAGAAAGTCTCCTGGCTAGGGGCAGATTGACAGCTCTTTACTCATAGCCACCACATCCGGGGCTTGAAGCAATCAGCACACAAAAATATCTGGTAGAACTCAGTAACAACCCTCTTACATTTGGACTGTGGGCTGGACATCTTTCACGACTATGAAACACATTTGCCAAGCATAATAGGCTCCTGTCCTATCTCTCATTTGCTATAAATAACCAGAGTCACCAAAAAAAGTTATCTCTGATGTCAAATTGTTAAAGAAATGTTGTATGATTTATCTTTAAGGTGGCACTTTGTTCTACTGAATCAAATGTTTTTACACTCAACAAACAAGAAATAAAATGGAAAATTCTATCTGTTATACCTTTTAGTGTATTATTTGCTGTAGATTAATATTTTTGAAAGCTTGCATCTTTATCACATATACATCAGGTATGACCTCCGTATGAGGGTAGATTAGTCATAAATATCTGACAGAGATGGAGGAAAATAGGCATATTGGTATTAGTTACTGATATTTTCCTACTCATCTTTTTATTTTGGTCATAATAGGGCCCCATTTTTTTTTTACAAATATTTGATATCCTCCTCTCCTGCCACTTTTCTTCCATATCTTGATAATTGAAAGAATTGATTTCTCAATGTCTTTCAAATTGCATTGCCTCCAGCACCAACCTTCTTTGAATAGTTTTGGCCTTGGTCCAATTATTCTTCTCGTCTTTGTTTTCTTTATTGCCATTTCTTCTTTGTGGAGCACCTTGGCACTGGGATGTGAAAATCTAAATGTAGTGTTTCAATAGGCACTTATAGAGGAAAGAGTTTTGGGTATAAATCCTTATACATCTTTTGCATTTATCACTCATTTGTTGTCCTCCTTTCAGCTTTTTCCTTGTCTCTGGGTGATCTAACTTAACTAAAGCTCTTTCTAAGATTTCTATAAATGTGTTTATACCTCTATCACTTCTGATGTTTAATAAGATAACACTTTTCATAATCTTTCAGTATCCTCCACCACACTATCTTGCAAAAAAGTTTATTTCTAAACAGGTGTTGCCCTTGACTACCATATCTTTCTGCTTGGCAAGGGGATCAAGTATTTGCTAACTAAAATAATTTTTAGGCTCTTTTGGCCTCTTCATTGCAGTATGTGCATTGGTTAAATTTCCATGAGGAATGGTGATAGTCTTTCTTGATGTCTGTTCTTTTATCTTTTTCTCATTATTGGTGTCACTTTGAAAAGATATGGCATGAATTAAAATAGCTCCAACCTTACGGTTCATTTTTCAACCTTCATTTTTATTCTTTGTTCTAATTTGGCATTGGTTTTCATCTATGCTCTAACAAATCAAAGGAGATATAATTTTTAAAAATTGGTTCTCTCTTCCAGGAACTTTTATTTCAATATAATTCAACAAGTATTTAAATGACAACAAATATTTAAACAATGTGCCAGGTTGGGGGGGGGCAGTAAAAATTAAAGAAGACTCAGTGCCTATCCACATGGAACTTGCAAATCTAGTAGGAGGATGCCACATTTAAACAAATAACTATACTACATAATAGAGCATGACAAGTGCATGTGTGTCCTGAAGAAGAAAAGATCATAGCTGACATTTATATAATGCTTTAAGCTTTTCAAAGAACTCCACATACCATTCTAGCCTCACAAAAACCTTATCGAGAAAGGTATTATATGCTTTATTATTCCCACTTTACAAATGAGAAAAGTAAGGCAGAGAGAGAGATTTAATAACTTGTTTATGGACACATAACTTGTAAATGTCAAAGTCAAGATCTCCTTCTTCACTCATGAATCCATCACTCTATCTTCATGCCACCAACTGGGAGAGTGAGAGAAGACTTCTTAGAAAGAGTAGGGTTTAAACAAGTCCTTGAAGGCTAGAGAAAATGTCATCAGTCAGAAATGAGAGGACATTCTTGTTATAGGGAATGGCATGAACAAGGGAAAAGGAAAGACAGAAAAGTGTGGGACATATACAGGGAATGGAAGTCATCCTGTTTCCTTAGACAATAGGGTATTTGGCATATAATTCTAAAAGAATATTTGGTATATCAATCAATAAACAATTATTAAGTGCCTACTATGTGCCAGGTTCAAATCTGGCCTCAGACACTTACTAGCAGTGTGACCCTGGGCAAGGCACTTAAACCTCTGTTTGCCTTACTCCACTGGAAAAGGAAACGGCAAGCCACTCCAAAATCTGTCCAACAACAACAACAACAACAACAAAAGCAACAACAACAAAACCCATGAACAGTATGGTTCATGATGTCATGAAGAGTTGGACACAACCGAATGACCGAACAGCCATAAATAGGTCAGGTACTGTATTAAGCACTAGGCTATAGAAAAAGAGACAAAAGACAGTAGCTGTCCTCAAGGAGCTCACAATCTAATGGCATAAGACAAGGCTGCAAAGGTATGATGGTACCAGATAATGGAAAGCCATGGTTGCCTGGCAAAGGCAGAACAAGGCATTTATGCTGCATGGACAAAGTTTTGACATGCCCCCCCTCCCCATGTCCTACGTTTAAAATTGTTGTTTTCTGTGTGTGACCAGAAGTACCAGGCATGCACTGTCACCAATGATATTTGGTTTGTAACAAAATAGGTATTTTTGCAGGCATGGCAAAACAGAATTTCATGGCATTAAGTTATATGTATGTATATACACATATGTAATAGATGGAAAACAGCAATATTAAAACATTGCTCTTTGTTCTGTGCACGTAGCCCTGTCACCAATATTCTGCACCTTAGGCAGCAGCCTTCTTAGCTTATCCCTAGTTGTAGCTTTGATATCAGCTTTTGAGGCATAGCTCTTGTCCAATAGTCAACCAGGAACCATTGAAGGACCTTGAGCACAGAAATAACGAGGTAAGATCTCTGTGTAAGGTTTAATCATGGCAAAGATATTAAGGGTGAAATGGAGCAAGTAGAGACTAGAGGCAAGGAAAATGGTTAGGATATTGTCACAGTTGTCAAGTATGTAAATGATGAGAGAGGAGCCAACAAAAATAGAAAGGAAGTCATAGATTCAGAGAGATTATGGAAGTAGGATGCAGAAAACTTGGCTACCAGCTCCATGTGAAGAGTACTATTGATAGATTACTTTTCCAGATTTTGCCTTTTTTTGCAGCTACCATACTCTCATGAATTATTCTTTTTGGAAATAAATGGTTTGAACAATGTCATCAGTACAGAGAAAATAGAATTGGACATAGAATTAAGCAGTTCGAACTTTCCACGTGCATCATCTCCTTTTCTTTTTTTCTTTTTTGATTCAAATCTCTGTCTTCATCAGTGCAAATAACCCCTGAAATGGAAACTTCTTCATCAGCTGTTGGAGGTGAACTTTGTAATTTACAGTCTGAAGAGTGGATTGAGGAACTGTGAAGTTAAGTGACTTGTCCATTTTCCCATAGCTAGTACGTGTCAGAAGTAAGTTCTGAACCTCCAGTCTATCCAATGACCCATACTGCCTCTTTTCTGCCCTTACAGGTGATGAAGGAGTCAAAGTAGATGAACTCTGAGGGCCCTGCTGGCAAGAACATTCTATGACCTTCATAACTCAAATCCTGCCTCTGACCAGAAACCTCCTGTGAATAAGTTAGAACAGGGAAAAATCATTCGGTAAGCCCCGGTGACAGCATTTTCTGCCCCATTTTATGTCCATGTAAGTGATGGCCACAAAAGACTTTGCTTGTATAGCAATTTTTTTAAACTGAGAAGAAAACTTTGGAATTATAGAAAGACCTTTATGTACACATTATTAGGGAGGACAAGCACATGTCGGGATTAGGAAAAAGTTGAGGTCCACGTGGTAAAAAAAAAACCAAAACAACCCCCCCCAAACCTCACTCAATTACAGTGGAAGGTATACAATTTTTATAGAGATACAGTTTTGTTATTTTCGACTCATCTCTACAAAACTGTAAGGTGAGACCCCAATGTGAAACCACCTGCACTAAGGCACCCTAAGATGACAATGCACAAGCAGTGTTCTACTCATCGTGTTCATCAGTGAATTCAATCTGGCCTCAGACTTTTATTAGCTGTATGATCTTGGACAAGTCACTTAACCTCTGTTTGCCTCAGTTTCCTCCTTTAAAAATAAGGAGAATAATAGCACCCGCCTCCTAGGGTTGTTGTGAGGTTCAAATGAGATGACATTTATAAAGCACTTAACACAGTACTTGACTATAGACCTCTAATACATCTGTCCTTCTGTGCTTTCCCTACCTTCGACCCTGCTCTGGCCTTCCTCCCCGATCTCAAAACTACAGTTAATCTATTCTAACCTCTAACAATACTACGCTATCCTCTGCTCTCAGAAATCCTCACCCCATGATCCTTTCCTTAGTCATGTTTAGCTAAACCCCAATCCTATATAATAAGATAATATAATAATAAATCACGCATTCTGCTGAATGAAAGTAGGGGGAGCCACACCTATGCTAACTATGCCCACTACAAATTTTTATTATCTAAACTGCATGCCTCCTTAATTCATTCTCTATTTTGTCCTTTACAACAGTTGTTCCAAATCTTCTCATTTCTCCTCAAGCCCTCTTTCTCTCTTTTTCTTTATGTCTCTCCTTGTCTCTTTGTCTCCGTTTCTCTTTGTGTATCTCTCTCTCTCTCTCTGTCTGCCTGTCTCTCTCTCTATATGTATATATATATATATATGCACATACGTACATTCATATATACATACATATACACATTTATAGTGCCTGGTATATAGTAGATAAATTCCTGTTGATTGATTGAAATTGGCTAAGAAACCAACTACTTTTGTTTTTGTTCAGTCGAGTTCAACTCTTTGTGACCCTATTTGGGGTTTTCTTGGCAAAGGTTCTGGAGTGGACAGTAATCAGAATTAAATAGGACAACAGTGGGATGATTGCATTTGGAAAACTGAATGGTGCCTTTAGGAATTTCGAAGATTCTTCCTGCAACAAAGGCCCACCATTTTTATAACTGATATTCTTTTGATGTAGATACAACTTGGCATTGTAGATAGAGGGTGATCTTGGAGTTAGGAATACTTGGGTCCAAGTTGAGCCTCATATATTATACATACGAGTAGTGAGGCCATGGTCAAGTCATTTAACCTTTCAATGTCCCAGGCAACTCTCTAACACTTTTGGTTATAGAGAAATTTCTGCTCTGCAATTATGGAGGAAGGTTATATGCTGAGAATTCTCTATATTGTAGGAATCACCCTCTCCCCCATAAAGTATGAAATATTAGTGTGCAAATAGTTAAAGTTGCAGGTTGCCCAAAGGATAATGAAGAAACACGTAGGTTATAACTAGTGTAAACAGTCTACAGCATATTACTGATAAATTTACTACAGAAGTGGCCTATAAAAGATATTATCTGTTAAATACTTAACAAGAAAAAGAGGTGGTTGGTCACATATCAAGAGCTCAGTACCTGATGGACAGCGGTGTTGACTTAATGTCAAGGGGTCTCGAAGAAGGCTTCTAGCATGTTGGGCAGATCTTTCTTTCCTTACTCCTCTGCCTCACCAAGAAGAATTTGCAGAACAAGTGTCCCAGTTCCCACATGCTGAGAATGCCTGGACAGGTTGTGAACTGCACCATTGGAAGGAGTACCCAGAATGATGAGATCATAAATCCATTGAGGTTATCCACAAGATATTCCCTCCAGGACCTAGCAAAAAGCCTAACACAGCAAAGCAACATGGTGCTCAGTAACATTTGTTGAATCAAAATGAACAAAAGTTCTGGCCAGAGATTCTTTACCCAACTAAGTAACCTGTGTTGTAATTTAAGTTGGTTATGACAGTAATACTTTATGTATAAATATCTATCTTCTTTTTCAAAGAGTTTTCACTAAAGAAGTGCTCAATAAATTTAAATTTACTAAACTATCTAGTAAATTATCTCATTTGATCTTTACTGTTCAATGCTTTTTTTGCCATTATAAAATAGTATGTATAAAGCACTTTGCAAATCTTAAAGCACTATGTGAATGTGATATATTATTATTTTTGTTATTTAACTCCAGAGTTAAATGGATATTGAAAATATATAAGAAATAAGGAAATAATGCCATTTCAACAAAATCAATAGATCTCCTAGACGCCTGTTGAACTTCATGAAGGCATAATAATTAGTTCAAAGGCATATGTGTGTTAGAAACACCAAGCCAAGAAGACTTTTCATATTCACTATTAAAAGTTCTTTATAAGTATAAATTGGCTTGCTTCTGCTTTTGGTGTTACTGATTCATCAAACAAGTCACTGACCTTATTCCAGGTCTGCGGCTGTGCTGGCTAGTCATACTATGGGAGAATCTCTAAAGATTCATGCCAATGTAGTTTGAGTTACCAAATTCTAATGGGATGATAAAGAGACCACTAATATTTTAAACACAAATTATGATTCCTTCAGGCAAAAGGTAGGGGTCATAGCGTTAAAAGCAGACGGGAGGTGATTCTCTAGTGCAATCTGACCTTTCTTTTTTGCCATATACAGAGATGACAATTCTCTTAGACTAAGTCCTGTTGGGTTCACCAGTACAAAGCAACCTCACATAGTGGAAAGAGAATTATATTTGGAGTCAGAGGAACTGGGTTTGGTTTTTGACTCTGCTACTTAATTGACCATGTGGTCAATTCACTTTACCTCTCCAGGCTTTGGTTCGCTCATCTGTAAAATAAGAAAGTTTACCCACTACTTGCTCTAAATTCTACCAATCAAATGCCAACTATAACACCAGGAATTGATCCTAAGGAAGGTGAATTTTTTCAGCGAAATAAATGGAGACTCAGTGAAGGTAGAGCAGGCAACAAAGTTGTAATTTTTTTTTTTAATAAAGTAAATGATTTTTTTTGATGAAGAACTCTTGGGCCCCTTGTAGATCAGGAATGATACAAGGAGAGGCAGGAGCTTCGTTTGCATGGCGATTTCTGGAAATTCAATTATAATGCTGCTATCTGGCATTGCAGTTCAGTAATTGTGTGCTTACGTAGGTTCTGTCTTTCTTCCCAAATTCTCATTGCTACTTCTTGTTGCCTTTATAATCCTGTATCCTGGTGAAGGCTGACTTTGACCCGTGGAATGAAATACTCATGATTTGGATCAACAGCCTGCAAAGGAATCAATATCACCATCAGCCTTCAGAGCTGAACACAGAGCAATGGGTTGCTGCACACAATTCCCAGTTTCGTCTCCACTTACCTTGTTGTTTTTTTGGAGGAAACAGTTTCAAACTTCCCTCCCAAATCGCATTACTTACCTTCTTCCCTGTCTCCTCAACCATTAACAGTGATCTTTTAGCAAGTCTCTTCAATGGCTAACTCATGGAATTGGAAACTAAGTCAAAGAATTATTGGATTGAATGAGAGTCAAATTTCCTTTACTCTATGCGAGAAACTAAAAGGGCATCTCTCAAGGAATGAAATGTCAACGCCCTATTGCTAAAGTCATTTGGGAGTAAAATTAGGAGTATATCAGAAAGATCAGTTCATCTACATTAGCTAAAGGGAATTTGTTATATCTGGTTCTTCATTTTCTCCATTCCCCACTCTCCCTATCTCCTCAACTGGTAATATTCCTCATAGACTTTTTTTTTCTTTTTGGAGTTGTGTTATCTTCTTGTAGACAGAAGATGTCTCTAATTTCCCCTACCTGGAGCAGCTAGGTGGCACAGTAGGCAGAATAATGGACCTGTAGTAAGGAAGAACTGAGTTCAAATCCAGCCTCAGACGCTTAGTAGCTGTATGATCCTGGGCAAGTCACTTAATCTCTCTAGGCTCAGTTTCCTCATCTGCAAAATGGGGATAATATAAATCTACCTCTCAGTACTGCATTTCGAAAGAGATAACATTTGCAAACCACTTTGCAAACCTTAATTTGCTACATAAATATTACTTTGTTGTTATTATTATTAATAAAAATTATTGTGATTATTATTACCTTTATGTCTCCTGTCCTTATCTGAAGTGAAATTTGCTAATATATAGCAAATTAATAGGATTGCCTTAGTACAATGTCTTGGAAGGAGGGAAGGACAGGTTGCTAGATGAAGGACGATGACTTAAGGAGAAAACTGGTAGGAGAGAAGGACTGGGCTGCAGCCTAATGATGCTAAGAAGCTTCTAGTTCTTTCATATCTTTGTTTTTCAATTTATAAAAAAAATGAGACTTTCAGAATCAAATTAAGACCATAACTGCCTTGAGACATATACACGTATGCATACATGTGCATGTTTTTAGGTGTGTATGTGTGCATGTGTGTGTGTATGTATTCAATATGCGCAACTAAGTGGATATAGCACTGGGCTTGGAGTCAGGAGGACTCATCTTCATGAGTTTAAATCTGACCTCAGACGCTTGTTATCTGTGTGACCTTGGGCAAGTCATTTAATCCTGTTTACCTCAGTTTCCTCATCTGTAAAACGAGACGGAGAAGGAAATGGCAAGATACTCCATTATCTTTGCCAAGAAAACCCCAAATAGGGTCACAAAGAATCAGATATAATTGAAATGACTCAATAACAACACGTGAGTTCAATAAAACAATAATTTTCCTCTATTACCAAGGTAAAGGGGTGAGAATATCCCTTTCCCCCAAATTTAACATTTAATAACTTATTTTCTCCTTCAGTTGATTATAATTTAACTTGATTTTTCCCTACTTACAAATGTTGGGAGAAGGGAAAGGGGAAAAATGCATAGTGTGTGATTTCTCCTTGCTGTAGCCCCTAGGAATTGCTTTGGATCTACAAAGCCCTAAATCTGACCCTGCCTTCTCTTCGTCTGGTTGTGACCTTTATCTGTCTTGCACGCACACAACACATCAAAAATAAAATGTAAAGGCTCCATTGATACTTAACTGTTCTCCTCTGTTAGTGAAATCACACATTTACCTGTAGTTGAATAGGGGTACCACCTGATGTTAGCGCTATATCTTCCTCAGCTCCATCACTGTCTCGGGCTGAAAGCCAAAGAGGCAGTGGGTTAGCATCAGTCACTCTAAAAAATGTCACATCAGGACTACAAGGAGACCCAGTGATCCACAAATAGCCTCTTCGAGCCTCCAAGCCAAGACAGTGCTTTAGTAAGGAATATTTAGCTTGGGAAGATGGGAGGTTGGTTTTTTAAAAAGCGAAATGTGTGCTCTTCTGCAAGGATACTTGTGGTACTTAGGATGAGGGCATCCGATGATGCAACATACAGCCAGGACAATGCAAAGTCCTTTAGATTTGGGATTTTTTGGGTTTGTTTTGCATTCTCAGTGTCTAGCATGGTGTCCGGGAATTAGTAGGTACTTACAAATGCTTATCGAATTGAACTACTTCGGTGTATAGTCAAGAGAACTACTGTGGTTGACTAGGCAAATTGTAAATAAATAATGAGAAAGGCTGCTAAAGTTAAGTCTTGGGCTTTTTTTTTTTTTGGTCCTTTTGGCAAAATATCGTCTTAGAAAAAAGGTTCTGACCCATCTAGCAGGTGGTTAAAAGCACTGGCTGTGGAGTCAGATGACTTGGATTCAAATTCTTCCTCTAATGATTTCTAACCGCATGATTTTGGGGAAGTCACTTAACATCCCTGGGTCTCAGTTTCCCCATTTGTGAAATGGTGGACTTAGACTAGACGATCTCTGAGATCTTTTCCAACTTGAGATTTATGGCCCTTTGGTAATATGGTGTGCTTATATATAACTTATATCAAATTGCTTACTGTCTTAGGGAGGAGGGATGGGAAGGAGGGAAAAAAATTGGAAGTCAAAAATCTGATTTAAAAAATGTTAAAAAATTAAAATAATAAAAAAGATAACATAGTATATTCCTTCCGGTCAACATTGTTTAGTGAGTTTGGCAACTAGTTTTACTATTATCAGGTATGATATAATGTATCAGATTCTTGCCCTCAAACCCGAGAAAATAAGTTGGATATGTGACTCATGATGAAGGAACTGTCTCACAGGAATATTTTCATTTAGGACCAGATTTCATCAGATCAGACCATGAGTCATGCTGTCCTACTTCTTTCAGCTCTGATCATAGCTTTGTTTCACTTCATAAAAAGTAGAGACTTCCTTGCTTTCAAAATTAAATGAAGACTTATATGAAACTTTTTTTTGTACATCTTTCATGTATTCATTTTGTTCTAGCCTTTTTTTGTCTTATCAACTGCATAGGATGTTAAGCACCTTGAGGCCAAGGATTTTACTTATTTTTGTATAGATCTTCCCTAGAACCTAGAACAATGCCTTGCAAATGCCCTTAAAAATATTTACTGAATGCTGAATGAAAGAATATTGACTCATTTCATGGTATTTGACCTCATACTCAATTCAATAAAGGTTTATTATAAGAAATATGAGATCTCATCCTTCCAAGTCATTTTACACTGTCAGACTCCACCTAACCCTAGTAGAAAAGGTACAAATCTTCCTGATGTCTTATTCCTTTAGTTATTCCCTTCCCTTCTTTATCTTCAATGCTCTTACTGCGTTTTTTACTGTTGTTTCATAAACCCAAAGCTCTTAATCCATCTTAATCATGCAGGAAGTCACTTCACTTACTCTAAGTAACCTCATCTGTAAAATGGGGATAATAACAGCAATTACTTCAAAGAGGTTTTGTGAAGAGCAAATAGGATAAACCATGCAAAGTGTTTTGCAAACCTTAAAGTACTATACAGATGCTAGCTATTACTAAATTAATAAAATTACTTGACTGAATGTCAAGCTTAATTATTCAAAAAAGAATTTTACAAGGCGCTCCTATTAATAATGGTTCATGCAAAGAGATAATCAATCAATAAACAATGTTTATTCAGCACTTACTATGTGCCAGGCACTATGCTAAGTGATAAGGACACAAAAGAAAGGTAAATCAAAGAGGAGGAAAGAGACAGAAGAGAAATAAATAAGTATATACAAAGTGTATCTATAAGATATATATATTTTATACATATAAGATGTATATATGTGGTATATACACATGATGTATATATAAGATGTATCTATAAGTATATATGTTACATAAGATAAGTATATATATGAGATGGCTACAAGGATAGCTGGTTTAAGTGTCCAAAATGCAGTTGGATATATAGGATTGGGGCTCAGAAGAGAATGTAGGGCTGGCTAGATATATATGGGAATTATCTGCAAAAAGATCTTATTTGATATTTATAGCAGCTCTTTTTGTGGTACCAAAGAATTGGAAATTGAGGGGATGCTCATCAGTTAGGGAATGGCTGAACAAGTTGTGGTATGTGAATGTAATGGAATACTATTGTGCTATAAGAAATGATGAGCAGGCAGACTTCAGAAAAACCTGGAAAGACTTATATGAACTGATGCTGAGTGAACTGAGCAGAACCAGGAGAACATTGTATGCAGTAACAACCACATTGTGTGATGACTGACTTTGATAGACTTAACTCTTCTCAGCAAAGCAAGACAACTCCAAAAGACTCATGATGGGAAATGCTATCCACATCCAGAGAAAGAACTTTGGAGTCTGAATGCAGATGGAAGCATCCTACTTGCTCTCCTTTTGCTGTTTTGTTTTGTTTCTTCCTTCTTGTGGTTCCTCCCATTTGTTTTAATTCTTCTTTACATCATGACTAATGTGACAATATATTTAATATGAATACATAAGTAGAGCCTATGCTGTCTTGGGGTGAGGGGAGGAGAAGGATGGGGAGAAAATTTGAAACTCAAAATCTTATGGAAGTGAATGTTGAAAACTAAAAATAAATAAATTAATTAAAAAAAAGAAAAATAGGATCTTATTTGAACCCATGGGAGCTGATGATATCATCAAAGGAAACAGAAAAGAAAAGAAAGAATAAGATGCCCACTGTTAGAGGGCATGACGTGGGTGAAGGTGCAGTAAAGGAAAATGAGAAGCCACAGTCCAACAGGTAAGAGGAGAATCAAGAGAGAGCAGTGTCACAAAAATCCAGAGAGGAGAAAGAGTATGTAATAGGAGAAAGTATCTTTCTGGGGGAGGAATCTATTTGGAAGGAAAGGAGAGATTCCTTATAGTTTATAAGCACAAACATGGCTACGTGGTAATGTGGTAATGCGTCAAATGGTTTTCATCCAGCCACGAAGAAAATTGTTTTGGCAATCATGAAATTGTTTGGCCAGTGCTAGTTGGCACTTGCTAAATTTTATGATGGTAATTATCCAAAGGGGTTTGTGCTTTGTATGAACAATTTAAATCTCAGTTCATCTGACTTCTAAACTACTAGTCTATGTCTTGGAACCAGGACACCGTGTCACTTCCTGCAGTATCTCCATCATAGATTCACTCAGACTGTCTCAACCTCTCCAGAAACTAAGAAACCATTCCTGACCCCCATGGCCCTGATAGGAAGGCCTTTTGCCTTCTCTAGCTAGGACTAGGCCACCAGACCACTTCTTATAGTTTTCCCAACATGCCCCCATTGACATTCCTCCTTCCCTTCTCCAGCCCCGATATCTTTCCAACACTTTTTTTATGTGTTATCTTCCCCCACTAGAATATAAGCTCCTTAAGGGTAGAGATTGTCTTATTTGTAGATAGTCCTAGCATTTCCTGGAACATATTAAATATTTAGTAAATTCTTTATCTGTCTATCTTAAATATAATAAAATATTAATTTAGAAATGTGAGATTTTGAAAAGCAGATTGCATTTGAAAGTGTCCTATGTTGCTTAAGATTCCCATTCCAAGATTTATTGCCTTAACCATTCTTCACAGGTTTCCTGGTCCAACCCCTTATTCATCTTTATGATTTCCTTTAAACTCTCTCCAAGTTTCCCACATGTCTCATTAGTAGATCCTAAAACTTGACAGGGTAGTCTTGTGACGGATTGACACAATGAGAGGATCTTCTGTTATCAGGTTCTACACAGCCATTCAAGTGCTTGCTTTTTAAGAAAGCAAAAGCAAAACAAGTCAGGGCCATGCTGCTTTCTCATCATCAGTTTATCTGTCATGAACTTCAGATGTGTTTAGTCGCTGTGGGGCTTGGACATAGCAAAGCTCTTTTTCTAGTTTGTTTCACTGTACTTGCACTATAAATGAATAATGTATAGTATTAGTGTTGGAGGCTTATTAAATTGACCTGATACTAATTAATAGACGACTATGAATAGGGCTTATTTTGAAGTTATATTTATAATTAGCTATGGATTTAAAACAATTTTTAGGAAGCATCACCTGCAATTTCATAAATTGGTGCCTCCGTGTGTTCAAGGGAAGATTTTTATCAGTCATTGTTTGAGTGTGATGAGCACACCTTGAGCTGTACGAGATATTAAATAATTAAATTAAATGTCTTGGAGGTTTGCATTCTATTCACTCACCTGTAAAAAATGGATTTCTCATTGAGAAATGAAAATTTGCTAAGTGGTAGCACTTTATACTATGCATAATTAGCCCCCAAATTCCCAAAGAAGCTACCGGGCTTCAGGATTTCTATGAACTGGAATGTCTTAAGCAATCTTGCTACTGGATCTAAGTTCTATCAAAAATCATCTACTCCAGTAATCTTAATTTTAAAGGTAAAAATTCTGAGGCTCAAGTGGGTTATGTGACTCGTCTAAGGTCCAATAGGCAGAAAACATAGGGAGTGGGATTTAAACTGAGGTCCTTTGACTGCAGAGTCAGTACTCTTTCCATGGTACCACATTTCTGGACTTGTCCCTCAGGAAAAGATAAATAGGGAGCTTGGTCTTAAATCAAAGTACAGTAACTTATCCTCTGGAATAGACATAAAATGTGACCCAAACAAGTTATTTCCCGCCTTTCCCCTCCCCCCCCCGTAAGGTTCACCTATTGTAGTTTTTAATGTAGGAACCCTGGTTTAAACTTTCTTCTTTCTTTTAAGGAAAAATTTACAGGGTTTGAAACGCCAAACACCTTCTCACAAACTCCATTTCAAAACCTCAGATCTATAGAAGCCCCTGGGTCTTGTGACTTTAGTAAAGATATATTTAAAATTAGTTGTGTAAAGCTCACAGTCAACATAGGTGTGACAAATTTTATTTGGGTCAATTCACTGTGAGTTATTTCTAGGCAGTTGTTTGCATTCAATAGCCAAAGCAACTGGCTTACCATTCTATGTCACAAGTTGCACAGTTCAAGCTTGTTTTGACATCTGGTAAGACTATCTGCTTTAAATAGCTATCCACATATACTCAAAGTCAAACTGTCCTCACTCGGTGCCAATGATTCATTTCCTTTTTTGTCCCTTCACATGATATTCCATATTTTGAGGGGATTTATATTTTGTTTACATTTATTAAATAATCCCAAGTCTCTCCATTTCTATGACTGCATTGCTGAATCACCTTCTCTCCTAAAACTTACCTCAAATCTGCTTATTTCTTAAAATCAACCAGCTTGTTCACTCTTCCACCTCCCCATTGTACAAAAGATCTATATGTTATTCACCTCGAGACAGATCTCCAGTTTGGGTCTCCAGTTGGAAACTATGCTGGTAGGTTGGAGCTTGGCAGACATTGTTCTGTCTACATGAACAGTAGAGATCATAGAACTCAGGTACAATGTATGTCAGCAAGAAGACCCAGGCATTGGTGACAAGGGCAATACAGATGACAGGATCATCCCATCTGGGCTGCTGTTGTAGTTGGGGGTTACCTCTTAAGAGCATGGTGATCCATACTACCCAGATAATAATTGAGAAGACCATAGTGATGAAGATATATGTACCATGGCACTTCCAGTCTTCACAGGGGCCACAGAAGATGGCCTTGGACACAAAGAAGGTTAGGGCCATCAGGAAGAGGACATAGGTCAAAAGCACAACAAAGTCTATGTTGAGTTGATTTACGGTCATATATATAAACATCGGACCTCGGTTCATTATGAGGGTGACGTACTCGATGGCAATGACGATCTGCAACAGGCTGACACCAATAGCAATGCCCAGTAATGTTGACCATGAGAAGGAGCCTCTCCCTCGGACAAGCTTCACCAGATTAGAAGCATGGGCCAGGAGACAGGAATAACAGAGAGCAAAAAGGACACCGAAGAGAAAGTAGCGCACAGGGCCAGTCTGTAGGTTAAGTCTGACGATGAAGGCAAATGTGAGACTGAAGAGACCCAGTACACTCAGGAGGAAGACAAACTGGGTGGGAAGGATGCTCCATCGATTGCAATCTTGAACTCTATACATGAGCAAGAGAAGTGCCAGGAGGAACAGAATTGTAACTATAATCCCTATGGCTGCCAGTGACTCTAGAACAATGCCCCATGCTTCCTCGGTGTTACAGAGGAGATAGTAGTCATTGGTGGTCTCAAAGCAGTCCAAAGACATGGCGACACCCAAGTGGCACCAGTAGAATATTCTTCTCAGAGAATCCTGCAGAAATATACTGACAGTCAAACCTGAGGGAGATGTAGCGTTGTTCTCCACCCCGCAAAGAAAGGCTGCTAGTTAATTAGTCATGGGTTGTATTAACAAATTTAAAAAATCAATGACAACATGAGAGCTAAGAATTGAAAATTTTTAAAGTCATCAGTGAGAGAACCAAGGTTGAAAAGTATTTATACTGACTTAGCTTGATCTTTTTTTCTGCTGGGAAAACAAATACATGAAAAAGCAATCAGACTCCAAAAGATATGAGTGTGCTCTGGACCGAAGAGCAGGCATCTCACCTACAGACAGTCAAATATAATATCACATAATATTATTACAGAACTCATTTAGATGTGATGGCAATGACTGGAAAGAGAAAAATGCCCACCAAAACCACAAATCCAGCCCTTTCAAATGGGGAACCAAAAAAAATTTCATTGATAGGGCTCCAGCTTAATAAGATCATATCCATGCCATGCTTTTCATTGAACTTGTCCTCCTGAATGTTACATAAAACCTTGAGTCTTTCACAAAATGTAGTTGGGGGTTACCTCTTAAGAGCATGGTGAATCTTTGCACTTCGGCTGGTTTTCCTATTACATCTTGCTCCTGATTCATCTTTCCTGACGTTAATTTGAGATCATAGGAATACTTTCAATACTGCTTGAAGTTTCTGGTGATCCCACCACCCATGATTTGTGAGAGAGGTTTTCCAAAATCTATCAAAAATTGTTCATCTTGGTACAATTCAATTCATATTTGTTAAATGTTCACTGTAGGCTCAGCTAAAAGTATATGTCTTGGTGCCTGCTCTTAGGGAGTCTTGAGTATCAAGACCATCCTGAAAAAAATTCTGTGTTCATTTGGGGAGGATAATACTTTTCTATTGATAGCTGCTATCTATTTATCTATCTATCTGTCTGTCTGTCTATCAATCTATGTGTATATACATACACACATAGGTATATAGACATACACAGACAGATACACATACATAGACATATGTGTATCTGTATGTATGTATGTATATGTATATATGTCCCCCCATATTCTCACTCATTCTCCCCCCCCCACCCCAAGCCAGGAGAATTCAGGGTATCTAGATTCACAAGCCATACTTCGAACTTACCTTCCTGTGTCCTCTCTGTAAGCTGAGGCTTCAGTGTCAGTAAAGATGTAGTTTTCAGTGAGTAAGAATGGGACAACCAACCTCAGTGGCTTTAATCTCTCCCCAAATGGGCGGGTAGAGAGAAGGCCGTCACCCAAGTTCTTTGAGCAGCTATAAAACACCACACACACACACACACACACACACACACACACACACACACACACACCCCAGGAGGACACACCCATTCCAGTTCCACAGCAACCATTCTCTAGGGAAGTCCTTGTTCCTCTCTTGCAAGTCAGAGGGTCTTGTCCAAGCTTAGGAGAGAATCAAATATATTTGTTTCAGATCAACTTTGAAAAACAGATGGAGTATAAGTGCAAGGAAATCTATGAGATTTCCAATTCTCATGATTCCAGTAGATCCTAGAAAGATGTTAGTGAACCTAGAATGAGGACATTTCCCTTGACCTTTGTCTGAAATCATAGCAGATGGGGTCCCAACCAATTTCCTACATCTTGCTTATGATTCAAGGGGAACAAAGTATATCCAGGTATTCAATAAAGCCCTAAAGTGCTAATGAGAATTTTATTAGGACTGTCAGAATGACCAGATAGAGGAAGGATCTAATCATGAACAAGGCTAGCCCTGGACAAAATTGTGAAAGAATTGTCTTCGCCTTCAAACTGACCCTTTTGGAGTAGTACCCCCTTCCCATTCCCAATTCTCCCCTCCCCCCCAGAAGCACATTGAGCGGCTAGGTGATACAGCAGATAGAGTACTGAGTCTGGAGTCAGGAAGACTGAGTTCAAATATGGCCTCAGATGCTTACTAGCTGTGTGACCCTGGGCATGTCACTTAACCTCTGTTTACTTCAGTTGCATCAGCTGTAAAATGAGGATAATAACTACACCTAGGATCAAGTGAGATAATATTTGTAAAGTTCTTAGCACAGAGCCTGGCACATAGTAGGCACTACATAAATGCTTATTCCTTCCCCCTTCTCTCCCCCACTTCTCATTACCCCTGGATATCTAGGGCTCATTAGGGGAAAATACATAGACTCGCTGTCCCTCTATTCTCTTCCAAATTCTGGATCTATCCTTACCTCTGCACATCAATATTTACCTGTCCTGTTTCTTATTTCATCAGGGAATTGTTAAGTAAACTTAAAATGATACACAATTAAATGGCTGATAATGGCCTAATACACAGGGTGTTCCTAAAGTCTGGACACATAGGCACAAATGCATATTTTCAAGAAATGAAATGAATGAAATTTTTATTTAAGTAGCATATTAACAGATAACATCTTCAATATGATTTCCATCATTTGTGATGCAAAGGTTGATGCGCTTTGCAAGATTCATGAGAACTCAATGCAATAACTCCACATTGCTGTCAACTGCCTATGTGTCCAGACTTTAGGGACACTCTGTATAGCCTTTTTCCAGGCTATTTTTATTTTAATGGAAAAACACAATGCTCAAACACCAGTGCATAAGGTATTTGAGTTGTTTTGTATGGCTTCCAAGGCTCTCAGTAATATGAGCCAACCTTCTTTATCGAATCTTATTTTCTCCTACTTCCCAACATGTAACTTCTCTATAAGAAAGTGGAGTACTTTTCACAGTCCCCAAAACAGATCTGCTCATCCCCACCTATATGCATTCATTATGTTGTTCCCCCTAAATGAGAATGCTTCTCTCTCACCCCTCTGAATTCTGCTCATACCCCAAGATCCAGATCCTGACCCATTTGTTTAGTGAAACCTCTATGACTACCCTAGCCCTCATTGAACTCCCTTTCCTCTGAACTCCTATAACATATATAATGTACATTATAAAATGTAACACCATTATATTGTTTTCTCTTGTTCAATGTGCTTTAGTTAGTTTTGTCTTCTTAACTGGGCTCTAAGTTCCTCAAGGACAGGGACCTTTGATTTGATTTAATTTATTTCAACAAATGACTACTAAATCCCTATTGTATACAGAATGCTATACTAGGAGCTAAGTAAGAAATAACATCTAGAGAAGGGACAGTATTTGCCATCACTAAGCCTAAAGTTCACTAGGAGGATCTGAAACATGCACAGGTAGGATATAATATTAAAGGGGTGGTTAGTGGCCATCTAGAAAAGGAAGCAGTGATCGTTAAGAACTAGAATAGCTTCATGAAGAAGAAATGTAAGATTAAACTAATTTCCTTCCCTGCTTTACAATATTGCTAGTCTAGTAATCAGAGGAATGTTGCAAACATGCTTTAATTTTTTTAAAACGAAAACTTATTTTGATCAAAGACCTTGTAAGAAGAAACCTAGTATGTTTGAGGCAACTCATTTCACTTGTAAATAGGTCTAACTGTTGAGAAAGTTTTTTGGGGGGTGGTGGTGGTGGTGGTGGTGGTGGTGGAAAGAAGTGTCATTTGTTAACCTTTGCAATTTTCACCCATTATTGCCCTTGTGGGGCTAAGGAGAATGAGTCTAATCTTTCAAATGGCAGTCCCAAAGAGAAAGAGATTATATCTCCAGTAAGTATTCTCTTATCCAATTTAAAAATTCCCAGTTCCTTCAACTAACCTCCAAATAGCATGAACTAGAAGCTCTTCACAATTTTGGTTGTCTTCTTAAAGACCATCTCCAGTTTATCAATGTCTTTCCCAAAATGGGCAAACAAGAACCAAACACAATACTCTAGACGTGGTCTGACCAGAAGAGAGAGTATGGAGACGTTGCTACCTCCCTAGTCATGGTAAGTTTGAATCCACTTTTCCCGTGGACCTGTATGTATCAGTGGAGAGTTCACCCTAGGTTTTTGGGGGGGATGTTTGTACCAATTATTCTTACTCTACAACATTAATAAATACCATGGCTAAAATCTAGTTTATTGACTGATTACCAATGTAGCCCATGCAGGTAAGGGCTTGTGAATAACAGTACTAGAAATCTAGGACTTTACAACCCTAGAATCCCTATCCTAGAATCAGGGTAGTAATAATATCTAGTACCTACTTAGCACTTTCAGGTTTGCAAAGAGCTTTACGTCTATTATCCCATTTGATCATCACAATATATATGAGGTAGGTACTATAATTACATCCATGTTATAGATGAGGAAACTGAGGCTGAGAGAGTTTAAGTGATTGGCCTGTGGCTAGTATTTTGAGGCAGGATTGAATACAGGTCTTCTTGACTTCAAATCCAGCAATCTATTGCCTCCCTCTCAGAGCTCTGCTCGTCAGTGTGAGTAGGAGTTGAGAAAATAGCATTAGAGGTGGTACATTTTATTTTATCATTTTTATGTGTGGTAAGGCACACATGTAGATTACATGTGTTGCAAAGGGGTACCTCACAATTTCTAGAAATTTATGGCCTGATAGTTCTTTCTTGTTTACATAACTAAGATTCTTCTCTGGTACGAGGGGTCATGCTCTTTGAAACTTCCAAACTCCTTGGACCACTATCTTCCCACATCCATTTGTTCTTGGTATGTCACTCTGATCCCACCTGTTGTCATTGGGCAAATCTCTCTGACCCTCAGCTGTATGCACTGCATTTTACTGGTCTGGTTTCTTTAATGACACAAGCAGTAGAAGGATAGGAAGAAAGGAAAAGAGAGGAGAGGAGGGGAGAGGGGAAGACAGGAGAGAAGAGGGTAGAGGAGAGAGAGAGAGAGAGAGAGAGAGAGAGAGAGAGAGAGAGAGAGAGAGAGAGAGAGAGAGAGAAAGGAGAGAGAGGAGAAAGGAGAGAGGAGAGAGAGAAGGGAGAGAGAAGACAGAGAAGACAGAGAGGAGAGAGAAGAGAAGAGAAGAGAAGAGAAGAGAAGAGAAGAGAAGAGAAGAGAAGAGAAGAGAAGAGAAGAGAAGAGAAGAGAAGAGAAGAGAAGAGAAGAGAAGAGACAAACTCTTCCTTTACTTCATGTACTTGGTTTCAACTAGAATCCTCTGAACTGAAAAGTCCTGCCACTGAACTGGTCTGCCACTTAGCTGACCCACTGCTGAAATGTCCTCATTACAGCAGTTTGGTTGTCATCCCTTCCTGAAGTAATTAAAGGAATCATAGGGGAAGAAAATCTTGTTAACATTTTAAAATATCAATTCATGTCTGTTTACTACTTAATTGAGGCAGACTGTCAACAGCTCCACCCCTCCTTATTAGTTTCAGGAGGAAGAATACTAGCAGCTGGTTCAGGAAAGGCTTCATATAGAAGATGATGCTTGAGCTGAGTCTTGAAGGACACCAAAAATTTCAGGAGGTGAAGACTGAATATATTCCAGGCATGAGTGGGGAGGGGTCAGCAAACACAAAGGCGTAAAGACTGAGGATGGAGTGGATTATAGATGACGAATAGCAAGTAAAGCCGGCCTGTGCATGATGTGAGTGCATAATGAAGAGTGATGTGAAAAGAAAATGGGAAGGGAAGAAGGGACTAGGTTTTCGAAGAACTTTAAATGCTAAAAAGTGTAGTTTATTGTTGATCCTAGAGCTAATGGGAAGTCATTAGAGGTTATTGAGTCTGGATGTGATAATGTCAGATCTATGCTTGAGGAAAATCGCTGTATTTTTAGGCATGGTCCAGAAACCCAAATCTGAGTCTCATATAGTATCTTCTTAACCACCTGTGTTGTTTTTCACTTTCCCTGCATATCTTGAAGATCATTGACAATAGCCCATTAATCATATCTGCTAATTCTTTCAGGAGTTGAGAATGTAGTTCATTTAGGCCAGGTAATTCAAATTCATCAAGGGTTTACTTCTCATAGGCATTTGCCCCTTATTAGCTGTTTTTGCACTATAATTTCTATTCTGAAAATCACTCATTCCCTTTGGAGAGTTATTAATGACTTGCTTGTTGTCAACTTGGAAAACGGCATCAAGTGGAATGTCATGGCACTCCACCTTTGGTCGTGTATATGTTTTAACATTTTTGTCAATGATTTGGAAGAAGGAATAGATAGTATGCTTGTCATATTTACAGGTAGCACTAAATGGAGAATGGTACTGAGTACTGAACGATAGAGTCTGGATCCAAAAATGATCTCAACAGGTTAGAATGATGAGTCAAATCTAATGAAATGAAATTTAAAAGATGTTTGAAAGATTTGAGGGATTTTATAAGATAAATTCATGGGGAAAAAGATACAAAAAGAATGAACCCCCCCCTAATTATATTAAAATTCAAAATGTTGATTAAGAGATAGTCAAAAGCTACCAACGTAACTTTCTAATTTTAAAGAAATTTTTATGAGAATGACCTACATGTATGGCAAGGGTATCCATGCTGGAAATAAGAAAGGAACAGGCACCTTTGGTAAATTATATTATACAACAGAGTACATATTATATATATGTATATATGTATGTGTAGTCGATTCTCATCATTAGTAGTATTTATGTTCTATAAAGTCACCACCACAAACACTCTATTAGTGAATACTGAATCATGACTCCTAGAGGAATTACAGGGTTAAATTCCTGTGAGCCTCTGGTCACAACATTTACTTTAGCACTTCGTGGAGTGGTCTTGTAATCAATGAATTTCCTCTTCTTCTTTCTGAGTATTTGGTATTGTTGATTTATTAACATTGAACTCATGGCCAACAGCGCTATAACTCATGCCTGAACAATACTTACTTAACACAGGTTAAGCACATCACAGCCTTCTTGTGCTTTGGAACACTAGACAGTACTTCAGCATGACTTTTGGGGGCCATTTTAACAGTGAAATCACCAACAAAAAGAATAAAAATGTGAAAAAACATGGCACTAAATATACCATGAAAAGAACACTTTTTTTTCTTTTTGCCATATGAGAGCTGAAACAAGAAGGCCTTGTTTGACCTCAGGTGGGAACATCCACATCGAGTAACAAAATTTTTTTCACAACTTTGCACGTCCCGTGAATGATCACAGAAGCACAGTGAATATTGATTTTGGGGAGACAAAAAATTTTAGCAAGTAGGCAAATTTGCAAATATAGAATCCACACATAATGAGGAGCAACTATATATAAGGTATATAAGAGGTTCATTGGTGTCTTTAAACTTCGCAATAAATTCCCAATAACTCCACTTAACAGAAGCCTCCCTCATAACAAAGAAATACAACCAAACCAAACAAAACTAAACAAAACTACATTTGACAAAATATGTCTCATTCTGCACCCATTGCCTATGAACTTCTTACTGAGAGTAGGGAGATGCATTTCATCAAGAGACCTCTGGGGTCAAGGTTGGGAAATAAGATGAGTAAGATATGTCACAGAATTGACTGAAAGGTTCAGAGAATATAGATTTCTGCTGACTTTTTTTTTAAATGCAGTTCTCTAATGAGGATCATACAAGACTCATTTACCATAGAAATAACTTTGTTCAATAATCCTCTGATTTTAATCAAACCACAAAGTAGGGAGATGTGCTCAGTAAGGAAGTTTCCTACTTTAATTGAGGCTATCTTCTACGAGGTTAAAATGGAAAGAGGCTTTCTAGAAGTTGAAATACTCTAGATTAGGCATTTCTGCTCATGGGTGGCAGTGTGTGAAGCCCCAGAAAATTACAGGACCTCCTCAATCAGATCTCTGATCACTGAAAAGAGATCATCTTAACATTCCATATGTGAAAAAAAAAGAAAAATGTCCATTTCTAGACTATGATCTGTGGTTGGAATAAGCTAATGCATTATGTACATTAAGCTAGCACATAAGCACATACATCTATTTCAGACAGAGAATGAGCTGGTCCCATACTGAATAAGAGGAAGACAGTGGGCTGGATTTCATTTGGGAAATTAATTGTCCCAAAGCTGCTTTCTGGGAAGAGAAAAGAAAAGACAAAACAAGAAAAGAAAAGAAAGGAAATTAAAAATAAATAAATGTAAAGGTGGTATTACATTTTAGCTGAAAAATTCAGTGTCACAATTCCAAGACAGACAAAGTATGACTAGAAAGCAGTTAATCTGAAAAAGATATAGTTTTTTTTAGTGGACTACATGCCAGCTAGGTGCAAATCAACAGTGTGAAAAATAGCCCCAAATGCTCTTGCAATGTTGGGCTGGACTAAGAAGGATATAGTGTCCAGAATGAAGTGATGTAGTCTGGCTATACTCAGCCCTGGTTAGACCTCATTTAAAATATTGCATTTAGAGCTGAATGCAACATTAGAAGAAAATTGTTGATAAACTAGAGAGCATTCTGTAGATGGTGAGGGGCCTTGAGACCACATAATATGATGTTCAGCTAAAAGAAATGGGGATGGTTAGCTTGAAGTAGAGAGGGACCTGATAGCTGTCTTCCAGTACTTAAGGCTGTCATTTGGAAGAAAGATTACACTTGTTTTGTTTGGCTTTGAAGGGCAGAACAAAATGTCATGGGTGAAAGTTTCAGAGAAACAAGTTTTAGTTAAAACTTCCTAATAAATACAGGTATCTGAAAATAGAATAAGCTGCTTTGGCAAGTAGTTGGTTACCCCTCACTAAAAGTTTGCAAGAAAGGATGGATGACCAATGATTGTGAATATTGCAAATACGGTTCTAAAGAGGTCAGACATGCTTTGGATCCCATGGCCTCTGAGGTCCCATATAACTGGGATATTGTGGCTCAGTGAAATAACTATGCAGGAACGTATGGGACAGACCTCACCATACAGCCAACGTTCACTATGTATATGTTTGTAGAAAGGAGAGGAGGAAAGTACTCATCAGAATGAAAACTCTTTGTTTTGAAAGGTGTAACAAGAGCTAAAAAAAGAGGATTTTTAGGAGTTGCAAACTGTTAAGGTCCCATATCAGAGGGTCTTTGGGAGTATATGCTATGTCCTGTTCAGTTAATACTACAAAGAGTCTCTGAGTTTACTTCATCAAAATAACAATTCTATCTTGGTTTGTAACATAGGTGCTACAACCATGTGTTTAAACTTAACCTTCTTGATTAGTCTTGAGAATGCATAAAAGCTACTTGATCTTGTCAGTTATTAAAAGTTCTATGTTGTCACTATGTTGGTCTAAGAGACTCTCTTCGCAGCTGCATGAAATAAGAAAATGTGGCTCTAAAAATATGATACTGAACGCAACATGGAGCTTTGTTTCTTTGATACAGGATAAAATATGAAAAAGGCACAAACAAGGTTAAAAACAAGGTTATTTTAGAAGTCCAAGTATGAAAAGATCATGACCAATTGGGCGAAATCATGGAAGACTTCATGGAGGAGTTAGCATGTGAAGGAAATTTTATAGGATAAGTAGGAATTCAGCAACTAAGGGGAGGGGAATCCAGGCACGGGAGTAGCAAGAGAAAAGGCTCAGAGGATAAGCATAGGGTATGTAGAGGGGGCATTGTACCATCCTGTATGCTAGAGAACATTCATACGTTGCAACTGTATCAAACAAAATTCTTTTTGAGACATTGGGGGAGGGATATACCCATTAGGAAAGCTACAAGAAAACTTTTGTGCTCAGCACTGTAGGATATTTAATAGAAGTATACCATGTTCTGTCAATTCTATGTCTACTCTACTATGTCTGTTATATTATTCATCATTCATTTCCTGCTCTGGATTCCTGCTGCCTCCATCAATGGCTATAAGCTTTTACTACCATTTGACTGAATGATTACAACTGCAGCCTCCTAACAGTTTTTGCAGCCTACACTGAAGCTCCCCCTTCAAATCATCTTTCATTATTCAATCAGACTAACTTTATTTATATGTCTGGTCATGTTTCTTCTCTTAAAACCCTTCTATGGGTCATAATTGCTTATGCAATAAAGTTTAAACTCTCATTGATGACCGATATTGAACTCATAGCTCACTAAAGTCCTGGCCCTGCCCCACATCTTTTCTATTAAAACTACTGTCTCTTCCATTCTGTGCAGTTTGATTTTTGGATCCAAGTCTGTGACTTTATAAACGTTACTAATAATTAAAGATGATTTTATTAGTGTCATTCAAATTTCACTGCAGACTATCCATTTTATTTCCAATTAAGAACTGTTTTGTCAATGAGCAATCGTAGTTGACACTTTGTAGGAGTCTCTCTGCTTTGAGGGCATTTTTAACTTAATAAAATATACTTGTTTACCCCCCCGCCCCAAATCTAGAAAGAAGTGGTAGGGCCAATGGTTCTGCCCCTCCATTTTTCTTTTTGTATAACGGTTGTTGTTGAGTCATTTTTCAGTCATATCTGACTCTTCATGGCCCCATTTGGGGTTTTCTTGGCAAAGATACTGGAGTGGTTTGCCATTTCCTTCTCCAGCTCATTTTACAGATGGTGAAGCTGTGGTAAACAGGGTTAAGTGATTTGCCCAGGGTCACACAGCTAATAAGTATCTGAAGCCAGATTGGAACTCAGGAAGATGAGTCTTCCTGACCACAGGCCCAGCACTCTACCCGCTGCACCATCTAGCTACCCAGTGGAATGGTACTGTCTCCATTGGGGAGGGAATAAATAAATAAAAGATTTATATACCACAAGGGGTCATAATAAAAAGACTTGCCTTGTAGCCCCACCAAGGACTCTGCTGATCCATTTAAAAGATAATTTTTTTAAAAAAGCCAGTTATCAGAATTTAACCACAGTGCCTAATGAATGGTTAGGAACATTATTAGCAGGACAATAGGAAGATTTCTGCATTTCAACATCATCCTTCTAAGACAGAACCTATAGGATAGTCCTTTTTAATGACCCCCTTTTCCCACAAAGGTTGAGATGGAGCCAGCTTCCTTTCCAATTAGTCATGGAGGTTCTTCTTCCTTCAGCTTGATACTCTAACTTCTGATGTGATGCCTTCTAAGCATGTTCTTCCTGATGGTCTAAGAGTTAATGAATTAATGCCTACAAAGCCCTTTGAACTCCATAGATAAAAGGGGCAGCACAAAGCATTTATTATTATTATTTTATTTGAGGTATTGCAGGACTATTCTTTCCTGCTGCTTCAGCAGGAAATTTGGACCACCTATCCATGCACAGATACAAACACGCACACACACACACATGCATGCATTCATGCACAAAACTGTGTTTTACCTCCATGATTCTTTTTGAAGCCAAGCAGCATCAGAGAATGAGACCGAACAGCTTGAGTATTGCCTAAGACGAATCAAAATTTAATTGTAATTCCACCATAAAATGAGGAAGAAAAAACACACCGAAGGGATAAGTTGTTTTTTTTTTTTTTTGTGAGTGTGCACATCTTTTTCTCTCTTTTCAGATTCTGGTACAAATATCTTGCTGTGGCTGAATCCATTGTGAGATGATTCCTTTTTGGAATGTTAAGGCTGGATTTTTAAAAAACTTTTGTACAATGTCAAGGAGGGCATTATAAACACAAAGGAAGCAATGAATTGTCCAAAGACAATGTTTATCCCCCTTTAGGAACAGTTGCATTAAGGCTTTGAGTTTGGTCTCCATTTAGCTGAATTGTGACCTATAATCAGTGGCATGCTTGAGCTGGCTTATACCAGCTGAGACTGATTATTAAATTTTCAGTGTGATCATTTACACCTTGAAAACTGGCAAACACTAAAAACCAGGGATTGATTTATTGTTTTTCTTGATTGTACCGACTTAAGAAAGTGATGCGGAAAATGTTAAATATTGATTAAACTTAAAAGTTAGTTGTAGGTATGTCCCCCACTTCCCTCAGAGAGCCTCTTGTTAAATGTTTACCAGCATACCCCATGCCATGGCAAGGGCCTGAAGGAGGAAGACAGGAGAAAAGAAGGGCTACCTTTTAAAAATAAGTATGAAAAAGGAAAACCAAAAGTTTTTCATCTTGCTTCTGAAGTAGAACTTCTGAGCTATTAAGGATGCACATGAATAGGGCCACTCCCACCCCTACTGTGACAATGAGGAGGAGGGAGTAGTTGAATAGCACAATAGGGAGGAGGCAGGATCCACACAGTTGACCAGTGAGCACATTTGTATCATAGTATATCTTTTCTAGGGCATTTAGAGATCCTTGAACATGAACTTGATACTTAGTGTTGCACACTCCATGTTTTAAAAAAAAAGAGAATTGGGGAGTGGCTGAACAAGTGGTGATATGTAATCATGATGGAATACTACTGTGCTATAAGAAAGGATGAGCTCGATGATCTTAGGAAAAATAT
This sequence comes from Phalanger gymnotis, assembly GCA_028646595.1. Lineage (NCBI taxonomy): Eukaryota > Metazoa > Chordata > Mammalia > Diprotodontia > Phalangeridae > Phalanger > Phalanger gymnotis. Next base: position 162,491,073 of record CM053623.1, on the reverse strand, counting down.
GGACAGACGTGCATGAAATAATGAAGAGTGAAATGAACAGAACCAAGAGAACATTGTAAATGATAACAGCAATATTGTTTTAAGGACAGCTTTGAGCAAATAAGTCATTTCTACTATTATAAATACCTAAATTAACTACAAAGATGTATGAAGGAAGACACTATCTGCATCCAGAGAAAGAGCTGATAAATAGAAGTATGTATAGAATGATTTTAAACACACATACACACCCATTTGTATCTAATAGTAGCCATCTCTAGGGCAGGGGGAAGGAAAAAAAGGTGGGAAAAGAAAGTTACATAATAACTTTATTATATATTTGAGAGGAATAGCAAGTTATACATAATAGATTCTCTGTTTCATGTACACTCATTTTTTTTCTATTCTACTATGTTATGGTAATACTTCTTTTATTTCTTAAGTTCATAAAATAAATAAAACTTTAAAAAATTAAGACAATTTATCTCATCCACCTCTTTTCTGGAATTTGTATCCAGGCTTTTCTGACTCCAGGTCCAGCATTCTATTCACACCACCACTCTGCCTTTGCAATCTACTATGCCTTATGATTAACGACTATATTAAAAACATTAATGCTATAGGAGAAAGGCTTCTATGTTGAGCATTAAGTATATTCAATCCCAGAATAGGTTATATTCCTCACTCATCAATCTCAAACTCTATATACTGCATGGAGCTTAGCAATTTATTCAGCAAGATCAAATCAGTCAATACTCAAAAGCAATTAAAGACCTGGTGTCTTGAAGAGTCAGATATGACTAAACGACTGAACAACAAAAAAGAACATATATAGGTAGTAACAGGTGGTCCCTGGGGTCCTTTTCAGTCCTGAAACCTCAATATTCTCTATTTTCTTACGAATTGTGATATATCTGCATTAAAACAATAGCCTTTTAGATGCCTAAGGAACAATATGAAAATGGGAACAGTTTCTATTATTGTTGCAGCTACTAACACTCTCCTTCTTCATACTTCTCCCACAAAGTAAATATAGTCTTAGCTGACTTCGTTTTGTTGTGATGACCACACTCCTCATATTTCTTATATCTAGAAAACCCTATAACCCAAGAAGTCTATATATAAATGCACAAAGCAAAGGTACAAGTAGGTGATCCAACCTAATATATGTAGGTAATTTGACCTCATTAAGTATTATTGAGACTTAATGAGTTGTGATCAATGACTGGAATATGGTTCTGAAAAGATATATCTTATTAAAAAAGAACAGCATAGATAACAATTTGGAAAGGAGTAGAGTAACAATGAAAGTAGAGATGTGCCCATATGAGGAAATCCAGGAATTAAAGGGGGGGGGAATATGATAGAGAACATCTGGGTGAAGATCAGCAAGAACAAAAACAGAGGTGATATTGTCATTGCCATGCAGGCCACCTAGACAGGAAGAAGTAGATGAGGAGTTTGGGGAATAGATCACAAACCATCATGGAATCATGATAATGTGGTGATGGGAGATTACAATTATCTACTCCAAATATCTGCTGAGTCTCTCTCTCTCTCTGTCTCTCTCTCTGTCTCTCTCTCTCTGTCTCTCTCTCTCTGTCTCTCTGTCTTTCTGTCTCTGTCTCTCTCTGTCTCTGTCTCTCTCTTTCTCTCTCTCTCTCTCTCTCTCTCTCTCTCTCTCTCTCTCTCTCTCTCTCTCTTTCTCTGTCTCTCTCCCTCTCATTCTCTCTCTCTGTTCCTCTCTCCTAAGCAGAGAAGAAAAGTAATTTCTTCACTTGACTTACTAATAATTTCATCCCTTAAAAGGTGGACCAACTAGTGAAGATAACTTTTATTCTGGATCTGATTCGAATGAAAAGAATGCCCTATTGATTACCAGCTATGCTTAGGTGCCAGGGCTCCCCAACAATGGAAGTTATGCTGAATTTGGAATCAAAGGACTTGGGTTCACAATCCAACTCTGCCACTTACTAGTTGCGTGACCTTGAGCATGTCACTTTTTGCACAGAGTCAGTTTCCACAACTATAAGATGAAGGGGGCAGACTAGACTAGACGGCCTCCAAAGTGACTTCCAGCTCAAAAATCTATGATTGTCTCTTCTGATCCTCTTTACATCTGTACCTAGCTACTGGAGAGAGAAAGGGTAAATTATAGGATTTATTAGGAAAATGACTGCTTCAACATTAAAATTGTAATAGAGAAGGAAAGACAAAGCCAGGAAGATTTAACATGCACCCCAAATCTGGGGAGAGTAGATTGCAAAGGGTTCAGAGAAAGGCTAAGTAGGATCTTATAAAGTAAAATTCTATGAGGGAAGTCAACCCAGGAGGGATGAGCTCTCAAGAATAAAATTTTGAAGACAGAAACAATTCTGATGAAGAGGTAAAGTTGTCTAAAGAGACTAATGTGGATACACAGGGAATTCATTTAACAATGTAGATTTTATAAGATATTTACAGAAAATGGAAGCAGAAGTGAATAGAGGAAGAAAAGTATGGCAAGTTATATGATAATAATAATTGATTTGTTATTTATAATTATTTATATTTATACAATGCCTTATTTATATAAAGTATTTATTAATATTTATGTAATTTATATTTATTTGTATTTACATAATTATCTGTTTAAATATTATTTATATCTATATAATGCCTTCAAGTTTGGGAAGTGCAGGTGAAAAAAGTTAAAGACACTTCCCCCACCTCCCTTTAAAAGTTGTATTCAGGCAAAGAGTATAAACAAAGAGTGAAAAGAGGGAAGAAACAATGATGCTAGCAGACCAGAGAGAAAGCATGGGTGCTCAGCTCTCATTCTGCTTCTATTCTGTACCACAAAGAGAATAATCCTTTGAATGGAATGGATGGAACAAAAATGGCCAGCGGAGAGCAGATATCCAAGATAAGGTCAGAGAAGGTAACGGACCTCGATTGCCTTTGAGGAGTTCAAGTTACCAGATCCAAATCACCTGCCCCCATGTCTTTTGTTTTTCCCTACATTATTACTGTGTTTATCTTTAAAAATTTTCATTTTATTCTGTGTCAGTTCACATGAGTCTTTTCATATTTCCATCTTTTTATGACAATAAATTTCCATTATATACTACATACCACATTTTGTTTCTCCATTACTTGATTAATGGGCATTCACTTTATTTCTATTTCTTTGCTATAACAAAAAAGAATTGTTATAAATATTCTTGTACATATGGGCCCTTTTCCCCTGTGTTCGACCTCCTTAGTATACATAGTAGTTTTATTGAGTCAAAGGATTTGTATACTTTAGTGACTGGGTATAGTAAAATTATTTTCTGAAATAATTGATCCAATTCATGGATCCATCTATGTGTATTAGAATGACTGTCCTCTCAAAATCTCTTCAATAATTCTTCAACAAAAACATTTTGATTTTTTTTCATTCTTTTTCTGAGGTTCCAATCATCGCTTGTTTTTAAAAATTATATTTTATTTTTTCCGATCATCAAAAATTCCCTCTGCCCAACCTTCCCCCCTTGGTTGAGAACAAAACCAAACCAAAACTCTGTTGTAAACATGTAGTTAAGCAAAACAAATAAAAAGAACATGTCTCATTCTGCCCTTTGAGTTCTTCACCTCTCTATTAGGAGGCGGGTAACACAGTTCATCATTATTCCTCTGGAATCATTGTTGGTTGTTACATTCATTAGAATCCGTAGTTCTTTCAAAGTTGTTTGTTTTTACCATAGTGTTGTCATTGTATAAATCACTGTCTTGGTTCTGTTTACTTCACTCTGCATCAGTTCATATAAGTTCCCAAGTTTCTCTGAAACCATCCCCTTTATAATTTCTTATGGCAAAATACTATTCTACCACACACACACACATACACACACACACACACACACACACACACACACACACACCTCCCCTCCCACATAACTTGTTCAGATATTCCACAATTTATGGGCAGTCCCTCAGATCCCCATTCTTTGCTACCTCAAAAAGAATTATATTTTTGTACATCCTTAGAGCTTGTTTTGCTTAGAATTCCCCCCTTAATCTACTCTCCATTCTAATTCTTTCTTCTCCTTTCTTTTCCCTCCTATTTCCCTACTGAGTGAAATGTCATTCTGTACCCAACTCTGTGTACACACACACACACACACACACACACACACACACACACAGAGAGAGATTAAAGTGTTACCCAGTCCTCCCTTTTGGTATAGATGTTTACTTGTATATTATGTGAGATAATTATTCTGATTACATGAGATAATTTCCTCTAATTTTCCTTCCCTTTCTCCTCTCTTCCCATTCTCCTCTTAAGATCATCAAGAAACAATGGAATCATTCAATTAGGATCCCTTCCTGACTCCTGATGACAGGGTTCTTAGAGGAAACATTTGTCATCTCTCTATATTTGAATGTGAGTAGTTTATCCTTTTTAGTTCCTTACAATAGTTTGATTATGTTTGCCTTTTATTTTTCTTTTAATTATTGTATATGAACTTTAAAATTTCTATTCTGTTTTCATCTTTTCATCAGGAAGGCTTGGAAGCCTCTATTTCATTAGAGATCCATGTCCTCCCCCCACTCTCCCATTAAGATTGTATTAAATATTACTAGATAAATTATTCTGGGCTATGATCCCATATTCTTTACCTTCTGGAACATGATATTCCAAGCTCTCTGCTCCTTTAAGGTGGTGATTGCTAAGTCATATATAATACTGACTGCAGTTCCCTAGGAGCTGAAGTTGAAATCTTTCTTTCTGACTGCTTGTAGCATTTATTCTTTGACCTGGAAGACTGGATTTTGCTTATAATGTTCTGGGAGTTTTCACTTGGGAATTTCTTTTAGGAGGTGACCTGTGGATTCTTTCTATTTCCACTTTGCTTTCTAGTTCTGAGAGATCTTTTGTTTGTTTGTTTGCTCATTCTTCCAATTTACTTCCTAACTTTGGACTTGATGTTAAGGCTAGGCTCTGTACACTTCTGGAGGAAAGGTTTGGGCTGGTGCTGCTGCTGCTTTCTTGGGGTACTGAGCATTTTATTATTCCAGGATTTCAGGGATGACTCAGGCTCATACTCAGGACCTACAGTTCCCAAAGTGGTCTGATCCAGGGCAAAGTCTGATTGCTCTCCCTTTGGTCTGAGATCTGCAAGTTTTTGACCTGAGTTTAGGTCTGAGCAACAGTACACTGTTGCATAACTTCACATGAATAATCAATATCAAATTGCTTGCCTTCTCAAGGAGGAAAAAGGAGTAGAAGGGAGTGAAATTTGGAATTTTAAATTTTAAAAAAGAATGTTAAATATTTTTACATGTGATTGGGAAATACCTGATGGAATAAATATAAATATATTGGAAGAAACTAGCATACTATTGCTGGATTCAATTATTATCAGTAAGTTGGGAAGCTCTCCTGTTTCAGAGTGACAGAACTGTGGGCTCATATGGGATTCCTGCCCTGATTATTCTTGTGTAGGTTTCAGATTGGTTTAGAAGCTGGAAAAGAAAACCTGCTCTTCCACTGGGGTCTGAGCCATACTGCTGTGAAATGACTATTAATCAGACTTGAAAGTGATTCATGTTTTGATGTTTTAAGCATCAACTTCCTCAGAGTCTAACAGTAGTTATCAGCTACTGTTACTTGCTTGAATGATTGTCAATTCGAGTTTCTGATTCTTTTTTTTTAAATAAGCATTTCTTTTGTGTAGATGAAATAAACTGAGCCCCATACCTAATTTATGTTGTAACTTGAGTACACTTTTACTTTCCCTTTTTGGGAAGATCCTATACATGAGCCAAATCTAAACTTTAAGTGATTTCCTCCAGGACTTTGGAGTAAATCTGTAAAGAGCCAGAGTATGAGAAAAAGATCCTGACATCTCTTTAGGGATTTATGTTGTGGATTTATGTCTGTGGGCCTAGAGTTGTGTCTGTTTTTGAGCTGGGCCTCAGACAATAGGAGTTTTGAATTGTCACGTATATGTTATTTCCCCAAATAGAATGCAAACTGTCTGATGGCAGGGGACTGACTTAGTTCTGTATTCTCCGTATCCTCATTGTCTTTTACAGTAAGTGCAGTAAGCTTACATAGTAACTTACATATTAAATTACCTAGCAAGTTACATAGTAAGTACCTGGTAAATGCTCACTGAGTAAATGAATTAATGCTTTAGTTCATAATGGATTTACCCTCACTTACAAAGTATGTTGTAAAGGGGATTCTTATTTGGGTACGGGGTGGACTAGAGAGCTTCTGAGGTTGCTTGAGATTTTGAGATGATCCAAAATGTGCCTTAAGGAAGATGAGTCTGCAGGATGGAGTAGAAAGGCTGAAGACAGAAGGATCAGACTTTTAATTAGTTTGGTATGAGGAAATCAGAAGCTTTACTAGGGTAGCAGCATTCATTTAAGTATTAATAAATGTTTGAATGAATGAATGAAGTGCCTACTCATGCAATGCCCAGTCTTCATGGCAAAAGTAATTTTGATTCTATATAATAAGAATAAGAATAGCCAATATAGTACTTTAAGTATGCAAAATGCTTTACAAACATTATCTTATTTTGTTCTCACAACAACCCCTTGAGATAGGCACTATTATTATCCCCATTTTACAGACGAGGAAACTGAGGCAGACAAAGGTTAAGCGACTACATTAGCATCACACAGCTAGGCTGGGTTTGAACTCAGGACTTTCTGATTCTAGGTCCAGCATTCTATCTACTCTGTCATCTAGCTGAATTGTGATGTCTCCCCATATGATAAAAGTGGATGATGATGCCTTTGGAGAGGCACATTCCCACTTGTTGCTTCTCTGGTATCACAGAATGGTTATTGATGCAATGTTGTCCATTTAACTTGAAGGCCCTACAAATATTGGTTGTGTAATGAAATATTCTTTTAAGGATATTCATTCAAATCCCTTTATTTTTCAGATTCGTTCAAATCCAAAGCACCTGTAAGAATCCGTGGCAGGAAAAAAATCCAACTACAAAGAGTATTTTTTCAATCACAAAAATACAATATTTAATAGATATATTTTTAAAAGGCAGTTTAGTTTTCATCATACCCTTTTTTCGACCTAGTCAGTGATGGAAAAAATACCATAGGATTTTCTAAATCAATTCAACTCAGTAAAAACAAACGTTTATTAAATGCCTATTAGAGATAAGGCAATATGATATTCAATTTAATCACAAGAATGCTATTTATTTTACTTGTACGATGTCCCACCCAGAGAAAGGAAACCTCAAAAACAAAAAATAAAAACAAAATACCACAGGTCTGGAACAATATGATATTATACTGACTTGGAAGAAAGTTATACTGTGTGTCTCCATTCCTCTTTCAGAGTTTCAATCTCCAGTAGAAATTCTGACCATCAAGCTAACCTAAAAAAACCCATTTCCTGGAAGACTGCAGCCCAGTGAGTCAGTGACTCACTTTTTTACCAGCCAGACCTCATTACGTCTTCCATAAGGCTTCATGGGAGGGTCATATCCAGTACAGAAGTAGAAATCAGTCTGGTAGTTTGCTGTTCCTTCCAGGGCCGAGCGTAGCTGGGCTGCCTGAGACACATATTCGGCTTCGTTAGCATAACCACCAAATTGTCTGTGGAAAAAAATGATGAAGGTTATGTTGAGAAATGGCATTCATCAGCTCTGACAACCAAGGGGAGGAGGGATCTAGGCTGACACTTTGCTATTTTTAAGAAAAGTATGGGACACGACCCTCCCAAAATTCCATGGGGAGCTGCCAGGATTTTTTGGTCTCTGTTAACCTCATGACCAAAGCCTTTCACTGCTCTGTCTTCTCTAATATTTCCTTTAACTCAGCTCCTCTTCCTTCTCTGCCAGCTGTGGGCACCAAGTAAAGAGAAACAGCTGAAGGAAGTGAACCTAGAGCTGTAATGGCTACAGGACTGAATCATCCCTTTTGTTGTATGAGAGCTTAGCAGCTAAGATTCCTACCACCCAGCAGCTGCAGACCTAGAATCATGGATCGATCAATGGCTGTGAGGAGCCTTGGAGCCATTTGTTCAGTCCCCTCAGTTTATAGATGAGTTATATGGTGATTCATTTCTTTTAAAAAGAACCTATACAATCTGAATATAGTCATGAATTAAGGTTCTATACGTACTTTATACATAGCATACTCTCCACAAAGAATCAGAAAAATAATTTATAGTAATGCCTGCTGGAAGGACATTTCCTGAATCAATTTTTGCGGCCAAAGGATTGGGAAAATATGGCGAGTTGAGGCCTTCCTTTTCTGGTTATCGCTGCTCTTTACCTGTCTCCTATTTTAAATTCTCTCCAGTGGCCTAAGTTTATCCTGTCAGGTGCAGGGTTCTGCCTATTTCCTGAACAACGCTCACAGGAATCAGGAAACATTTGCATTTCCATTGAGATTTTATGACTCAAAAGTCCATTTGCACTGAGCAAATACTAGTCAGATGCGCTATTTTGGTGGAGCTCATGTTTGCTCTTTTTATAAGCCGTTAGTCATTTTTAGTAAGAACTCAACAATTTGATTACAAAAACACCCGATATTTCATCTTTAAGGGAATTCATGACTTTAACATCTGGGCATGGTTGCACATCTTGGAACATTACAATCTCTGAAAAATTAGGTTGTGAGTGACCCAAAGGGTAATGGAAAGATATATGGTGAATGTAAGTGACTGCAGCAATTTCCAATGATGACCCACATTCACGTCATCACTGAGGAAATATAGAATTCGAAAATGAGGCAGGGAGTTCATGTGGTACCAGTAAGGGATGGACAGCTTCATTATTACTCTCGAAATGGAAAAAGACTCAGAGTAGGCAATTCTTAATCTGGGATTCACAGATTTCAGGTAGCCCATGAACTTGAGTCAGAAAAAAAATTACATTTTTATTTTTACTAACCTCTAATAGAAATTTAATATTTTCTTCAATTATGAATATGGGCTACATATATTATTGTAAGAAGGGTCCCACAGGTTTCACTAAACTTCCAAAGGACTTCGTGACAAAAAAGTTAAGAACTCCCGATCTAGAAGTCATCAACAAGCATTTATTAAATGTCTGCTATATTCTAGACCCTGCACTGAGTACTAGATATAAAGAAAGGTCTTTCAACACATTGGTGGATGCTTCCTTGAGCATCTATGGATAGACGTGGACAGAATGACATAGGCTAAGAAAGAGGCTTTAGAGTCACAGATCTTGGGTCAGAGATCCTACCTCTGATGCTTCTGACCTGTGTGACCTTGGACAAGTCACCTAATCTCTATGGTAATTAGTGTCTTTATCTGTAGAAGGAATAGACTAGATGACCTTGAATGTCCCTTCCACCTTTAAATCTCTGACCCTATGAATAAAATGCTATTCCTCCCCAATGGAGGGAATAGCCACATCCAGTGACATATTGAAGTAAAATTTAGAGAGCGGCTACAGAATATAGACAGAGTTGGGATGATTTCCCCTACAGAGTGGAGAAGGCAAATAGAAGAAATATACAACAGATGAGGGCAAGTTGATATTCATCTTCATTTATGAAATAACATAAGAAAAACGGACCTAAATGGTTTAGTGATTCTTAGGGGAGACTACACTAACCATAAGGTTAATGTAAAACATTGGAAATGCTTTACCAACAATTATAGAATTCCAAGCTGGGTAGAACTTTAAAGGTCATCTAGTCCAAAGAATGATGGCTTATATCCTCTAAGATCTCTGAGAAGTTGCTCAGGCTGTACTCTGGACACTTTCAACCATGGAAGAAATGTCTATGGTGACCTCAATTGATTTTCAGATAGCCCTAATTGTTATGTCCTTTCTTATATTGAGCTGAAATAACCTCTCAGAAACTATCACCTATTGGTCCAAATTCTCTTCTCTAGAGTCAGAGCCTTTCTCACTTAGAAAGATCTACCAAAATTTGTTCCCTATTGGCATAAAGCCTTCAACAAGTCAGGTTTACCTTTATGCCATGAAGAGGTATCAGGGAAGGACTTTGGTGGAGGATTTTTAAAAATGTTATCTATCGTTATGAAATTGATTAAAAATGTAATTTTTTAAAAAAACAAAGTGAACTCATGTTCACATAAGACTATCTAGTAATTAGTAATTGTCAATTAACAACTGTATAGCAATAGTATATGCTTAATGATGTTCTAAAACCCAGAGGGTAAGTGAATTAAACATGTCAACAACAAACATTTCTCGCTCTATTTTTCCTCACTGTCTAGCTTCTTGGAACATGCATCTTATTTAAGATTCTCATAGTCATATTATGAAACTAAACTCATTATAAATAGGACTTCTAAAATTTGTCTCTGGGCTGGATGTTATTTACAGAAATAGAAGACCTGTGATTTTATTCCAGCATAGCATAGAAATTCCCTCAACCACCTCAGATCCCACTTCATCCATGATTTAAGAGCTAAGTTCTATGGAGGTACTTAAGTCTTGCAGACATTAAGAGACTTGCTCAGGGTTACACAGTTACTAAGTATCAGAAGCATGATGTCAACTCAGGCCTTCCTGCCTCAAAGTCAGGCACTCTGTTTACCACATCAGATTGCCTCTGCTTTCAGAATGTAGAAATTCCTCATGGTGCCACCTCACAAACACACCAGCCATGAATCGCCAACCAACAAAAAACCCTGGCCCATACAAGACTGGCTTTCCAATGCAAACCAGCAATCTTTGAAAGCAGCAGGAAGTTGCATAAATGCCATTCAGCACTTGTACATTAAAGGAGACTCACTTGTGCTACTGACTCAGCTTATGATAATCTTGGACAAGTAACTTCACCCCTCTCTGCCTCAGCTTCCAGTGTATAAAATGGGAATAATGGAGTGCTTGCTCCTTCTCTAATTAATGAAGATGTTTTGAGAGCAAATTAGATAATGCCTGTAAAGTTCTTTGAATTCCTTGAAAGAAATATGTACATACGTACGTACATAAATAAATTACAAGGCATCATTACTTATGTCTGTTTAACAGGTCTATAAAATTCTTCAAAGATGTTCTCATGGATCATTCTACTTCATCTGCACCGATGTCATAACCCAGTGTGAGTAAAAAATAATCCAGTGACTGAGGAAACTAAGGAAGAACACCAAGTCACAGATTTTGGAAACACAAAGGCTAAAAGGGGTGATTAAAAAAAATAAAGTCAAGTCAGATTGCTGAGAAATAAAATTGGATCTTACAAGAGATAGGTGGTAATACCTGGTAGACGTTACAGGCCAGTGGAAGTAAGACCCATATCCAGGGCAGGAGTAGAAGTGCAAAAGAAAAAAAAATGCAATGGAGGAAGCATGATGCAATGGAAAGGATGCTGAACTTAGTGCGAAGCCCAGATGTTGCAGAAATTCCAGCCCTGCTACTTCCCATCTGCGTGTCCTTGAGTAAGTTGGGCTAGGCAATCTCTAAGGTCACTTCCTACTCTAAATCTCTGATTCCAAGTATGGCTTCCACACACCAATCATTCAAATGCTAATTCTTCTTATACTTGTAATCATTAATTAAGAAATTTTTACGAAGTAGCCACTCTGTAACAAAAAAAGTACAAGATTTAATAACCTGTCCTCAAGGAATATTCAGTCTATTTGGGGGGGGCGGTAATGTGAACATATGATTAAACGCCAAAATGATTGGAACAGACACATCAGAGTTCATTGAAAGGTTTGCAATCACTGTGGGTCAGGCTAGTTGGGGAAGGCCTCATGGAGGAAGTACGACCTGACCTAGAATGAAATAGTTGTTCTCATTGTAAAAAGGGATTAAGAATTAATGGGGGATACCTGAACAAGAAGTCTTTACTGGTTGCAGTGCTTTTGTTGATTACTAGAAAGCCTTTCACTCACTCCTGCATTCATGGCTTAGTCATTTACTGCAAATATACAAGATGGATTCAAGCATAGAAAGGATATAGTAGTGTATCTAACGCTCACATGGAAAATTGTTCTCTATTTAAAAAACGCCACCAAAAATAATGTCAAGAACAATTGATATCTATAACCTGGTACCTTCCAGGGAGACAGCTTAAGCTTGCCATGGTTCTGCCTAACTTTAAATTTATTATCATCGTTCCTGAACAGAACTGAGTTTGACTTTCAAGGCAAAGATTCATACCAAAACATTCTATTAGTGACTTGATGTACATGGATGATGTCAACTTACATGGCTTCACTGAAAAACATATTAAGCAGCTAATGTGTCACATGGAAACTTTCTCTGACGATACCAAAACGTCATCTGGACTCAGTAAGCATAAAATTCTCAAGGAAGAAAAGATAAGAGACTGAATACTTTGAATATAAATTGGGAGAAGTCATAGAACCAATAAATAAAGGCAATACCTCCAAAGACTTGTTAGAGAATCTGAGGTCACTAAAAGCAAAATCCAGAAATGATACTTGATGACAAAACAGAACCTGATGTCTCAGATGATTTTGAAATTGATGGGCACACTTAGATTGGAATTCCAAAAAACATTTTTTTGAGTTTAATAGCATAAACCCAACTAGTAGACTGATTATGCCACGAATGAGTGAAATTTTCAAACTTGGCATCTGTTATAATCAACCTAAAAGAATATATTCTCTCACAATATTTGACATAGAGATGCCGGTATACAGCACCTTGGTTGGTATTTCCATGCTTTGTAGTTATAGCCCCACAATGCTTCAGACAATGGGCTGGCCTTTGAGAGAGTTAGCACTTTTACTCCTACTAACACTATCCTGCCGTATCACTATGATGACAGCTATGACAATGATGACAAGTGGTGGAATTGAGACGTCCCGGCAGTTTACAGATTGAATCGAATCTCTGTCAAGAGTTCTTCCTCTATCTCCCTAAGTTGTTCAGTGGTCCAAATCAGGAATCTAGCCATTTAAAGATAAATATCTAGCATACAATTTTATTTGGTTGTTTGAGCATTTGTGTATGTGTGTCATGGATCCTTTCACAATCTTATAAAACCTACAGACCCTGTCTAATAACATTTAAAGATACATAAATAAAACACATAGGATTACAAGGGAAACCAATTATATTGAAATAAAAAATGTAATTTTTTCCCATCCAAATTTATTGAGCCCTGACATCTATACATGGACTCACTGAGTTCTGTGGACTACAGTTTGAGTACTTCTGCTGAAACTGAACTAGTAAATTCTCAGGAGTCAGAGCTCTGTATCAAAGATACTAAAATCTTTCCCTAACTGGTCTCTTTTGTTGTTTTTTTCCATTGTGACCAGAAATGAAATGGGTCAAAAAAAATAAAGCCCCAAACTAGGAGCTCTATTTTTAGAAGAGAAAGAAGGGATGATGGTACAGTATGTCTGTAGCTTATAAAGGATCACTGGTCTTAGTCTATGAATATTTGTATTCATTTATTATAAGCACAAATGATATCATCAAGACCTTTTTCTAATTGAGGAAACTTGACTTTGAATGTCTCCTTCCTCACAGCACTGCTAATATGAAGAGTACTTCCAAAATTTCACATAATAAATTAACAATGTTTATAAATCAGCGGTCCCTCTATTTATGAAGTCACAAATTAGAAAAATGACCAAAGGGTACAACATTTCAGCACTGAAGCTAGTCTATCATCTAATTCACTCTTCTCAAAAATAACAATTCTGCATCTCAACCTTTTCATCCAATTCTGCTTTTCATAGTAATGACAAGACTCCGTGCTGCAAAGTAGGACACAGTGCTTGGTTATGCAGTGCCACCCAGTGGCTATTTGAAGAATGACTGTGTGTGGTCAATCTGATGTCAGAGGAAACTTCCACAAACTTGGTTTTCCTCCGAAGTTAGACTCTGAAATAATTTGGTAGAAGGTAGCTGTCATTCATTCCTTGTTTTCCTTAGTAGAATCCAATTCTCACTTTTATTTGAAGTCATTTCTCTATTTCTGGAGGACCACACTGGCAAGGCACTTTTGCAACTCCAGGTGTCCTCAACGGTTAACCTTGTGGAATATCCTTCCCCTGCTATGACTAAGCAAATCTCCTTTCGTTAACTGCTGAATGATCTGTAAATATCTCATTTCATTCCAAAATCTAACATAAACTTCTAGGAGTCTGGCCTGAGTCAGGCTCAGCCCAGAACCGTGATTAGTAGTATTTATATAGAGAGAGTATCTCATACTATTTATATATAATATAAATGAGCTTACTTAATAGGCTTCACATTCAATTGCGTCTCATAAATAGGCGCTATGCATTCTTCAGCCATTTGGTTCTTCCTGTGAGAACTCTTAACCCAATTTTGAATAGTCATGGATCTCATTGAAGAGACCCTGCAGTATTCTGGGGAACATCTGGTCCTGCCATCTTCCATTATTATAGGCAATTCAGTGGTGTACTTTTTGAAAAACAGTGCGGTTTTGGGGCCTCTAAGAACTAAGTCAGAGCCTAGAGCAGGGTTAAATTCATAACCAACAGTCCCTGTTAGTTCTATTTTTCTTTCTGTATTCCCAGGCAGTGACTAGCATACCACAGGTGCTCAATAAATTTTGGTTTTTATGATGAGAAGAGAATATGAGAAGTAATGAAAACAAATTTATTTGGGGGAGAAAGGAGAATTCAGGACATTGCATAATGAAGGAGAAATAAAGCCCCTGGAACATAAGCTCCTGTATGCATACACCCACACGAAAACACCTTTGGGTGCCTTAGTTGGCTCAGGTAGGGGATGCAAAAGGGCAAAACTGATGTGGGGAGAAGCTGACTTCAGGTGTGACTTTCAGGGGAGGAGGAGAAAGAGCACAATCTGGTAGCTTTGCAGTTTAAGTATTCTTGCTAGTAGTGTGCTAAATTGTTTTTGTACTCCTTAAAAGAGTAGAAATGCTACGAAAAATGTAAACATAGCTAAGATATTTCATAATCTTTAAAAATATTTTAAAATTTTGTATTCTCTAAATTTCTTTGCCCTGGATAAAGCCCTGACAGCCCCTGGCCTTAGTTTTAGCTCTTAATAGGGAAGAAGTGGGACAGGAAAGAGGGGCAAAGCACAGTGTCAGCCACTACATGAAAATTCTCTGCCCTCTCTTTTCCCCAAACCATATGTATTCAAAGGGAAATGAAGCAATGTATAGCCTAGAGCTTCATGCTCCAATATATTCTCTATGTGACCAGACCTTAAATCAGGAAAGAGAAATGATAAGCTTTTACCAAATTTTGCTAGAACTCAGTGCTTCTCTCTAAGCTAAAGGGCAAATCTCTAGATATATGGACATGCATTTCAAAGTGCATCTCTAGGTATCTCTAGATAGATTGACATGTGTTTCAGAGTGCACTTGTTCTCATGGAACATGAATACTTCTGTGATAAACACCGAAAAAAGATGAAAGGCTGGGTAAATCTCTAAATCCCTCCTATCTAAAAATTCTTTTACAGAGGACTCAGAACTTCCCAGTTAACCTCTTCATTTTCCATCAACTGCTTAACTTGGTTTTGATTCTATAAACATCATGTCCCAGCACAGAGTACCCTCTGGAGATCTCCCCTCTCCCTTGTCTTCCTTTTTCAACTTTCTTTTGTGTATTTTTTCCCCTCCTTAGACAGTAAGTGCCTCGTGGGCAGGGACTATCTTTCTTTTTTTTATTTGTATCCTCAGTGCTTACAGCACTTTAGCACACAGCAGGCACTAAAAAAGATTTGTAACTTTGCTTAAAAAGTTACTCAATTGTGGACAGTCTTTGACCCAGCAATACCACCTATACTGGGCATATACCTCAAAGAAATTAAAGAATGAGGGAAAAGACTTATACGTACAAAAATATTTACAGCAGTTCTTTTCATAGTAGCAAAAAAACCCTGGAAATTAAAGGATTGCCAAGCTGTTGGGGTATAATCAAGCAAATCATGGTATATGAATATACTGGAATATTATTGTGTTATAAGAAGTGACAAAATGGGCAGATTCAGAGGAAGCCAAGAAAACCAAATGAACCATAAAAAACAAAACATCGAAGGATTAGTGCAGAGTAAAATGAGTAGAAATGGGAGAAACATTAATACAATGACAACATAAAAGAAGAAATCGACTTTGAAAGACTTTGGAACTGTGGTCAATGCAATGACCAATCATGATTCCAAAGAATTGGGGATGAAACAAGCTGCCCACCTCCACACAGAAGTGATGGGGTCAAAGTGCAGAATAAGATATTTTTGGATATGACCAATGAGAGATTTTGCTTCATTTGACTACTATGAGGACTTTCTTTTTCTTTTTTGTTGTTCAGTTGGGGAGGCGGAAGTGGGAAGGAGAGAAAATAAATACTTGTTAACTGAAAAAAATAATTAATTTGAATTTTTAAAAAAAGTACTTGTGAATAATTCCAAATTTTCATTGGGGCTGTTTCTTTAAGAACATCATTGTTATAATTTTTGTGACAATCACAATACTGTAAAAAAGAAACAACTTTGAAATACTTAGTCAATCCAATGACCAACCATGATTATGGAGGATCGATGATGAAACATGCTGCCCATCTGTTGTCAGAGAGGTGATAGACTAAATATGCAGAATGAGACACACATTTTTGGACATGGCCAATATGTGAATTTGTTTTGCTTGGCTATGCATATTTGTCATGAGGGTTTTTTTTGTTGGTTTGTTTCAGGAAAAGGTGAGAGAGAGAAACCAAATGATTGTTAATTGAACTTTTTGTTTTATAAAGCAAAATAGAAAACTCTTTATTGGAGGAGAGGTGAAGCCAAGATGTCAGGCAGGAACTTGCCTGCACTCTCCCAAATTCACTTCCAAACAACTATAAAATGATGCCTCAAAATGAATTCTGTAGCAATAGAACAACAAAATTATGGTGTGAAATAATTTTGTAGTCTAAGACAACTTAGAAGGTCAGCAGGAAAAGTCTGTTTTACTCAGGTAAAAGGGGAACACAGTCCAGTGGAACCAGAAGCAATTGCAATAACCACTTTAGCAAAGTTTCAGGGTGTAAAATAAACCCACATAAATCATTAGCATTTCTATGTATTACCAACAAAGCCCAGCAGCAAGAAATAGAAAGAGAAATTCCTTTTAAAATAATTATAGACAATATAAAATACTTGAGAGTCTACCTGCCAAGATAAATCTAGGAGCTATATGAACATAATTACAAAACATCTTTCACACAAATAAAGTCAAATCTAAACAACTGGAAAAATGTTAATGCTCGCGGATAGGCCAAGTCAATATGACAAAAATTATAATTCTACCTAAATTAATTTGCTTATTCAATGTCATACCAATCAAACTATGAAATATTTATTTTACAGAACTAGAAAAATATTAATAAAACCTATCTGGAAGAGCAAAAGGTCAAGAATATCAAGGGAATTAAAGGAAAAAAATCTCAAAGACAGGTGGGCTAGCTGTACCATATTTCAAACTATATTATAAAGCAGTAACCATCAAAACAATCTGGTACTGGCTAAGAAATACAGTGTTGGATCAGTGAAAAAAATTAGGTGCACATACATGGTAGTAAATGACAGTAGTAAGGCAGTGTTTGATAACTCAAAGACCTAAGCTTTTGGGTCAAAAACTCACTATTTGGCAAAAACTGCTGAGAGAACTGGAAAACAGGATGGCAGAAACTAGGTATGGACTGACACGTTACACGGTGTACCAAGGTCAACATGGGTACATGATTTAGACATAATGGATGATATAAACAAATTGGCAGAGCATGGAATAGTTTACCTGTCACATCTATGGAGAAATGAAGAATTTATAACCAAACAAGAGATAGCATTGCAAGATATAAAGTGGATAATTTTGATTATATCAAATTTTAAAAGTTTTGCACAGACAAATCTAATGCAACCAAGATTAGAAGGAAAACAAAAGATGGGGATTTTTTTTACAGCAACTGTCTCTGATAAAGGCCTCATTTCTCAGATATATAGAGAACTGAGTTGAATTTGTAAGAATACAAGTCATTCCTCAATTGATAAATGGTCAATGGATATGGACAGACAGTTTTCAGATGAAGAAATCAAAGCTATCTCTAGTCATATGAAAAATACTATTCACTAGAGAAATGCAAATTAAAGTAACTCTGAGGTACTACTTAACACCTATCAGATTAGTTAATATTACAGAAAAGGAAAATAATAAATGTTGGAGGGGAAGTGGGAAAACTGGGACACTAATGCACTCTTGGTGGAGTTGTGAACTGATCCAACCATTCTGGAGAGCAATTTAGAACTATGCCCAAAGCGCTATAAAACTTTGCAAACCCTTTGCTCCAGTAATGCTACTAGTAGATCTGTATCCTACAAAGATTTTTTTTAAAAAAAGAAAAGGACCTATTCGTACAAAAATATTTATAGTAGCTCTTTTTATGGAGGCAAAGAATTGGAAATTGAGGGGATATCCATCATTTGGGGAATGGCTGAACAAGTTAAGGTACATGATTGTAATGGAATATTATTATACTATAAGAAATAATGAGCAGGATGCTGTCAGAAAAGCCTGGAAAGACTTACGTGAATTAATGCAAAGCGAAGTGAGCAGAACCAGGAAAACATTGCACATAGTAACAGTAATATTGTACAATGATAACTGTGAATGACTTAGCTATTCTCAGCAATACATGATCCAAGACAATTCCGAAGAACTGATGATGAAAAATGCTATCTACCTCCAGAGAAAAAACAGATGGAATCTAAATGTATATCAAAGCACATTGTTTTTCACTTATTTTTTTCTTTTTTGGTCTATGTTTTCTTTCACAACATGATTAATATAGAACTAAGTTTAGCATGATTGCACATGTATAACCTATCAAATTGCTTACTGTCTTAGGGAGGGGGTGAAGTGGGAGGAAGGGAGAGAATTTAGAACTCAAAATTTTAGAAAATTAATGAAAAATTGTTTTTACATGTAATTGGGAAAAATAAAATATTATTTAAAATATAATTTCAGGAATTAAATTCTACTTCTTTCCTCTGAAAAACTTTCTCTTACGTGGAATAGACAGTGATGCTTTCCCTCTCTTCCAACTGAATGCTTTTATCACTGGGAATTGGAGTATCAGCTTGAAACTGGTTTGGAATCCGGAACCAGACTTTCAGTTTCTTCTGTAGAGAGCCATCCTCATGGGGGAATACAGCAAAGGATACAGGGACAGTCATCCCCATCCCAATTCCTAAAAATGGAAAAACACGGAGCCACAGACATCAAGCCAGATGTTAGTTATAGCACCCAGGCCCATGATGGAGCTAAATATTAAAAACAGGTCTATGACAACTGAAAATTGATAACTAATTATCTTAAAGTCATGCCAACAGTCTCTTTTTTTTGTAATGGAATTGATGCTGAATATTTTATGTATAAAATCCATACATAACACTAGATGGTGTATTTGTAAAGTGTTTTCTATGTGTCCAGCACTATAATAATGAGAGGCAAAATAACACAGTGGATAGAAGGATGACCTTAGTATAAGAAGAGCTAGGGTTTGAGTCCTACTTAATGCACACCCAAGATGCATGACTGTGAGTACTTAATATCTTAGTATCACAAGTAACTCTCTAAGAACATAAGCAAGAGACAAGCAGCTAAACTGCAGCAGTGAACGGTGTTTCCATGCCAGTACAGTACAGTTACATAAGCTGATAAAACCACAGATCTGTACCACCAAAAAAACCTCCCAACAACCACCAAATGGTGCAATCTTAGCCAATAAATATTCACTTAAGGACTACTATGCATCCAAACTATAATCTTATTTTTGCATAGTACTTGGCAGTTTAGAAAACGCTTTCAAATACATTATCTTATGTAATGCTCAGAACAAGTATTCTTATCTCTGTTTTACAAATGAGGACAGAAACATTAAATAACTTGGCCAAAGTCCCAGAGACAAGGGAAAGTCATCAGATCTTTCGACTTCTAGTACAATATACCTTCCTTTATAGGATAATTTCATTATGTGGTGGAAAGTATTTTTATAACTTCCTATTGGTCAATGCATTCTTCAAAATTCTTGGTTTTAGAAAGCATCATTGAAATTATAAGGAATTTCTTAACCATAGTAGGCTAGTAAGACCTCCAGCAGCAACCTAAAAATTAAAATGGCTCCCCTTTTTTAAATCTTGTTTGATGTCCCCAGTTTCTGGTTTCTTGCAGAGGAAAATTCATACTGGATCATATCACAAAATGACATGTACATAAAGGAAATTCTGACTATTTTGTTAGTTGTTGGTAAGAACTTGGTAGTCCCTTATATTCGTTAATGTTTTTATCAATGACTCTGATAAAAGCGTAAGATACTGTGTTTTTCACTTTTGGGGATGACACAAAGCTGAGAGGGACAGCTAACATGCTGGATAACAGAGGCGGGATACAGACAGCTTGAAAACTGAATCCAGTGAAATTCAATAGGGATAAAATAATTTATGTTCAAAAATCAAATTTGCAAGTATTATTAGGTGGGGCTTGACAGCAGTTTGTCTGGGAAAAAACAACAACCGGGGGATTTAGGAGACTAGAAAGTCAATATGAGTCCATAGTGTGATCTAGTGGCCAAAAATAATTAATGTAATCTTTGGCTGTATCGAGGAAGACACGGTCACCAAGATTATTTATTCTAGTCAGATCACTGACTACAGATCAATGGAGTGTGTTTAGCTCTGAGTACCACATTTTACAAAGGACATTGATAAGCTGGATAGTAACCAGAGGAGGTTTAATGGGATGTTGAAAGGCCTAGAAATTAAGTCAAACTGCCTTGCTATGATGACCAGAAGCTGTACTCATGAGAACCATGGGAGATTTAGCTTTTTCAACCCCACATGCCCATCCTAGGACTGCACTGTCCTGGCTGGTGATTGTTTCAGTCACCCATTTCTTATAGGACTGACTCCAGCCATGTTTCCTTCACTTTATTCTCAAGGTATCTTTTCAACAACTGACTTTCCATCTCTGTTTCCCCTCTGACCTCTGTTTTCTAGTTCTAGAACCAAATCAACTCTTCCACTGCTGCTGGAAAGGACCTAAAAATCGACCTCCCTGTAGTTCTACTCATCGTCCTTGGAACTTTACAAACCTCTTTGTCCGCTACTCCCCTATATGTGATTTTCCCCTTATTGAAGTGTAAGTTCTTTGAGAGAAGGACTGTCTTAGTGCTTACATTTGTGTCTCCAACACTTAATACAGTGCTTGTCACATAATAATTGCCTGATAAGTGCTTTTTCATTCACTCACTCATTCATTTGAGAATCAGCTGAAGGGACTAGGGATGCTCAGATTGAAGAAGAGGAGACTCAGGGGAACATGATAGTTATCTTCAAGTATTCAAAGGCAAATCATTTTTTTTTCATAGGGCAGAACTAGGTACAGTGAGTAGAAATTACAAAGAGGCAGTTTTAGGCTTAATGTAGGGAAAAAAAAACTTCTTTACAATTAAAGTTATTGCCAAAATATTGGTAGTAAGGCAATGGGTTTCCCTTCACTAGAAGATTTTTGAGGAAAGGCTGGATATTGCTTGTCAGGTATGTTTTAGAGGTATTCTGTTCAGATATGGATTAGGTCAGTTGGCTTCTAATGTCTCTTCCAACTTTGAGATTTGGGAGACTATGATTCTGTAAAAAGATACAATCCCAACAATGCCAAAGATGGCCTTAAGAAATGGAATTATCACTATCTACTTTACATTCTTTACTAATTTTTCTATTCTGACACCTTCTGCTACTCCCATTGATAGCAAACTCCCACCAAACTATCACTCTCCCTATCCTTGTGTCATATAATTGACCACCTGCTATGGAGCAAATAATCCCCAAACCCCAACTTTGTTCTCTTATCTCCATTATCTCTGTGAGAGGAGGGACCATGGTTTTTGTAGCTCCAGGGCTTTGCACAGTGCCCAACACATGGCGGTTATTTAATAAACGACTGCTGATTGGTATCGTAGTCATTTGCTGTCAGGTTTTACCCTCCTACCAGATCCATGAGAAGAGGGATGTCTTAGGTAAGTTAGTCATGTCTTAGTAAAGCTACATCTCTTATAGTGCACAGAGTAGGTATTTTTCAATCATAGCTACTTCATAATAACTTGTTGAACTACGACTAAGGTGAAAACATGTTTAATATGATTGTACATGTATAGCCCATATTGGATTGCTGCCATCTTGAGGCGGGGAGGGGAAAGAGGGAGAATAAGTTTGGAACTCAAAATCTTATAAAAGTAAATGTTGAAAACTAAGAAAAAATGTGAATTGAACTGTCTGTAAAAGAACTACAAAATAAATTAAACAAAAACAATAACTTGTTGAATCAAATCGAAGTCAGCTCTATACTCTTTCCAATGTTCTTCCCAATAAAGCACTAGCACCAGGTTCTTAGTTACCTGATAGCAGTTGCTGCTGCTGAAATGAAATAATTATGTATCTTGCCAAACTCTCATGGGCATGTGAAAGTACTGAAAATCTGGCCACTTACCTTTGTCATTGGAGCCTCCAACATACTTCATAACTTTTGGCATTGCTTCCTTTAAGGCCTCACCAAAGGGCTTGTCTGTCACTTCCACAGTAGCAAACTTTCCACCTTCACAGACTCTTTCTTCATAGGTCAGCTCTTCCTAGGGAGACAAGACACTTCGTAATTAAGTAATAGGAAGCCTCAAACTGTGATCGAGCTGGACAAAATAAGGTTCCAGCTATATGAAACAAATCCATTCAGGGCAGCTACAGATGGAACGAGAAAAACTTTAGTGAAAAGCTCCATGGGGATGACTAAAGAGTCATCATTTATTGGCAAATGCCTCTGAGGCCTTAGAATGAGAATAGCATGTAATCCATAAATCCAAACTCTTCCCCATTTCCAGGGATGGGCCACAACTAAGAGCAATTAATATACTTGTGATCATCACAAAGGCAGTATGGCCTGACAGATAAAGCATTGATGGCCTTGGAATCAGGATGACTTGAATTCAAGTCCTGTCTCAGATACAGGCTGGCTAGATGACTCTGAGGGAGTCATTTAACCTCGTGGGTGCTCTAGGCCAAGGGTCTACACACTATGGGAGCCAGTCAAATCTGGTACCTGCTTGGTTTTTGTATGGCCTGTCAGCTAAAAGTGTTTTTTTTTTTTACATTTTAAAACATCTAAATAAAGATTTATTGGAACACAGCCACACTCATCCATTTACATATTGTCTGTGGCTGTTTCAGTGCTTCAATGGGAGAGTTGAATATGGCACTCTCAGGCTTGGCACACAACATACCACAGGAGATGTAGCTTAACTGCAGTTGTAACTCAATCACATTTTGAGTGCCATGTGTATCACTGCACTGCAAATTTTTATTTATTTTTATTGCCACTGCATACCCATTATGTCAAAGCAGGAAAGGAAAAGAGAAAAAAAAGTTTTATTATTATTTTATGAGCTCAAGGCTGAGATTTAAATTTTTCTGACTGAGAAGCATTTCCCTAAATCATTATTTTCAAACACTGAATTGGTTTTAGAAATTTGAATTTGACAATATTTCTTAATAAATTTTACCCCAAAATTATAAGGTAAAACAGCACTTAATACAAAACTTTTGCAGTGGTATGGTCAATTTGACAACTAGTGTTGTTTAAATCACAAATACCATCAAGCTGCTTTATACATTTCCTGTGCTGTGAAAAGTTAAAATAAGAGAGATCTTCATTCCCACACAAATTTGCAGTGGATATATTTTCTGAATCCAAACTACAGTTCTAACAGTATTATTTGTACCTTGATGCATGAAGAAAAGAAATTTCCATATTTTAAAATCCATTAAATTTGTGCAATTGAGGAATTTCTACCCAACTTTTAATTGGAAGTGATTAATCTGCAAAGTAATGATATGCTAAAAGAAGAATCTAATAGAATTCTCTAAATGCCTTCTGAGGGATGAACGCAAAATTAAAGTTACATGCTGGTGGACTGGTATCAGAAAAGGCATTTTCAAAAATTAATCTGTAGATCAGCATTAATGAGGGAGCATTTACAATCAATTTTTGTTAATGGGGAACATTAACTTTGAACCCCAATTAAACAATATTATCTCCCTAAAAAGAATTCTATTCTTCATATCAGTAGACCTGTGCTACCAAAAAAAGTACTCATTATCACATCTCGAATTTCAGCAATAAAAAAATTGTAGAATTGGTTTTTTCTCTTTTGTTATATAAGTACTTACATAATATTCTTGATTTTGCCTCTTGGCCCACAAAACCTAAAATATTTACTATCTGACCCTTTACAACAAAATTTTGCTGACCTCTTCTCTAACCAATTTTCTAATATGATGGTTCTCAAACTTTCTGGCCTCATGGCCCATTTGTACTCTTAAAAATTATTGAGGATCCTCCCTTATGTTCTCCTGTGTACATGGAAATGTTCTTTTTTTTCTTTTCTCTTTTTGTATTTAAGTTTCAAATGAATAAAAAATTTACAATTGTTTACAATTTACAATTACAAAATTGTTGAGGTACCCTCCCCCAAGAGATTTCATTTATATGCATTTTATCTATTGATATTTATTATGTTATATATTAAAACAATTTAGTATTGTTATAAAAATAGTTTTGACCTCATGGACCCCTTGAAAGGGGCTTTGGAACCCATAATGGGTTCTGGATTACACTTTGAGGACTACTACTCTAATGCTATAAGTTTTAGAGTCATCTTGCATTGGTAGAATGAATTTCTTCTCTCACAGAGTTCTCCCTAAACCAATTAATTCCTATCGCTTATCCTTGATCATGACATTCACTGGGGTTGGGACACCCTTCTCATTGTACTTCACCTACCCAAATGTCACCATCCTTTAGGTTCTAGAATGTTTTGCTTCCTCCAAGTAGCTTTCCAAACCACAGCAACCTTTCCCTTTTTTGGAACTCATAATATCTATTACTCATACTACAAAACTGGCAGTCATATACTCCTTTGTAACCTCTCTCATATAATTGCCTTGTACTATTATTAAACTTTTCACATGTTTAAGCCTTAACAATTACTTTTTAACAATTAACTTACACTCCTTTAAGAGCCGTTGTGTAGAGAGAGTGGAATGTAGTTAGATCCATAGTTTGGATCACAGCTCTTTCACTTATCATTGGTGTTCCCTTGAGGGAAATCACTCAAACCCTCTGGATCCCAGTTTTCTAATCTTTTTTTTTAATTTTTTTTAAATTTTTTTATTTTAATTTATTTTTAATATGTTTAGTTTTCAGCATTGATTTTCACATGCATTTGAATTACAGATTTTCTCCCCATTTCCACCCCCCCACTCCAAGATGGCGTACACTCTGGTTGCCCTGTTTCCCAGTCTGCCCTCCCCTCCATCACCCCATTCCCCTCCCATCCCCCTTTCCCTTACTTTCTTGTAGGGCAAGATAAATCTCTATGCCCCATTGCCTGTGCATCTTATTTTCTAGTTGCATGAAAAAA
>CM053623.1:162446335-162465142 GCA_028646595.1 Phalanger gymnotis | reverse complement strand
TTGATGGTGACCATGAATATGCCTGTATAGTTTGGAACCATAAAGTATAAAGATTCTCTATGTAAAAGGGAAAAGAAGTGAAATGTTTATTCAGACACCGGAGGATCAGATCCCCAAACCAATAATTCCAATTCAACATAGCAACAATCCAATTCCAAAAGCAGTAAGTCCATCTCAATGTAACTGCACGGAGATTAAAACACAGTATCACAGCAAAGAGCCAAGCTATCCTGTAACTTTCACTTCTGCTAAGGCCTTCCCATAAACACTCACTCACAAATCCTAACTGTCTGCTTGCCTGTGTCCTTTCCTCCTATAGCTCTGAAAGCCCTTGCAGCTCTCATAGCCCTTTCAATTCTCTCTCTCTCACACAGTTCTCTCTTCTTCTTGTAGTTCTGTCTTCTTCGTAGCTCTCTTGTCTCCACTCTCCGCAGTTCTCCAGTATGCACTCTCCACAGCTCTCCAGTCTCCGTAGCTCTCTAGTCTCTGCAGCTCTCCAGTCTGTCTGAGTTCTCTCTCCTTCTCCTTGGGCTGAATTCTGACCTTAATGGCTACCCTCAGGGTATATATACCTTGTATTGGGCTGGGGCTTAGCACCTAGTATCAAATGGGTGTGGGCCTGCCTATAAGCAAGCCTCTCCTAATCAAGCTTTCCTTAACTAGCTCTACCTGGGGTCTATTGAATGGGGGAGGCAGATGTTTGATCACATTAGCACCACAGCCACTCTGGCCTATTCTGGCACAGTCAACATGATACCATAAATCTAGTGGAATATATCATTACCGAAAGGAAGGGAGGCTGCTTTCAGTTCTCTGCTCACCAAAATGTGGCAATATGAAGGAAAGTTCAGGCAGCTTCGGGGTTAGACAGTGAAAATATACTGGACTCCTTCCAAGGTGAAAGAAAATTGTTTCTGACTAGTCTCAAGCACAAGAACAGAAGGGTTTGTGTTTATTTGTTTTTTGTTTTCAGTGATTGAGTCAATAACTCCATATCACTCATTCTGGGCCTGAGCTGCCTGGTCTGTGACATTGATTAGGTCAGGAACAACGATAGTGATGGGCATGATAACTTTGTTTAGTTCCTTGTAGTTTCCCATAAGCTGCCATTTGCCTTCCTTATGGGCAAGACAGGGTTTGCTGTAAAGGGAGCTGCCATAATGAAATAATTCAATTTCCTTCATTTCTATCACTCAAAAGGAAACCCAATATTATGTTAAACACATAGAATGATTGTTTCAGCCAACTCAGAGAGTTTTCATTTGGTCCTACCTACAGTATCCTACTTAGGGGTTGCTGAAAGGGACCATGCAGATTTCCAAGAGCTCACAAAACTCCTTTCCTCCATGCCCTCCTCTGGATGATCCAAAGGGAGAAGGGCTCTTAAAGCACGCCTCAATCTTGGATAAAATTGAAGGGCCCTTACTGCCTGTGGCTGAATTGTGCTGTCAGTTTTACTGGCACCCATGGGCTGCCCTTCAATCACCTTCCTATCAACCCTGAGTTTCAGGAACCACATCCAAAGCTTCTTCCAGGACAAGATATTATCATTGTCCACTTAAAATGGCAGCAGGCTCTGTGCCTCCTCCCCTCATTCTCAGAGAACATATTCATACTGAAAGCAGTCTTTGCCCAAGCCATGATTCTTCCAGCCTCCTGATCAGATTCCACCAGTACATCAGCCCATACCTGGATGTATGGAAGGGGATACCCAAAGCTAAAGTCTAAAGTCATTTTTAGAGGGCTCCACCCAGAACATATGGAGTGTGGTAGGCCAAGGGGGATATATGGAAATCCAACCTATCAAATCCATTTATTAATGAACTTCACTCCTCCCCTTGCAGATTCCTATAAGGTAGCTGGCTATAACAGGAATTCATCTTTATGGGGCCAGGTACAAATAATTCTCAATCTCAACCACCTAAAAAGGAACAAAAAGGAACAAGAAAGGATTCCTGTCTATAGAGTTCTAAGTGAACGATCTGACTCTGTAAAAGTAAGTCCTTAGGGAGCTCTCCTAGATTACGAACTTAGCTATAGAGGTCTCAGCATTGCCTGCAGTAGACAATATTCTCAGAAGTCATTGCTCTACGGATTCATCAACTTTCCCTGTGAACTTCTCATGAAGCCTCCCTAGTTCTTGGCAGTGAAAGACCCACAGTGGAGAAAATCATCCTCTTCCCAAAGCAATAATAAAAGGGAGTGGGAAGGGAAGGGCAAGGGGGAGAAAAAAACATTTATACAATGCCTACTATGTGCCAGGCACTATGCTAAGCACCTTCACATATATTATCATGTTTGAGCCTTATAAAAATCGTCTTAAAATTTATTATTATATCCATTTTTACAGTTGAGGCAACTGAGGCAAAGAGAGGCAAAGTGACTTGCCCAGGATCATACAACTAGGTGTGAACACCTGAGGCATGAACACAGATCTTCCTGATTCTGGGACCAACTATGCCACCAGCTGCATCTAATGAGATAAATCTAAGGCTTTTTAAAACCACCAGTGGGTATTCCCAAATCTAGTCTTCCTTTCCACTCACATTTTCTTGTCTCGTGGCACTAATTGGGATGCAGCAAAACCTCTCAGTCTGAGACCATGCAAGGTCAACACAACCAGAGGTCACCAAGAAGCTGTGTCAAGGGAGGTATAACTTGAGCTTTGCCACACCTCTAGGTCAATCAAATCTTGGCTTTGTCACATTTTAGGAAATAGCCTGGCTTAACTTTGGTAAATATTCATCCTATCAGGCCTCTTTCCTCTTTCCTTTGACGAAATAGAATAAAATCACACCTAAGCCTTGTGTTTGTCTTATCTAACTCCCTTTGTGATCCCTTAAGTACAAAACAATTTTTAAGGGATATTTGTGTCTTCTTCTCCATTGGAATGTCAACCCTTCCTTATGATCACAATAGGCCCTTCCAATTGCTTTTCTGAATTTCCCTTGATTCTTGTCTTTGAATTTCAAATTTCTATTTCAATATTCAAATTTCTATTCAACTCCCATCCTTTTTTTTTTCTAGGAATGCTGAAGAGTCCTTTACTCTTTCAAAAATATTTTTCTTTCTTTCTTGGATTATACTCATTTTTGCAGGGTAAACTATTCTTGGATGTAAGCCTCTGCCTTTTAGAAAACTTTTTTTCTAATATTTTCTCTACTTTAAAGTGGTTGGATTAATTTTGATTGTGGTTCCCTAGTACCCGGAGTCTTTCTTTTTGGTTTATTAAGGTGTTTTTCCCTTTAAATTGGAAGTTCTGGATTTAGACCATGAAATTCCTGAGTGTTTTCTACTTTAGATTTCTTTCAGGAGATAATTAATAGATATTTTTTCCATTTTTACTTTCTCCTCTGATTTTAATAGATCTCAGCAGTTTTCATTTATGATTTTTTTCTAATATTGTGTTCATGTTTTTTGTTTAGTCGATGTTTTCAGGGAGTCTGACGATTTTTAAATTGTGCAGTTTAAATTGCATGTTTTCCAGTTCAGAGTTCGTTTTTTTTAATAATAGATACTTTATATTTTCTTCTACATTTTCAGTCTTTTGACTTTATTCTTATATTTTTTGTTGTATCATGTAGTCATTGAGTTTAATTTCATACAGTCTGCTTTTCATGGAGTCCACTATTTGGACAAAATTTTCCAACCTCAACTATAAGCTATTCATTTATCCGCCTTCCTTTTTTCCCCCTCAAATTCTCATTTCATTTCTATTTTTTCTGTCTTGCTTCATTTTTTCTATCCACCCCTGTAGTCCTTGTGGCAACTACTTTTTTTCTTATGAGGCTTTACTTAAAGTTGTGCCATTTCTTCTACATTAACCTTGTAGATTTCTCTTACCCGTTATTCTTTATCATTGTGTCCAAAGTTTTGTTCTATTTTCTCATGTTTTCAGCTTCGGTTCTTGGTTTGGGGGTTTTGCTCAGTTTAATCCCTCTCATCACTCTTGTATGGGTTAGGTAGGCCTAATTTAATCCTATCCCCTCTATAAGATGTATGCCACTGCCATTGCTGACCTGGATGAGATTGCTGGTATCAAGTCTCAATCCCTGACTCTTGTCTCAGTTTCCTGGTGGCTTGTCATTGGTTCTGACCAGTCTTTGTGTTCTTCATCTTTCATGATCTCCAGTTGGAAGTTAGCTCCAATAAGTGTAATGGCCTTGACAGGCAGTATGAGGTTATAGATCACACTGATTTCAGAGTTCCTAAAGAACATCCCTGCCACCCCCATGCTGGCACTCACAAACTAAGTTAGTCTTATCTTGTGATGTGGGTCCCACTGCTGCAAGGCCAAGCCCCGCCCAAACGCACTGGGGCTGGTTCTGTCTCTTGCTTCTCTTCTAACAAGCTGTGGTTGGGATCTGTCTTCAGATCCCTAATTATTGGAGTTTTCTTTGGTTTTTAATTCCCCTCTTCCTTATTAAAATCATGGTTTGACTTCAGGTCCCTTTGTGAAAATTTATGTAGTTTGACTGAGCTTCTAGCCTACTTATCTGAGTTCCCATTGGCTTTTCTAGTATGGCTCCTCTCCCCAGATCTGATGAATTCTAGGCCATTTACCTGAGCTGTAGCTAGCTTTTATGTCATAGGCGCTCTCTGTCTATCTGCTGGCTTCCATATTTACCTGAGTTCACACTGGTTTTCCTGCTATGACCTCTCCACTCAACTCTGCTAACTTCTGATCATCTCTTAGTGAAGTTCTAGACCATGAGTGGGGAAACTGCAGCCTCAAGGACACATGTGGCCTTCTAGGTCCTCAAATGCAGCAAATCAATAAAAGGATTTGTTCTGTAAAGTTTGGATTCAGTAAAAGGGCCACACTTGAGGACCCAGAGGGCCACATGTGGCTTCAAGGCCACAGTTTTCCCCCTCTCCCCATATCTAGACTGCATGGAAAAGCAGACTTCCGTTTATTTTTTGCTTTCTTTATCATTTGTTATTTATAATTTATCATTTGGGGTCCTTTTCGGATATTTTCTGGGATTTAGGTGGGAAAGCTGGCCTTTCAGGTTGTCATCTTAACCAGAAGTTTCTCTTATGAATATCTTTTTGGATCCTTTCATTCATACATTCAATAAACATTTGTTAAGTTCCAGGTAATATGTGTCATTCAATATACTAGGTACTAGTGATCCCAAACAGGAGGAGTCTCTGACCTCAAGGAGCTACATTCTATGGGGGACATGGGAAGGAAGTGGAACAACATGAGTGCTAATAAAATGAAAATAAAGGCATAGTAACTTTGGGGGAAGCAGGGAGGGTGTCATTAGCAAGGAGAGTCAGGCAAGGCTTTGTGTAGGAGGTAGCACTTGAGCACAGACTAGAAAAAAACTGAAGAGTCCATTACTAAATATGGTGGTCCCACAATTAGAATCACACAAGAACTAGCAGCAGAAACACTAAAAGACCAGGGGTGCTTTTCAAGAGCAAAAGAACTGGGATTCAGGCAGAAAATATCATACCCAGCAAAGCTAAGCATAATTCTGAATTTAAAAATTTATATTTAATGAATTGTCAGACTTTCGGGATTTTGTTTTAAAAAAACTGAACTTAATAGAAGATTTGAAATACAAGAGCCAAGAGAAATATAAAATACATACCAAAGACTAATTACAAGAGGCCCAATAAGGACAGACTTTTATATGAGGAAATGTAATACATACGTCTAAGATTGTTATTAGTAATTGGGTAGTTCATAAGAAAGATTGAGGTAGACCTGAGTACGACATAGTTTTTAAAAATAAGCCATTTAGGAAGAGCTAAAAAGAATAATTATCTTTTATAAATGAGGTATGAGAGGAAGAACTGACACAGAGGAATTAGATAGAAAGAGGAGGCCTGTTTGTTCTGGAAACCTACTTCCATTGGGAATGGGCTCAAAAGCGAACAATAGATATATCAAGAAGAGTATAAAAGTCTTCTAAATTCAGAAAGAAATAAAATGCTGAGGGGATCTGGAGGGGGGAGAGGATAAGGGAAGGATCTTCAGAGGCGTGGGTGAGGGAAAAGGTTAAATAGGGTTATAGAAAGGTGTTTAGATCAATGAAAAAGGGATGATTAAAGAAGGATCCTTGGAGGGGGGTAGGTTAAGTAACAGGAGGGCAAGGTAGCAGGTAGAAGTAAAGTAGAGGACTTAGGAGAAATAGGAAATAAGAGATATGCATAAATATAAAATAAAGATCAGGAGTACAATTTGTTAGGAAAAAGGAGCAGGCATGGTGATCATGACCTCAGACAAAGTTAAGGCCAAAATAGATTTACTAAAAAGAGAAAAATAGGGAAACTACATTATGTGTCAGCCATATTTATCAATGCTGTTTTGGACTATTTAAAACAACTAGACAGTACAAGGTTGGAATATTGCTATGGAGTAGGAAATGATGAATTGGTGAACTTGGAAAAACATGGAAAGTTCATAGGCTTATGAAGGAGGAGGTTATACACCCCCAGAGAAACAGAGGACAAATGAGTATAGTATGGTCTTAAATAGATACATATGAATGTATATGTCTATGCGTGAGTATGATTATAGATATCTAAGCATATGTATATATAAGTAGCTATGTATGTAAGGGTATATGTATATATATATATATTTGTGGATGTTTATATATGTATGCGTGTATATATGAATATGTGTATGTGTGTATACATATATACATACATATATACATACATACATACATGTATATATGTGTGTATATATACATATGTGTATATATATACATATGTGTATATATATATATATATATATCCTTGCTTAATTGTAGCCTTCTGGTGGAGTGGGGAGGAAGGGAGAAAAAAGAACAAAGTAAAAAGTATACGGCAGAGAACAAAAGAAAACTTACAAGGGAGCAAAGAAAAGATGGATAGCTCTGAACACAATGCATAGTATTTATTATATAGGCTTTCTTGAAATGGAAATTTATTGCTGTAAATTTGGAATCCTCTCTTACATTATACTGTGCACATAGCAATGCTTTTTTTGTTTTCTTATTTTGTACTTAAGTCTATAATGTTTCTTTTTCTTTTCTTATTGTGTATTTGAGTTTTAGCATTTAAATCTAAAATTAAAAAAAAATTTAGAGTCCATTAGGCAGAAAGAGCATTCCAATCACGATGGACATCTAGAACAAAGGTACTGATATGGGAGATAAATGGCATGTATTCAGACCAACAAGAAGCCAAGTATAGCTGCAAGGTAGAATACGTGAAAGAGTAATGTGCCATAAACCTAGAGAGGTGGATTTGAAATTAAGTTCCACTATCTTAAGATATATTGACGTAAGTAAACAAAAATAAAAGTTACTCCTCAATGGATATGGCCAAAGGATAGGAACAGGCAGTTCTCAAGGAGAAAGATCCAAATTCTCAACAGCCATGTGAAATGATGCTTTGAATAACTCATAATAAGAGAAATGCACATGAAAAGATCTCCGAGATCCTACCTTGAACACACCGGAGATGATAAAAGGGGAAAATGTCAATTGATGGAGAGACTTTGGGAGGACAGACACACTAATGCACGCTGTAGATGGAGCTGTGGATTAATCCAACCCTTCTAGAAAGACATTTGGAACTGTACTTATAAAACCTCCAAATTGTGGATACTCTTTAACCCAAAGAGAGAACTTCTAGTCCTATACCCCCAAAGAAAGAGAAGAAAGACCCATATGTATAAAAGTATTTATGGCAGCACTTTTTGTTGTAAGAATTGGAAACAAAAAAAAAAAAGAAAACAGCAGAACAAATTGTGATATTTGACTACAATAGAGTGTTATTGTACCAGAAATGACAAAAGGGATGGATTCAGAGGAATTTGATATAGCAAATAACAGTTGGCATTTATATATCACTTTAAGGTTTATAAAATGCATCACAAATATTATCTCATTTTATTTTCTTAGTAATCTTGGGAGGCAGGTGCTATAATTATCCTCATTTTACAGATGGGAAAACTAAAGCAGATCAAAATCCAACAACTTGCCCAAAATCACACAGCTAGAAAGTATTTGAGACTGGATTTTAACACAGGTCTTCCTGAATCTGGGTCCAGCACTTTATTCACTGTATCACCTACCAGCCTATGGGCACTTGTATGAAATAATTCAAGGTGAAATGAACAGAGTAAGGAAAGCCATTTGCATGGTGATGGCAATCACACAAAGGAAAACTAAATACTACCCAGCTCTGATCACAAGACAATGGAGCATATCAACCCATCCCTTAGCAGAGGAGTGATGGCCTAGATGGATATAATGAGATACGCAATTTCAAAAATGACCAATGTGTTGAACTGCGTTGCTTGATTACACTTAGTTGTTACTAGGGAGGGCTTCCATGAGGATGAGGGGAATGAGTTAGTATTTAGTGATAGAGAAGCAATAAAGGAAAAGAAAGCACAGAGCGCAAAAATGTTTTTTGTGATTTTGTCTGCTCTTGTGGTAAAAATTTTTTTAAAACTCCAGTAAACTGGGGGAAAAAATGCACAGGAGAGAGAGAGACAGAGAGACAGAGAGAGACAGAGACAGAGACTGAGAGAGACAGAGAGAATTTATTTGTTAAGTACTTATTACATGCCAGTCACTGTACTAAGGGCTGGGGCACTAATACAAGAGAACAAAAAAGTCCCTCTTCTCAAGAACCTTATGTTCAAATAGGAACAGACAAAATATAAGGGAGAACTAGAAAGCATACAAGGGATAAGCCTGGTGAGGAGGTAAAGCAAGCCATAAAATGAGTTGAGTTAAGAATGAAATAAGTATTGTTAGGGCTCCTCAAGGTATGAATAGCCCAGCCAGGGATTCATGAATCAGGAGAGCAGACTAAGGATGAGGTCTGCTGAGGTAGGCAAGGCTCCTGAGTAGGTGAAGCAATCGAGAGATTAAGTTACGAGGGAGGGCGGAGGAAAGAAATTGACATGGGGACATAGACAAATAAGGCAATTTTTTTACTACCATATAAAATTTAATATGCACTTAAAACAAACAGTACATTACAAAAGATAACAGTATCTTATACAATCCTCTTTTATGCCTTTCTGCATATCAACAAATTTATGTATGTTGATGGTTGTTAAGTCCCATAATAAAAAAGAATTTAAGTAAACAAAAAAGAAAGGTAGGCTGGAGCCAGATTATAAATGGCTTTAAAGGACAAAGTAGTGTCATTCTATGCTAGAAGCAAGAGGGAGTCACTGCTATTTTTTTGAGGAAAAGAATGACATGGTCAAACTTGCCTCTGCTTTAGAAACACCAATTTGGTAGTAGTTTGGAGGACAGATTTCTAGCATATGAGAGCAACTCCTGGGACTCACTAGAGATGAGGTGCTCCCTATTTAAAAACAATGTTAAAACAAATGTTAAAAATTGTTTTTACATGTAACTGGGGAAAAATAAAATGCCAAATAAAAGCTTAAAAGTAGCTAATTATTGTAATAGTTATGAGCCAAAAATCTATAAAGTTCCCCAAAAGAAGGAATGTACAAATGTATGTAATGTACAGATATGAATATATTACATATAGATGTACTAAACATACAGGTATGAATTGGGTGTGGGAGAGATTGTTTATTCCCCTACAGAAAAAGAAATACTAAACATCAAAGAATTATAGCATACATTACATAATGATTAGAGCAGAATTCAGTAACTTACTACTACTGGTAATGTCAGCTAAGTGTCTACTATTCGAGTCTCCGTAGGACCTTTTGAATATGCCCCATTCTCTCCTCTGACACTGCCACCACTCTAGTGACAGCCCTCAGGCTTGGACTGTGGCAACAGCTGCTAGTGGGTCTGCTTGCCTCAAGTCTCTTTCTACTCTAATCCATCCTCCAGTCACTAAAGTAATTTTCCTAAAGTGCAGATCTGATCCTGTCTCCCTGCCCAAGCCCAATAAATTCCATTGGCTCCCTATTGCCCCCAGGATCAAATACAAAATGCTCTGTTTGGCTTTGAAAGCCCTTCATAACCTAGCCTCCTCCTACCTTTCCAGTCTTCTTATACCTTACTTCTTGCCATTTACTGTTTGATCCCATGACACTGGCTTCCTGTCTGCTCCAACTAGACACCTTATCTCTTGGCTCCAGGCATTTTCTGTCTCCTATACCTGCACTACTCTCCTACCTCCACTCTGACTCCTGACCTTCCTGGCTTCTTTTAAGCCCCAACTAAAATTCCACCTTGTCCAGGAAAGCCTTTTCCAATCCCTCTTAATTCTAGTGCTTGCCATCTGTTAATTATTTCCTATTTATTCTGTATACAGCTTGTTTGTATATGTTTGTGTGAATGTTGTCTCTCCTATTAGACTGTAAGCTCTTTAAGGGCAGGGACTTTCTTTTGCCTCTTTTTGTATCCCCAGCAGTGCCTGGCACACAGCAGATATCTAATAAATATTTATTGATTGATTTATTGATGAAAGTTTTGAATGAAAAAGTATTTATTAAATGCTTACTATGTGCAAAGCAGTTTGTTTTGGGAATAGAAACAGAAAACCAAGATAGTCTCTACTCTCAAGGAGGTAATATTCTAATTGGAGGAGACAACATAAGTAGGAAGTTTAAGCTGTGACTCAAATGGCAGTGTTCCATGGTCCCTAGGATGTTTCTTCTTTAATGTCATCTCCACTGATTTTATATTTAGGCATTTATATTTTTATATTTAGGCATTTCAGAGACTTTGGTGGATAGAACTTTCTTTTCTCAGTAGCAGTGACTGCTGAGGTGGCAGGGACTGTAGCATCTACAGAAGCATTTGCCAGATCACATATCTACAAAAGCTACACTTTGTTCCATAGTTACAGAGGCTAGAAGTAGGACTCATAGTGTGGGGGAGGAGAATGTTGCTATTCCCAGAATTCTTGGTGTCAGGGTCCTAAGATGCCTCCATCTAGTTCTAAGGGAAGCTGGTGATTGAAGTAGTGATGATAGTTTGATTCCCCTGGCACATGCCACCTCCTTTCTTTCTCTCAAGGTGTCTTAATATTCCACCTAGGAGAGCTTGCTTATCCTGCATATAACAGTTGGCTGGCAGTTGGTGAGGACTGGTTGGCCCCTTCTCTACAAAGTTAACTTTCTGGATGATGGCTTTAGGGGCTGGTCCAGTCTGTATGGCTTTAATTAATCATTTCTCTGCTAACCTTTGCATTGGGCATTGTCCTATCAAAGAGTCAAGCTTGATATTTGTGCCAGTGAACTCTCTCTGGTGCCAATTCTTTCCTCGTCACAAGCCCAATCCTTCTGCTGTTGCTGCTACAACCCTAGTCAGTCCAGTTGCTGCTCTTGCCTTCCAGACTCTTTTGTAACAACAAGCACCCTGGCACACCCAGGATGGCCTGCTAGCACAGGTTCTTGGATCTGCTTTTCTTAAAGAAAGGCAGCTTTAATAATCTTATTTTAATTGAATCCGCTAGTTCAAGGGAAAGGTCAGCATCCTGAACATGTATTTACAAGCAGAGAAATTAGCACAAAGATCAACAGAAAGGGCTCCAGCTGTCTGATCAAAGTAATAAAACCATCTATACATACCAGATCCGGGGAGCACCACTACATCTGCTCTTAGCAAACAGCTACTCAGAGTCCTGTCCAGGGAATCAAACAGTCATGAGCAAGTCCTCAAAGCAAAATACCAATCTCAGAATATATATACATATACACACTTCTCAGAGCCAGAAGGCATCATAACCCTCCTGACTCAGTGCCTAATTAGCTTAGTACCAACAGATGTGAAAGTCTTCCTACAAGCAAGCCTCCCCTAAGCAAGCTTCTTCTTAGGCAAGTTCCTCCCTCAACGGGCTCTATGTGACTCAGGATGTATCACAGCTGTGATTGAACACACGTGATCACATAGGCCTACTAATGGACGGAGAAGATCTTCCTTTTCCATTAACATTTAATGCTCACAAGGTAAATTACTATATGAAAGCAAATGCAAAAGGAATGGAGAAAGGAGCCAGGGTTCCCCATAAAAGCCCAGCTAGTCCGTGTTCCTTGTGGGTGGTAGTGACTCCTACCAGCGTTATGCTGAGGGTAGTGAAGGGTCTTCCTTCTTCACCCCTCACTGAAATCATATCTTATCACTTGGAGGGCCGTATTTAAATGTGTCAGCTGAAAACTACCTCCTCTTTTATAAGGTATAGCAGCACCCCACGTCCTGCTGCTATAAGGAAAGGGAGAGGAAAATTAGAGTATCAGACCCATGCTTTCTTCCTCTATATCTGGAGGTCTTTCCATATATCTCTGGTGAGTTCCTGTATTTCACAGAAAGAACCAGGACGAAATGAATCTGAATGTTTGATTTCAACATGGCCCCTAAGGTGAGGGAATAAAATGTCCCATAGTATAGATTTATCTTTTCCACAGAAAAGACCCTTAGTTGTGTTATAGATTTGACTCAATGGAGTAAATTTCTTTATAAATGAGATTACAGATCTATCGATCAATCAACATTTATTAAGTGATAGGTACTGGGGGTAAAAATACAATAAATTGGTGCAATGAGTAGAGCACTGGCCCTGGAGTCAGGAGGACCTGAGTTCAAATCTGACCTCAGACACTTGACACACTTACTAGATGTGTGACTTTGGGCAAATCACTTAACCCCAATTGCCCTACCTTCCCCCTTCAAAAAAAAAAGAACAAAAAAATACAATGAATTAAACAATCTTTATTCTCAAGGAGAATTATAATGGAGGAGAAAACCAGGATGTGTGTAAGTATATACAGAATTAATCTAAAATACCCCCAAAATACAAAGTTGTTAAATACTAAGCAGCTTGAGAAGGAGGTCACTAGTGGTTGACGGGATCAGGAAGGTCTTCACATAGAAGGTAGTATCTGAGCTGTCTTGAAGAGAGGGATACTATGCATAGCTATGCTACGCTATGTGCATTCCAGTGTCCCATGAAGGACACCAGTGGAAAGGCATCGAGAAACACAAGAGATAGAAAGTTGCATGTGAAGTGCAGAGAGGACAGTTTGGCAAGAGCAAAGAGTCTGGGAGGGAGATTAATGTGCAAGGAACCTGGAAAGTTGGGTTGGGGGAAGGTGGTAAAGGGCTTTAGGAGCTCAAAAGAGGAGTTAATATTTGGTTGTAGTGGCAATAGGAAGCCACCAAAGTTTATCGGGTAAAATGATCGAATATCCACTTAAGGAAAATTGCTTTGACAGCAGTGGGGAGGATGAATTGAAAGAGGAAGAACAGTTAGTAGACTTGTAATTATCAAGGTCAGAGGTGGTGAGGGGCTTAGGTGGAAGTTGTGTGAGTAGCAAGAAGGGGTAGGATGTGAGAGATGTGGCTTAGGTAGAAACTGCAAGATTTGGCAAGTGATTGGATAAGTAAGGTGAGGTAGGTGACAAGGATAATGCCAAGGTAACAACCTGCAAGACTGTAAGAGTGGTGCCTTCCCACTGAAATAATGAAGTTGGAAGAGGAGTGGGTATGGAGCAAAAATAATGGCTTCCAGTTTTTGTGCATATAGAAATGTACTGTAAAAAATGGTGAAGAGGAATTGAAACTACATAGAGGGAAGAAACTAGATGAGGAAATTATATGAGGGAAGAAACTACATAGAGAGACTTAAACCTATAGGAGTTGATGGGGGAAGCAGGGGAAAGAATGAGAGAGACAGAGACAGAGAGACAGACAGAGACAAAGAGACAGAGACAGAGAGATGGAGAAAGAGAGAGACAGAGACAAAGAGAGGGAGAGAGAGACAGACAGGGAGAGAGAGACAGAGACAGAGAGAGGGAGAGAGACAGAGATACAGAAACAGAGAGAAACAAAAATAGAGACTGAGGAGGGGGCCTAGACAGAACCTTAGGGGACGCCTACAATCAGGGGCAGGATCTAAATTAAAAATGAAGCAGCAAAGGAAACTGAGAAGCAATAGAACAAGTAGGAAGAGTACCAAGAGAGAGTAGTGACAAGACAGCCTAGAGAGAAGGTGTTCAACAGTGCAGATGGGTCAACAAGGATGAGGACTGGGGATCACTAGAGGTGTCAATTAAGAGATCATTGGTAACTCTTGGAAAAAAAGTTTGTCAGATAATGTTGGAATCCCGACTGCAAAGGGTTGAGGACTGAGTACTAAGGGAGCAGCTAGCAAGGACAGCTTTTTCTAAGAATTTGGTTAAGAAACGGAGGAGAGATACAGGGCAATAGCCTGAGGGAGTTTTTTGAAGCAAAGGAATATTTTGCTCAGATCCCATCCAGTAAAAGGAGAAAACCTGGGGAAGATCTAAGGTAAAGGGTACAGAAAGAGAATGAAAAGGAGACATTATTTTTAGGTTCAAAATTATGGTTTTTCAAGTTGTGATTATCTCCCCTTCCTTTGCACAGCAGAGAGAAGGATCTGTTTCCATGACTACTTCAAAGCAAGAAAATATCAGGAGGGGAAAACGTCTAACTTCTTTAGCTAAGCCGGAGAGCAGGAAGACTGTCCCGGGCTGGGAAATTTCTGGCTCTCTGCCTAGAGGAGTCCGGGCCCTCCACCTCGCCAATTATTCTTTCTCCTTTTCCAGCACCCAGGGCAGCGGTGGAACCCAGCAAGAACTGAAGCAGAGTAGTCCCTCCTCCCGGGTCGCTTGATTGGGTCGCTCCACTCCACTCCTCCCGGTTCTTGGAGCTCCTCCTGCCAAGACTGGGCGGTGGGGGCAGGGGACAGAAGAAGAAGGGATCGAAGTGCAGAAACCAGGCTATTCTGTGCCTGCCTCTACTACACTGCAGCCCGAACTGTGGTGGAGACAACGGCGTCATGTTGGGCATGATAAAGAACTCCTTGTTTGGGAGCGTGGAGACCTGGCCCTGGCAAGTGCTGAGCAAAGGGGGGAAGGTAGGAGGCTAGGGCTGCTATAAGGAAAGGGAAGCGAGGCTCCACTTCCCTCCAATCAGAAGCTAGAGATTGAATGAGGAAGCTGAGACTGACCAACAAGTTTGGGAAAGGCATCGAACCTGGGGCTGGAGGAACGGGAGGGTCCGGGAAAGAGGGAGAGGGGAGACCAAGCATTGTCTTCAAAGATTCTTGTCATATTTTGGTCTTAGCGCCCGAATATCCTCCATTTGGAATCTGAATTGCATTGCATTAGGGAAAGGAGCACGGCCTTTACCAGGAAGACATTAATTTATATGTAATTTTTAATTTGAATAGAGAGTACCAATTTGATAAATTGCCGTGCCTCGGTTAATGCAGCCTTTGACATTTGTATACCCTAGCAATGCAACCAGTAGAGATAGGTTACCCGGGGGGCGGGAGGGGGGAGGGCATTTTCATTACAATTCAATGAACTTTAATTTTGTTTGCTAGATGTTGAAATAGGACCAGTCAATGCCGCGATGAAAAAAGTTATGCACTCCTTACCCTTGAGGGGCTTACAACCTCCTTTGGAAGTTACTCCAATAAAAGCAATTAAGAACAATAGCTAGCATTTAAAGCTCTTTAAAGATAGTTTCCCGTTTGATTATCTAAACAACCCTGAGATCTAAGTGTTATTATTAACCTCATTTTACAGATGACGAAACGGAGGCTGGCAGAGGTTAAGTGACTAGGTGTTATTGTTAACTCTGTTACAGAGGAGGAAACTGAGTCAAGGAGAACAGGTGACTTTTCCGGGATCACATAGCTACGTGCCTGAGAAAAGATTTAACCTCAGGTCTGTCCTGACTCCTGGTCTAGTGACTTATCCACTGAGCCACGGAAATTACTGTTTAAAAAAAAAAAGTAAAATCCAAGGTAGACGGCAATAGAGAGAAAAGAAGGCAGGAAGCACCTTATTCGAGGAAGAGCTGGACGGACTGGGGGAATTTCATGGAAGACCTGGATCAGGAAGAAAAGAAGGATTTTAACCAATTTGCGTTTAGGCTGTACTAAAAATATGCTTATTGACTGACTGATAGGCAGAGAGTTCTGGAGTGAGTCATTCTCAGTCATTGTGTGAACAAGTGTAGAAAAACCAGGAGGGGACAGGAGCAAGCTCCAGAAATGAAAACAGAATGCAAAGGAGAATAATGGCCACGGGCTAGGGTAGTAGCTTGGAGCAGATTGTGGAGGGCCTCCCTAAAATCTGTCAGTGAGTCAGCACACATTTATTAAGCAGCTATTATGTGTCAGGTGCACTAAAGGATACAAAGAAAGCAAAAAACGAAACCCTCCTTTTCCTGGAGCTCACATTCTAAGGGGGAGAAAACATACAAACAACCACATGCAAACAAGATAAAGAATAGTAGCTGGTATATATATTCACACACACATATATACATACGTAGTATGTTACATTTACTGTGTACCAGGCACGCTTTACAATTACCATCTCTTTTGATCTCCACAACAACTCCGAGAGGTGCTATAATATCCCTATTTTATAGATGAGGAAACTGAGACAGATTAAGTGACTTGCCCAGGGTCACACAGCTACTAAGTGCCAGGGCCACATTTGAACTCAGGTCTTCCAACTCCAAGCCTGGCACTCTCTCCACAGAGGGAAAGAAGTAGGAGGCTAAGAAGTTTGTAATTAATCTTATAGGTAATAGGGCACCATGTAAGGTTTTTCAGGAGGGCCAGGCTTGTGCCTTTGAAAATGGTTCTGGAAGCCTTGTGACATGGAGAGGAAAGACTAGGGACAGATAGGCCAGTTGGGAGGCTGTTCCAATAGTCCAGGATGATGATTTTATTGGACATACACTAGGTTTAGCAGTGTAAGAGGAGGGGACAGATTCAAGAGACATTATTGA
Organism: Phalanger gymnotis; assembly: GCA_028646595.1. NCBI lineage: Eukaryota > Metazoa > Chordata > Mammalia > Diprotodontia > Phalangeridae > Phalanger > Phalanger gymnotis. The sequence continues at coordinate 162,448,412 of CM053623.1, read as the reverse complement.
GGTGCAACTGACAGGACTGGGCATTGGATTGGATGGGTGGGATGGCACAGTAGAAAGTTCAAGATGGTTTTGAGGCTTCAAGCCTAGGTGGCTGGGATGATGGTGGTGCCATCCATAGAAAAAGACAAATTAGACATTGAACATATACTAACCTTTTACTGCTAATATTCGGGGTTAGAAGGTTCTTTTGCATGCAAGCTGGGGCTGTTCCACACCCTATTCTGTATAGTAATAGCAGTCATGGGTCATTTTTTATTATAAATGTATTATATTATTGTGTATACCTTATATACATATATATGTATATTTGTAGTAGTGTATGTAGTGTATATAAATGTATTATATTATATATTATAAATGTAGCTCCACTATCATACAAGTGCCAGAGATATGCTTAGTAATAAGCATTACTTGGCCAGCCTCCAGGGGTGGGGAACCTGTGGCCTTGAGCCCACATGTGGCCTTCTAGGTCCTCAAGTGCAGCCCTTTAAATGAATACAAACTTCACAGAATAAATCCTCTTTATAAGAGGACTCAGTCAAAAGGCCACACCCAAAGACCTAGAAGGCATTTGTGGCTTTGAGACCACAGGTTCCCCACCCTTGATCTAACCCCTATCTCTTAACTCTTCTGTCTGGATTAGTATTTTATTTTCTCTTGCCTTGCCCCGCCCCCCACTCCCCTCGCTTTTAGCAACTGTGCATGTGAAGGACCTTATAGCTAGTCACAGTGACTTTTCTACCTTTCTCTAGTTCCAAAAACTTCAGCAGAGTAAGAAACAGCTGTTCTGGAGTAAAGTGGAGATTTTTGTTCCCTCACCAATACCTGCATCCTTGGTCATCTCATGTAGAGATTCATCTGTGTGCCCTGGACACTGAACTAGTTCGGAGTGATACAGGAGCCACATGTAGGTAGGCTTGGGATTTTCTGCCCAAATTATATATCACATCACACGAAAGTAGTTGTTTTGTATAGCAGTTAAGGGCAGGTGTTAAGGACTGATTCTGTGCATAGATGAAGGAGTATGTGTGGCTGTTGGCCTTATCACTAGACACTTGTTTCAGCCTAGGCGATTTAACAGACTGTGCCCAGAGTCCGGTGTTGATGTTGAGTAACTGGATAGACAGCGTGGCACAATGTCAGGAACACAGTATCCGGCATCAAAAGAGTCAAGTCTTGGCATTTCTCCTTCCTAGCAATGCCCTGGCTAGTACTCACCAGTTCATTGCAATTACTAGCATCCTTGGCCAAGAATTCCCTTCACCCCTCCCCCACAACATCCCCAACAATTTATCCAGCCTCTGAATAAAAACCTACTACTGTGAGGGACAAACCACTGCCTCCTGAGCCAACCCATCTCACTTTTACATAGCTGTAATTGTTAACAAGTTTTGCCTTCCATCATACATAAATCTGCCTTTGCAACATTATTCCTAGTTTTCCCATCTGGGGTCAAACAGAAAAAAATCTTATCCCACTTTCTTGTGACAGCTTTCCAAATATGTGAAGAAAGCTATCATCCATGCATGTGTACCCCACCAAAAAAAATCACTTTTCCAGGGTAAATATCCTAAACTGACTTAGGCAGCTAGGTGGTACAGTGGATGTAGTGCTGGACTGGGAATCAAGAAGATCTGAGTTCAAATCCAACCTCAGAGACTATCTATGTGACCTTTGTCAAGTCACTTAACTTCTGTCTGCCTCAGTTTCCTCAATTCTAAAATTAAGGCATTGGAGCAGATGGCTTCTTAGACCTTACTAGAAAGGATATATTGTAGAGGTCATGAGCCAATATGGCTCTCTCTAGAACAGGTCATATCAAAATAAACTCATTTCCATTTTTTAAAACTAGGTTAGATCAGCAGAATACTACAGATATAGTTAACCTAGATTTTAGCAAAACAATTGATAAAAGTCTCTTTTTTTGGTAGACAAAATGGAAAGATGTGAACTAGGTAATGATTGAGTTAAGTGGATTTGGAACTAGCTGGTGAGCCAGAGTGATTCATGATTCAATGTCAACTTGGAAGGAGATCCCTAGGGGAATATACCAGGGATCTGTGCTTGACCTTGTGCT
>CM053623.1:162406313-162445835 GCA_028646595.1 Phalanger gymnotis | reverse complement strand
CTATCCCAGTGGCCTTCTCAAGCTAGCAGTTCCTTCAGTCCCTATCCTCTCCCTCCACCTGACCCTGATTTTTAGCTCCCTTTTATATGTTGTCTTGTGCCATTAGAATTTAAGCTACTTGAGGGCAGGGACTATTTCTTTTTACCTTTTTGTAGTCCTGGAAGAGCCTGGTGACCAAATGGAACACAGTAAGCATTCAATTAATATTGCTTCTATTGCTCTATTCCTGCCTTTTTATAGATACCTAAAGCATAATGGATTTTGTTTTGTTCCTTCGTTCTCACTCTCTATATATCTGTATTGTTTTAAGCTTTTTTTTTGTGTGTGTGTAGTTAATTTTTGTTTTTTAAAAAACCTATTCCACCATTCTCTTTCTTCAATCCATTCAAACTTCTTGTCGTTCAGTCATTTTCAGCTGTATCTGATTCTTTATGACCCCATTTGAGGTCGTCTTGGCAAAGACACTAAAGTGCTTTGCCATTTTTTTAGCTCATTTTATAGATGAAGACGCTGAGGCAAACAGAGTCAAATGACTTGCCCAGGGTCACACAGCTAGTGTCTGAGGTCACATTTGAATTTAGAAAAATGAATCTTTTTGACTTCAGGTCCACTCTAACTACTGCACGTCTAGCTGCCTCTCCATCCAGAATTAGGGCTATACTTATTTATGATTTAGAGTCAGCAATGTTAATTTTGTGTTTTCCTTACATACAACAAAACACCACCAACAAAAAAATATACTTGTGAATGTATGGATCTACTTCTCTATCTCTTTATCTATTGGTAATACCTCCTTGGGCAGATAGTCACAAGACTCCTGCACTGCCTTTTGGAGGGTAGATGAGATTTCTGATTACTTGAGAGAATGCTGAGTACAGTGCTTTGTAACTATATAAAGGTCTTCAGTTAGTGGCAGACACTTCAAAGACCTTGAGGATGGTGGTTCAGAGAGAGACACAGAGAGAGAGAGAGAGAGAGAGAGAGAGAGAGAGAGAGAGAGACAGAGAGAGAGAGAGACAGAGAGGGAAAGAGAGAGAACCAGAGAGACAGAGAGAGACAGAGATAGGGACAGAGACAGACAGACAGAGAGATGGAGAGGGAGAGACAAAGACAGAGAGAGAGACAGAGACACACACACACACACAGAGAGAGAGAGAGAGAGAGAGAGAGAGAGAGAGAGAGAGAGAGAGAGAGAGAGAGAGATGAATTTTTGAATAGTAGACAGGTACCTGCAGTGCCTCATATGCATATGGGAAAGCCACCTTATCATGTGAGTACAGCTCCAGGGCTCACAACTCTAGACCAAGCAGAGAATGGACCTCTCCTATCTGAGATCTTTCTCCAGTCTCTTGGTTTGAGCAGAGACCTTATCTCACTTCCAAAGGAAGAGCTCTTACTTACTCTCCTGTATTCTTTGGTCATTCCTAATCTGTAGGAATTCTCTAATTTCTGTTTGCTGTTTTGCTTGGGCAAATGGGTTTACTTGCTATTCTCTATTCATGGTGGTTTTTTGTGTTTGGTGAAAAGGGGCTAAATTAGAAAATGTAAGATGAGGGCTATCATTCTCCTTGAGAGATAATAAGCTAAGTGGTTTTCCTTTTGAACTCAGGCTAGCACCCTTGTATTGGAGATATTTGAAGGATAGCAGAGACAACTCTAATCTAACCCCTCTTAGAGATTAGCCTCAATAGACCTGGATTCTGCTACTCCTCCCCCAGCTAGGCTTCTGGTGGTGTTGGTGCAGACTTTCTCCTACACCCCACAAAGGAGAAAAGGCAGTCTCCTTAGAAACAGGTTGAGCCAGATTGGATCACAATTCATTTATATCTGTACCACCCACAAGCACTGTCTATATATTTAGACAGTCCTCCCGCATTTATCTTATATATCTACATCTCTCCCTGTCTCTGTCCCTCTCTGTGTCTCTCTGTGTCTCTGTCTCTGTCTCTGTCTCTGTGTCTCTGTCACTGTCTCTCTGTCTCTCCATCTCTCTCCCTGCTCTTTTAAGGTACTGCTTAGCATTTGCAGTTTGTTTTTCTTCTGTTAATGTTATTTTGGTCTACTGCTCTCAACTCCCTCTCAATTGTATTATTATGAACAACCCCAGATGTTCCTTGAGTTTAGTTATGAGACTTGGGAAAGTCGTTTGACTTTTCTCAGCCTCGGTTACCTTATTTATAAAGAATAATGATAGCGCCTACTTCACAGATTATTGTGAAGATCAAATAAAATAATATAAATTCGCAACCCTTAAAAAGTGCTATCCAGCGTGTCCCAAAAGTCTTGGTGTAGCTTTAAGCCTTAATGCCCGGCCACAGAGCTGTCCCCAGGATCCAATCAACTTCTGCCTCTTTTGATACAGTTTCCTCATCACCTTATGGCATAAACATTAATAATAATAATGATAATAATAGCTAGCATTTATATAACGCCTACTGTATGCCAAGTGCTGTGCCAAGGAGTTTACAAAAATTATCTCATTTCATCCTCACAACAACACTGGAAGGGGCTATTACTATTCTCATTTTGCAGTTGAGGAAATGGAGGCAAACAGAGGTTAAGCCCAGGGTCATACGGCTAGTAAGAGTCTGAGGCTAGATCTGAACTCAGGTCTTCTCGATTCTAGTTGCAGCATTTTGTCCACTGTGCCCCCTCCCTACTCCTTAAAAAGTCCCACGCACACGGACTTGGTGAATGTGTAAAGACCACGTGAGTCAGCGCATCTTACTCTGCTGACTAGATATGTCTGTGTCTAGAGAATTTAAATGCTGCTGTATCCTTCCAACATATCCTTGCTATGATAGGCTTATGTAAACCTCTTTTTGTCAACTGTTTAATGAACTGTATGTCATTTTGTGCCAAAAGTGAACCGAAACTAACTGGGTGCTGGCATCAGACCTGCCCCTAATATTTGGTGTAGTTGGTAATTGAGAACAAGATGAGATGGCACTGTGACTCACATTGTGATTGAATTGGGGTAGGGCACTGCAGATGTGGAGGGTGGGGCAACTAGATACCACAAAGTAGTGTCTGGTAACATGAGCCCTGCCAGTTACTGGAGGAGGCTGCCCAAAAGGGCAAAGAACGCGCCAAGTCCAGCATTCCCTGGTTGCTATTCGCCATCCTGCAGAAGTCGGACTGCAGGCATAATAAGCTTGAAAATGAACTGGCTCAGGAGCTAAAGACAGAGCTCTTGGTTTTTAGGGACTGTGCAAGGAAGGCCTGTGGGAAACTAATGGAATTGGTAGCCCTGAAAATGAAAGAATCACTTTCCTTTCCTGATGGGTGAGGAGGAACATATAGGCACCAAACCAGATGTTCTTGTTTCCAGAGACTCTAGGTCAGCTGTATTTCACTGAGATCAGAGGCATGAGACAGAGAAATGAGCCTAGTTATGAGGAAGAAATGCTGGAAATACCACTAGTGATTTAAAATCCTAGAATTATCTTGTTACTGCTCCCTGGAGGAGGGTGATTCCCCACCCTGAGAAAGCAGAGGGTGGGTAGGCCTCCTACCAAGGAACTGAGTGTTTCATGTTTCATGTTCAAACAGAAACCTGATGAGTCAATGGAGGTATAGATTCTTGAAGTGGTGTAAATGGAGCCAGTGCTGAGATGTTCTATGTAGCTGATTTCCATCTGTTCGGTGCACTACCTCAGGATTTATTGTGACAGTCAGCTAAACATATTAAAGGATTCAGACGGACATTCTTTGTCCCTTTTTCGGGTTGCCAAGATTGGGATTTATATGCACCTGGCCCATAAAGATGAATTCTCTTTGCAGTGGACTCCCAAATAGCTATCTGCAAGGGAAAGGCTGAAATTCTTGAAATAAATGGATTTTGTAGTTTGCGTTTATGTTGCCCTCTTTCCATGGCCACACCCAATGACCACTCTGTATCTGAGATGACTGGATCTGGCATCTTGGTGCAGTTCCACCAGAATGGCTTTAGGATTTAACTATGGATCTCTCCTACAGATATCAGCTGATGAGCTGGTGAAATCTGAGTAGGACTTTGTTTATTTGTAGCTTAGGCAAATATTGGCATTAGAATGAAGAGGCTCTCTGGGAATGGGGGGGGGCAGAGTAGGCAGAGGGCATGATGTAGTACTAGTCATCATAGGGCAATGATACCCTCTCCTGGAGAGAGCTTTGGTTGTTGGATACTGAAACAAGGGGCTGATAGAAAAGCAATTGATGGCCAGCCCACTGGAATGCTAGTAAAACTGTACAGACAAATTTAGCAATAAGGTAATTAGGGGCATTTGAGGCCCATACGTGTCTAAAGCATCCTCTGCAGTCCCTGACACACTCAGATTACTCAAGGGAAGCTATAGAGAGCAGACTATGAAGGGAAGGAGTACTATGAGTTCTTGGGAATCAGTATCTATAAGAGCCCTTTCAGATTATTGTTGGTAGGATCAAATGGAAACTCTTGGAATTGCCTGAACCATCTCATGGAGTAGTAGACCCAAATAATATTGAGTTCCCAGGGGTGAAAGCTATTTTTTCTCTAGTGATGATGATGAAGAAAGCTGGAGTATTTTATTATAGCGAATCCCCTTACCACTCCGTGTTGCCCACGAGCAAAGTAGATGCCTTTTGGCAGTTTATGATGGATTTCAGGTCATCACATCCATCACTACTATTGTTTCTGACCTCATCAGTGTCATAGACTAGGTAGCCGAAGCCCAGGATGAGTTGTATTTGAACATTCTCTTTCTCCATTCTGATGGCTGAGAAAAGTGAGAACGATTTTCTTTCACCCAAGGAGTCTAGTATACTTTTACTGTCCTTCCCTAGGGCCACCTGAACTCTCTCCTTTATACTGCCATATTATGGCAGGTAGATACTTGAAAGTGACCTCTCTTCCTTTGGACAGTGATGTATACATAATACTATGCTTATGACGTGAAATTGACTGGACCAGCTGAGGCCAGGGTGACAGAAGCCCTAGACATAACAGTGGCCCATGTAAGGGATGAGTGGAAAATCACTTCCAAGAAAATATAGCGTCCAGCCTAATTAGTAAAGTTTTGAGGGATATAGTGGATAGGGAAAACCCAGAGGATTCCAGGGATAGTCTGGAATAAGCTAATGACTTCCATAATATTTAAAGAAAAAAGCCCAGAAACTTAATGGACTCTTCAGGTTTTAGAGAATCCACATTCCCTATACTTAGTATGGTGGTGGCCTCCATTTTCCAAGTTCCAGCAACTCTGCCCTCTCAAGTGAGGCCCAGAACAGGCTAATAACATAGAAGATCTAAAGCAGACTGTCCAGCAGACTCTCCCCTTGGACCCTTATGATTCTGAAAAGCCCTTGTTTCAGATGGTCTTTGTCCATAAAGACTCCAGGAGTGGAAGCTTTGGCTGGCCCCAAGGAATGGCCTGAAGAAGTGATTCTTAGGGTTTAGGAGGTGCAGGTTTCCCAAAGTATTCATTCATTTTCCTGCGTTTGAAAAATAGTCATTTTGCTTGTACCTGGGCTGAAGTTGCTATAGAAAGGATGATACAAGGTCATATAATCACCTTTTATCCAGAGTTGGATAAAGGATTGGGTAATGCAAAATGCCCCTCCTCTCACCAAGAAGATGGATACAATAAGCTTCTATTACTAAATAGCAATGGTACATTCAGAGTTATGTCCCTGGATCTCATTGGTATCCTTCACAAACAGGCGGTGACTATGCTAGAGACTGAGGCTGTAGTTCAGAAACCCTTACTCTTTCACTGGTTCAAGAGGTCCCCACTGATGAGGATCTGGCTCTTGCAGAAAGTCATTTTTTTCCTGGTTTACCAATGGCTCCATTCATTATTAGAAAGATATATGCAAGTATACTTCAGCAGTCACTAATCTGGTAATAGGGTAAGATGTTCAGTCGTTTCAGTTGTGTCTGACTCTTCGTGACCCCATTTAGGGTTTTCTTGGCAAAGACACTGGAGCGGTTTGCCATTTCCATCTTCAGCTCATTTTACAGCTGAGGAAACTAAAGCAAACAGTGTTAAGTGACTTGCCCAGGGTCACACAACTAGTAAGTGTCTGAGGTCAGATTTGAACTCAAGAAGATGAGTCTTCCTGACTCCAGACCTGGTACTATATCCACTGTACTATCTAGCTGCCTCTGCCATTTAGTTGCCCCGTAAGGAATGGGGCTTTTAGCAAATCCTTCCACTGGGTTGAGTTGTTTGGCTGGCATGTGAGAGGCTCTTGAGGGATGAGGAAGAGAAGATTTTCCTTTATACTAATTCTTAGATAGTGGCCATGGGTCAAAGTGGTCTGGTGCCTGGAAAGAATAGGACTAGAAAATGAAAAGTTCTCTCTTTTTGGGTCAAGAACAATGGAAGAATTTTGCTGATGCCTTCCTTTCCACTGTTTATAGCTGTTTGTGGGGCATGTTAGCACCCATCAGAGATATATGCTAAACAAGTAGATTGCAGATATTACAAAAGCAGCAGCAAATGAGTAATGGGGAGTGGGTCCATTGCCCATATGGATATTGGGTGGGGATGGTATATTGTACTGGGCACAGGACCACATGACCCACCTAACTCAGGGCAATGCAGCTATTCCTGCTTGATAGGGGTTCCTTGGACCAGCTGGTACCTTGAATGATAAATCATTAGAGAAGATCCTCCATATTACAGTGTTAGCCCAGCATGTATGTGTCAAGCTCCCTGCCCCCTTTTCCAAAGCTTTGGACTCTTCTGCTTGGAGACTGATAGGCCTGAACAAAGAACAGGAGACTCTTAAGAAAAAGGATAGGAAATAACTCCTCTCCCCCTGGAGAAACTTTGACCTGGCCAGTTCTTAGGAAGGAGCCGGGGGTTGGGCGGGGTTGGGGGGGGAGGGTGGCTCCCCTCTCTGGTGAGAAAAACTTTCTTTGTTCAGGACCCTATAAAAGTCACCACGTGGGACAGGCATATTGGAACCTCACCCATTGGGAGGACGCTTTGCCTGGGGCTACATTCAGAAGGGACTCACCAAGGTGGCTGTAAAAAACAGGGTTCTCCAGCTTAGGAAAAGCCTTGGTGTAGGTGCTGAACGTATATGTATATACTTTGTTGTATGCTGTGTGTGTGTCCTTTGTCGGTGTCTCTGCGTTTGTAGAGAAGAGAGGGATTCCCCAGGTTGGAGAAACCTGAGGCAGTGGTGTTTCTCTGAACACGTGTTGCCTCTGTGTGTCTGTGTCTCTGCCTTTATCACTGCGTTAACTGTGTAGTAGGAATTGTTAAATAATGTGGTTGCGGGGTTAGTAGAGTATTTCCCCTGTCTTTTAATAAAAAAACTTTGTTCTGTTGGGGGTATACCTTATTAGCAGTGTGAATCTGAATCTGAACCTAACCTAGCTTAATCGAACATACCTCTAACCCAAGTAAGTGATCCTCAGTCTCCAACTGGAAAAATGGCACTTTTCTGTTCCAATAAGAAGTTTGCCCCTGCTGATCTGCGGTGGCATCATGATGAATCTGATTGCTCAGGTCACACGTCTAGCCTCTCAGAAGCCATGTCTATGATGAATCGATGCCAGCCCAGGAAGATGAAAGGCTCTTAGTCCAGTGATTTTGGGGATCCTGCCTCCAGGAAGGTTTCCCTAATAGGATTGATTGCTTTGTCTCTTCCTTCCCAGCTCAGAGCTGCTTTGGCCTCAAAGTCCTTGTCCCCTCAAAGGTCTTCATATATCTTTTTTTTTAATTAATGAAAAAACATTTATTGATATTCCTTTTGCTACTATGTTCCAAGTGCTATGCTCAGTCCTGAGGATGGATGACAACTACCGAAAGATAGTCTATGGTCAAGTTCACACTTTAGGGAGGGAAGACAACATATCATTAGAGAGTTCAGTTGCTGGGTAAATGAAAAGACTTTTAAAAGTTCTAAGTCCTAAAAGCCATGAGACTACATCAGAAGGGCAGATTGCATGGCCCAGACAGGCATCTTTAGATTGTCAGAAGGTCAGATGATATTGGGATACTGTAGGACATACAGGCAAGGCAAATGGTAAAGCCACAAGTCCTTAGAAAGCAGTGTCAGGCTAGTTTCACAGTCCATTTTACCTGAAGGAAAAATTGGTGACTCCCATTACCCTGAGTGATGTGAGCAGTCTAGCAGTCTAGATTGGTTTATAGGTAGTTTGGGGCAAGACTTAAGCAAGTCAGAATTGGGGATATCTTCCTTTCTCTTATTAGTACAGGTGAATAATTTCTACAGTTGTTTATAGTATAGTATATAGTATTTTGTTTATATTACTGAAGAAAAATTAAAATAGCACATAGGAAAACAAAGATAGCCATGGGATACAGCTACAACGTGGTGGTTGGGGAGAGGAGGGGAGGAAGAGGGAAGGGTAAGGAGATTGATTTGAAGATTATATTGCAGGGTTAAAGAGAGTGACACTAAATTTCACCATCTGCATAGTATTGATTGAGTCTTCTCACTTCTTTCTAGTTGCTTCTCTGGCTAATCTTTGAGCTTCAGCATTGCTTTCAACTTTCTAAGGAGTAAGTACGTACTTCGACTCAACATTCAGGTCCAAAGTCATATTATTCAGCTTAGTGAATTGGTCCTTGTGGACAGTATCTTTATTTTTACTTATTTTCCAGACATTTTGTTTCCACTTGTCAGTCCATTCATTCATACCTTTGGTGATGAGTTGGTTATCCATGTACACAGTAAGTCTGTCCTTATTTTGAGCCTTTGTTTGCTTAATCCCTTTGGCAGCTGCTTCTAATGATGCTGTTTGGTTTGTCTGTCATCTAAAATGTGTACCACATATATTTAGATCATGGTCTGGTCCCCAGTAGATACCAATTCCTCCTTGTGCCCTTTCTCTTCCATTATTTATGCAGACACCCTTGGCATACACAGTGTTAGAGTCTGATGCCTGGCATGGTTGCCCATATTGACTTTCAGAGCCTCTAGTCTGTCAGCCATAGTCATAGCTCCTTGGACTGTGTTTCCAACTCATCTCCAGTCTTTCCAAAGGCCTGGTGAAAAAAGAAAATGAATCTGATTTCAGAGATGGTCAAAGGCCTCCACATATCTTGAAGAAATATGTCAAGCACTCTTCAATTGACTTTCTTTACTTTAGGATGGTTTGGGCAACGACTTCCCTTAAAAGATTTGGGGAAAGAAAGGGTAGTATTGTTGGCATGTGCCTTGTTTTGTAATAGTGTGGGTGAGATGAAACTGTCACTACATAATTATGGTGAATGAGTATTTACTTGGAAGAAAATAAATACCTTAGTTGGTAGTAATTCTTAGCCCCTGGATAGGGGTGAAGGAGAGTCCTTAGCCCTCAGGATTACATGCCACAGAAGCATGTAAATGGGCAAAGATTTCGTATCATTCCCTTTCTGTGATTCTTAGGGAGGGTGAGGGTTTTGTGGGTGAACCAGAGAATGATAGTGGGTGATGGTATTCGGAGAATCTTGGTCCATCAGCTTAGATCCTGGGACAGGTGAGATGCAAGAGACTTATGACCTCTTTGCCACTTTACTACTATGGCAGAAGGGTCATCATCAGGACCCTGATGTTTTTGGAGTTGTTCTTACTGTCACCACTTCATTTTCTCTTCAGGAAAAGAATCCGTAGCATCTTGGAGGTATCATTCTCTGTTCCTGCTACTGCTCTGCCTCATTGGTTTCTTTTCTCATTGGCTCATCCTCTCTTTCCTACATGTCCATTGTGAACTTCAAAGATTTGACACAATCCATTATATGAAATATGTCATTGAGATTTGGTCCTTTCAAGTGGGAGAGAAAAAGTCTAGGTTTTCTAGCTTTTGTTCTTCACATTTCTTTTTTCTTTATTCCTTTTCTTTATGGTAATTCTTTGGGCTGAGGTAGGTCTGTGAGTTTTTGTTTTCTTTTTCTTTTCCCCGTAGTGCTATCTATACCTGGAGGACTGTCCAGTAAAAGTTCCGAAAGCATTTATATCACGAAAAATCCTCTAGGAGATCCTTAGGATCTTGTCACTCTGGAGATAGTATGTGATACGCGTGATATCTACAAGATTTCTCCCTATTCTTACAACAGTGAAAATTTTTCCCTTGTTGTTGTTGTTTAGTCATTTCATGACCCCATTTAAAGTTTTCTTGGCAAAGATATTGAAGTGGTTTGCTGTTTTCTTCTCCAGTTCATTTTATAGATGAGGAACTGAGGTAAACAGGGTTAAGTGACTTGCCTAGGGTCACACAGCTAGTAAGTGTCTGAGGCCAGATTTGAATTCAGGAATATGTGTCTTCCTGATTCCAGGTCTGTCACTCAATCCACTGTGCCACCAGCTAACTGTTCTTACTTCCTTTGACACAGATTCTTGTTCACCGGAGGGAATAAAATAATCCCATCTATGTGGAACTGAAGCCCTATGGATTTGGTAGATATCTGAATATTATGTGAAACGCCTTTTCATATGTAAATAAGGGGAACCCAGTCTATAGACGCTAAGAGCCTCTATATCCTTGTTCCACATCCTTGCTTTATTAGGACTAAGTACAACTCCTTAGGTTAACTTCAGTGACTTATGAATGACTCATTTTGTACCCAAAACAAACTTGAACTAATGGGTGCCGGTCTTAGGCCTGCCCCAAACAAAGTCAGCATACTATATATGCTATGTGAGTGGCACAATAATTCTGGTATTTTAATTAAATCCCCCTTTGAGACTCTAAAAAATCAATAAATATAACCCAGAATGTTACTCAGGATAGCATATGGTAAGCGCAGAACTAAAGTGACCAAATTTTTTAATGACCTCCTTATGTCTGCCTTGTGTTTGTTGTATTACTTTAAAACATAATCTGTTCCAGTAAGAGATTTACTAGGAAGAAGCTTAGGTTAAAAAGCTTAGAGGAAAGACAATATATTACACTCTTAAGAAGGCTTGCAGGATGTAAACATTGGTTCATGAACTGGAACCAATGTGCTCCTGTTTTGTTAAAAAGTGTATCTGAAAATGAAAACCTCTGAGGCCTTCCAGTAAAGAGGATGCGGGGTATGGTGAAATGTGACTACTGTTCAAATGCTGGCCCTGCTCCTTATGGTCTGAAGGATCTTGGGCTGGTCACAATCTCTCTGTTGTTGTTCAGTCGTTTTAGTCTTTTCTGACTCTTCATGACCCCATTTGGGGTTTACTTGTCAAAGATAGTGGAGAGATTTGCCTATTTCCTTCTCCAGCTCATTTTACAGATGAGGAAACTGAGGCAAACGGGGTTAAGTAACTTGCCTAGGGTCACCCAGCTAGTAAGTATCCGAGGCCAGATTTGAGCTCAGGACTTCCTGACTCCAGGCCTGGTGCTCTATTCCTTGTACCATCTAGCTGTCCCCACCAGTCAAAAAGAGCTATGTTCAAATTCTGCCTCAGATGTTTACTAGCAATGTGACCCTGGGCAAATCACTTCATCTCTTGGGGGCCTCAAAGTCCTTATCAGAAAAATGAAGGAGACACACGTTGATGACTTCTAAGGTCCCTTCTGGCTCTAAATCTATGATTCTAGTTCTTCCTATGTTCTTTTAAATTTCTCATATTCATCATTTTGTAAATGCTGGGAAGAGGGGGTGGGATGGGGACCAGTCAGTGAAGGTCCAATAAAGCCTGTGCAATATTCTCTGCCTGGTGTCTATCCATTTGGAAGCTTGAGAAGTCCACTTTCAGTAATGTGTAGTGGAGGGGCCCCTCCCCTTTCTACTTCAGGACCTTTCCCAGGTTCCCTATGACTTATTTTTGTTTGTTTGTTTTGGTCAGCTTACTGGTGCTCTTTGAAGAAGGAAAAACCACAACCTGTAAATAGTCTGAGCTGCCCAAATGGGGACCCAGTTGGTCAGTTCCAGTTTGGCAATTCTCCTTGCCTTCCTTTTCCTCCCTTCTGCTCTCCTCTCTTTTCTTTTTTGAATTAATTATTTTTAGTTTTTAACATTTACTTCCATAAGATTTTGAATTTCAAATTTCTCCCTTCCCTCTCATCTCCCCTCCCCATGACTGCATGCAATCTGATATAGGTTCTACTTATGCATTCATATTAAACATATTTTCACATTAGTCAGGATGTAAAGAAAAATTAGAACTAGTGGGAAGAACCATGAGAAAGAAGAGACAAAACAAAACAGCCAAAGAAAAGAAGAGCAAATAGGATGCTTCCATCTTCATTCAGACTCCCAAGTTCTTTCTCTGGATGTGGATAGCATTTTCCATCGTGAGTCTTTTGGAGTCGCCTTAGATCTTTGCATTGCTGAGAACTAAGTCTATTCAAAGTCAGTCATCACACAATGTGGTTGTTACTGTGTACACTGGTCTCCTGGTTCTGCTCATTTCACTCAGCATCAGTTCATATAAGTCTTTCTAGATTTTTCTGAAGTCTGCTTGCTCATCATTTCTTGTAGCACAATAGTATTCCATTGCATTCGTATACCACAATTTGTTTAGCCATTCTCCAATTGTTGGGCATCCCCTCAATTTCCAATTCTTTGCCACCACAAAAAGAGCTGCTATAAATATTTTTATAAATATTGGTCCTTTTCCCATTTTTATGATCTCTTTGGGATACACACCTAGAAGTGGTACTGCTGTATTAAAGGCTATGCACCTCTCCTCTCTTTTCCTCTCTTCTCCTCCTAGCTAGATTTCTTTCTCAAAGACCAAACCTTAAAACCAATTCACCGTATCTTTGCTTGTACAACAATCAGCCCTGCCTTGCCCGGCCTAAGCACCACTTAATGGTTATTTTTTGGGCCCTCCTGGCTCAGAGTGAATGTAAATAGTAACTGTTTCTCTTTTGGCCAGCAACCCTGATGGTCTTCCCCTCCCAATTTGATTTTTTTTTTTAATTAAAGGGGTCATCCCTTGACTCACTTTTAAAAGTTTAATTTATTTATTTTCAGTTTTCAACATTCACTTCCAAATGTTTTTGAATTTTCTCCCCCTAACCGCCCTCCCCATGCCATGCAATCCGATATGGGCTCTACACATACATTCGTATTAAACACATTTTCACATTAGTCACATTGCATAGTAGAACTATAAGGAATGAGAGAAGCCGTGAGAAAGAAAACAAAACAAAAAATAAAAGAGAAAAGGGTCTGCTTCGCTCTGCATTCTGACTCCGTAGTTCTTTCTCTGGATGTGGATGGCATTTTCCATCACACTTTGACTCACTTCTTAAAGAAGCCCATTCCCTGAATGGGCCTTGCCTCGCTCAAAGTGAGAACTTGAAAAGACCAAGGTCTCCCACTGCATCGTGGACCATCTCCATTTGTCCTGATCAATGTCTGGCCACCGGACCCAGATGGCTTCAGAGGAGAAAGTGAGGCTGATGACTTTGCACTGCCCTCCCTCACTCAAAAAAAAAAAATTCAATTGCAAGTCATGTCATTACCTCCCTGAAGTCATGGCCCTCTTTGAGAACAAAGGACAAACCATAACCACGCACAACCACAACTATGTGGTAATGAAAAGCCTTTTAACTTTGTGTTGAGACAGAACTGTATGTGCATACAGAAAAGGCTCAGATAAACAGAATAGTTCTCTCTTGTCCGGTACCGAGGAAGATAAGAACTTCCGTGATCCTGCAGTTGGGGAGGTAGATAGCAATGGCAAAAGTGGAAGCCACCTTCTGCCTGCTGCTGGCTGCCTCTTCTCCCTACCTGGATACCATTTTTTTGGGGGGATACCATCCCCCTTTTGCCTATGTGATTCTGTTCTGTTTAGTCTTTCCCCATCTTAAGAAAGTTTCAGAAACTTAAGTGAGTACTTAAATACACTTAAATGAATATCAGAAACAAAATGGACTAGGTTGTGAGCTTGGAAAGGTTACAAGAGCCACCAGAATATTCCAGAACAAAGTTTTTTAGTAGCCTTAGTCACTGACTTCATTAAAATATGAGCCAGTTAGATGGTACAGTAGATAGAATGCTGGGCCTAGAGAAAGGAAAACCTGGGTTCAAATTCATCCTCAGACACTAATTAGCTGTGTGACCTTGGGCAAGTCACTTATCTATTATCTGCCTCTGTTTCCTCAAATGGAATTAAGGATAATAATATCACCTGTCTCACAGGGTTGTTGTGAGGATTGAAGATTATAACTGTAAAATGTCTGGCATGTAGTAGGTGTTATATAAAAGCTAGCTATTAATATCAGTAAGGAGTAATGTGTTTGACTCAGTCCAGCAATTAATCGACCCATGTGCTATGACCTTCAAGCAAGGTAACAATTAGTCCATTGACAATGCTATACCCAGAAATGAATTTTGGGAGGGGGGGGATGTTGGTAAAGAAGAATGGGCTTCTATCAGAGGTTTTTTCTAACTTTATTACTATAGCTTCTCAGCAAATATTCCTTTGGAAAAGCTAATCGATGTTAATTGGTTAATTGATATTGAAGGTCAATTGGTCAAAATGGTATTGGAGCATTAATTATTGCTTATATAATATCAAGGACACATTAACTGGTTGATTGACATTGTCAGGAATATAATGGTCATGAGATAATGCCCTGTGAGGAAAGCAGGAGCTTTGCTTTAGGAATTTAATCTGCTAGTTGAATTGTGGGTTTGGAGGGTAAATCTAGAGCCTACCTATGCAATACGTCAGGACTCACCTGGAAGTGTTTTGGTGCCTTTGCATTTGTAAGGACTTAATTAATTAGGTCTATTAATTAATAAGGTATTCTCTACCTGGAGTCTTTATTGAAATCCCTAGTTTTAGGGATCCAATAGAGAAAAATTAACAATTTTCTTGCCTCTTTTACACTAAGCTGTAAATTGTAAAGTCAGTTTTCTGGTGTATTTCCATGTGACTAGTTTCTCTGTGATAACTTGCTAATTTGAACGCCGTTGTGATTTCTGTTGTATTCTCGTACCTAGTATTAGTACTTCAACTACTATGAAAAGTATGGATTGTGAATCTGTAAAATATTGGACTTTAGCTCATAAAGGCTCTTTCCCTGCCGTTTTAAATAGATATAAACTGTTTGCTTAACTCTGAGATAGATCCCTGTGGACTATGGGTCCATAGAACAAAGTTTGCCTGATGGCCTAGAAATCCTGAGAAATTAAACCCAAGTACTTAATCTCTTTGGGAATTCGGCATGAGTTTAGGTCTTACTTGATCCTATTTTCCTAACTCTCAAACTGAGACTGCTAGTCTCATTGTTGCTTGGGTTTGCAATAAAATTCCTTTTCCAAGGAGTAAATTTGAGAACTATGTTGTTTCAGGGACCAAGAAGATTTGTTTGTCTTATGTAGAAAGGAACACCTAGAGATCTCGTCCATACCCTGCTGGATTCTCTATGTGTTTCAAGAATCCCTAAAGATTTTGGGTGCTGTATTGTCGTTAAAGAGACCCAGAAGAATTTTAATAGCTTATACCCATCAAATGTGGGTACCTTTAGGGACACCTTTAAGGGGAGCAGTGAGGTTCTCTAATTCTCCTCTCCCCTCCAACAGTGCCACTTTAAGCACCTCATGAGTGTTGCTGCATAAGCACAAGCCAGTTTGGTGTGGTTTTTCACCTGAGGGTGCAGGTATGACTTTTGGTTGATTCCAGGTCTTAGATCCCTACAAGGAGAGCTTCTTGTGGTGGAAAGAAAGCTCTGTAAGCATCAGGCTTGGTTTCTGAGATAGGAAACTTGATTTTCTTTGTCTTTTTCTTATTTTTATTGCCTTTGGGTTGGGCAAGGCCATTTGAAGTACCTAGATAAGCTCTTTCTAGTAAACAGCAATCTGATAAACTTTTAAAAAAATACTCTATTGAATCTGCATAACTTTATTTATGGGAAATTGTAATTTCCTGTATACATGGGACCATGACATCTGTGACATATTGACCACTTTGAGACTTTTCCCCTTGAGAAACAGGTGAAAGAATAATGTAAGCATTATAACGTAGTGCTTTTCTGGGATCCCAGAGAATTGTTCTGCATTGGGGGCGTAGACAATGGATTCAAATGTGCTGATTTGCCAAGTACAGCACATTTTTACACAGGGCTGGAGTAGGAAAAATAAAATGGAGTAGAAGTTTGACCCATGAGGGCCTAGTCCTTAGAGCAGGGTTTTTTTTTAACCTAGTCTCTCAAAGTATCTGTGGACAGATTTAGGGTGAATCTGTCAACTTGAATGGGAAAAAAAAAATTTACATCCTCATTTTCATTAACTTCTGACTGAAATAATAACAATAGCTAGCATCTGACTGAAATAATAACAATAGCTAGCAATTTATATTTAAGGTTTGCAAAGCATTTTACATGTGTTAGCTCATTTTAAATTTAGCATTTCCTTCAATTATAAATTTAAGGAATAAGTATTATTCTAAGGAATCTGTAAGTTTCACCAACTTGCCAAAGGGATCTATGAAACTAAAAAGGTTAAGAACTAGTGATTGAGAGTAAGCCCAGAAGCCTATGTGTTCTATAATTTCTTATGATTTTATAAAATTCCATTATATTCATGTACCTCAGTTTGTTTAATAATTCCTCAATCAATGGGCACCAATTTTATTTTTTGGTTCTTTGCTAAAGAGTGTTATGAATATTGTGATACATATGCCCTTTCCATATGTTTTTGTCCTTCTTGGGACATGTACTTCACAGTGGGATCTCTAGTTCAAAGGATATGGGTCTTATAGTCACTTTTTCTCTACAATTCCAAATTGTTTTACAAAATGGTTGAATCAATTCATCGATCCACCAACAAATGTGTCTGTTTCCTCAGTCTCCTCCTATCCTCTTTTCATCTTTTGTTATCTCTGATAATTTACTTAGTGTGAGATAAAATCTCAGAGTTATTTCATTTTGTCTTTCTTATTAACTTTAAGTAATTTTTCAGATGGCTGTTAATAATTTACAATTCTTTCAAGAACTGTTTGTCCATGCTTATCTACTTATTCACTGGGAAATGACTCTATTATCTTATATATTTGTATTCATTTCCTAGATACTTAGATACAAAACCATTATCTGAGACATTTTATGCAAAGATTTTCCCCCTCAATCATTGGTTTCCCTTTTAATCCAAGCTGTATTGATTTTGTTCATGAAATCTTTTTTTTAATTTCCCGTAATCAGAATTGTTTGTTTTATCTTTTGTGATATGAAAGGTACCTCCTTCCATTTTCCTCTAATTTTTAAATGATGTGCTCTTTTATATTTGCCAAATCTTTTTGTAATTGTCACATGGGGTGGGTCTAAGATGTAGGTCTAAACCTAATTTCTACCAAATGGTTTTAAAGTTTTCCTAGAAGTACTTATCAAAAAGATGATTATTTCACAAGTAATTTATATTCTTTGGTTTATGGAATAGAGGGCTTTTGAGTCTGACTGTTTGATTCTTGTTATCTGGTCTTCCACTAGTCAACTTTTCACTTTTTTAAAACTAGTACCAAATTGATAATTATTATTTAATAATATAGTTAGGGGCCTGGGAGTACTACTTCTTCTTTAATCTTACTTCCTTGCATCATTTCCATTGATATTCTAATTTCTAAATTCTAATCGACAATTCTTTTTCGGTCTTCCAGATTAATTTCATTATTTTATCTAGCTCTAAAAAGTAACTCTTTGATAATTGAATGGGTATAATAGCAAAGCTATAAGTTGATTAGGTAGTAACATAATTTTTATTATATAATACAGTCATAAGCACGGTATAGTCATGAACAATGATTAACTTTCCAATGAGGCGCCACAAGAGACACTGTCAGACTTACAGTTTAGAAAAATCACTTTGGCAGCTTAGTGGAGGATGAATTGGAGTGGGTAGAGCTTTGAGGTAGAGAGACCAGTTAAAATACTTATTTGGTAACAGATTGAAAAATGTGGGATGAGCATTGGAGACTGAGGATTTTAGGATGATATTGAGGTTGTGGGGCTGGGTGTGACTGGGAGAAAGCGTGGCACATTCTATAGCAATAGGAGGTTTGGAAAGGGGGAAGATTTGGAGGGGAAGATAATGTGTTCTGTTTTCGACATGCTAAGTGTGAGGTGGCCACAGGACATTCAGTTCAAGGTGTCCAAGAAATAGGTGGAGAAGAATGATCATAGCTCAGCGGAAAGCCTACAGTTGTGTTTGTTCACTATCCACAATTGTTGAGTAACAAACATTTGGTGGGAATGAGCTAAACTGGCTCAGAGTAAGCTATTATCCTCCCTTTTAGAGCAACCAGGGGAAGCAGCTTTTATTCTGAAGCCTTAAAAGAGCATTGTACCCCTAGACTGCAAATATTTGATGTGTAATAGATGGATATAATTCCAGTTTGATACTCCTCTTGGAGATCAGAGATTGGAGGAGTAAGTGTCCAGTCAAGGCTCTCCTCTTGCTCTGCTCAAAGGTGGAAAAATGGCAGTCATTCTCGGAGATGGTAAAATTTGGTGTCCTAGACCTCATTTGTCTAAATATATCACTTCAGCAGGCTGACCCCATGGCTCAGGGATTAACTTCCCTTAAATCATGACTACTACAATAGGAGTTGGCCAGGCACCCTCTGAAATGAAATTTCATGTTGCTTTTGGGTGCAGAATGGAGCCAATGCTGTCAACTCCTTTATCGTTTCTCCAAGGAGACTCTTAATGATTTTCCCTTTTAGTTGCAACTTCCTTCTGGTTTATAGCAAGAATGTCATGCTTAATACAATTTGGTTTAGGGCATCTAGGTGGTCCAGTAGATAGAGCAGTAGCCTTGGAATCAAGACTTTTTCAAACAAGAGTTCAAATCTGGCCTCAGACACTTACTAGCTTTGTGACCCTGGGCAAGTCACTTAACTATTCGCCTCAGTTTCCTCATCTGCAAAATGAGTTGGGGAAGGAAATGACAAACCACTCCAGTATTTTTGCCAAGAAAACCCCAAATGGGGACAATAATAACAACAACAATGTACTGATTGGCTAGTGGGCAACGATATTACATTTAAAATACAAACAAACAAATTAATGCTGATGGATGGCCTAAACTGTGTCTCTTAGCATTCTTTGACCAGTGCATAGAATGCTGGACTTGGGCTTAAGAAGATCTGAGTTCGAATCCTACCTTTCTAGCTGTGTGCATGAGTCACTTAACCTTTCTATGCC
This sequence comes from Phalanger gymnotis, assembly GCA_028646595.1. Lineage (NCBI taxonomy): Eukaryota > Metazoa > Chordata > Mammalia > Diprotodontia > Phalangeridae > Phalanger > Phalanger gymnotis. Next base: position 162,426,781 of record CM053623.1, on the reverse strand, counting down.
TGTTTCGTTATGTTAAATATGGATAATAATAGCAGCTATCTTCTAGTGCTGTGAGGACCACATGTAACCACGTAAAATGTTTTGCAAACCTTAAAGCATTATATAAATGCTGGCTATTTCCAACATTCTTCTTCTATCACTGAAGAAGCATAAGGTTTGAGGACCATTTTGTTTTATGTCCTCTTTTTTTTTTCTTGTGGTAGGTGTATAACTTTCCAAAAAACACCTAGTGCTACTCAGCCCTCCAGGGTGAAGTTACGTTAGGGTGATCTCAACCTCCAGGTTGAACGAATGGAAGTGGGGAATAAAAAGCTGATGTTAGACTTTCCTCTATCCCTGTCCCTGTGGAAGAATGTCCAGGCAGCAGTGTAAGGGAAACAAACTGGTAAGTGTGTGATGTCACGGGGGAGGGAGAGGGAGATTACAGCCAAAGCACCTGCAGCCTGGAAAATACCAGGCCTTTTCTGTATATGCCTAGGTACCGCCTGCTCTGTCTTGGGCTGGGACCAGGGGAATTGTCCAGTCAGCTTAAAAGGGAGGAAGAAGAGAAAGAAGGGGAAGGGCAAGAAGAGGGGAAAAGGGAAGGGAGAGGAAGAGGTGAGGATGAAGACAAAGGAGAAAGGGGAAAGAGAGAAGAGAGGAGGAGGTGGCAGGGAGATAGAAGAGAGGAGGAGGTGGCAGGGAGATAGAAGGGAGGGAGGTGGAGGTGAACCACTGCCAGGTCCACATGGGGAGGGGGGGAGGGGAAAGGGGAGGAAGAGGAGAAGAAGAAGAGGTGGGAAGGAGGAGGAGGGAGAGAGAGAAGGAGAAGAGGAGAGGAGGAGGGGCGGAAGGACAGAAAGAGGAGAAAAAGAGGGGAGGAGGAAAGGGAAAGCGGGCGCACATTTAACAGCATGCTTGGGTACAGCGGCTTTTACACTCAGAGCCTGTTTGGCTTGCAGGTAGTGCTCGCAGATCCGTTCGGTTGGACCCCGAGATGCAGCTGCACATAGGCGCGTAGATACGCTGCAGCTCCGCTCTCCTCCGCGCAGCCAGGTCCCACGCTCCACCGAGGCCTCGGCCTCCCGGGAACTTCATTTCCCGTCAGGTCGTGGGGCTGTGCGCACGCGCGTTAGCGGCCTCAGCCATGGCGACCGTGCTGTCCCGTGCGCTCAAGCTCCCAGGTAAGGTGATGAATCTCCAGGACCACCCCGCTCCCACCCCCGCCCCTCGCCCACCTCGGGCTCCTCCAGGCGGGGGCAGGGAAAGAGGAGGAGGAAGAGGAGGAAGCCGGGCAGACCCCAGAGTTTAGTGCCCACCTCAGTGGGGAGGGGAAGCGGAGATCGGGGCTGAGGAAAGTAGAGGCAGCAGAAGCCGGGTCCTCTGGGTCGCCGGCGGCCGGCGCGTCCCGGGGGGTCGGGGGGAGGGGACGGGCCTCTCTCGGCGCTTCTCTCGGGGTCCGCTAGTTTCCCCGGGATCGGGGAGAGGGACCCCAAGAAATGGGGTCCATGTTTGAGGAGTCCCGGGTGGATGTGCGAGCCCGGGAGCGGGATGGGGCGAGCGGCGCTGTCCTCGGCCTCGGCTAGGGGAGGCGGTGTGAGGGGCCGGCGGGTGCGGGCCCAGGCGTGGCACCTGCATCAGCCCCAGCATCCTCCGCCCCAGCATCAGCATCGGCAGCACCAGGGTCAGCACCGGCGTTCGTGGCCGCAGCCTCAGCCGCAGCCGCAGCCGCAGCGCCGGCCGGCTCCTGACCGGCGCTCGGCCGCGACGCGGGACCCAGGCGAGGTCCGATCTCTCCAGACAGAAGCTTTCCTCTTCCCCGGCACTTTTTGTGGGGCCGGATGGGGGATGGGGTGCAGGAGTCAAACCAGAGCTAGTCTTTTCTTCTTCTCCGACGTAGGAGGTGCAGAATGGGGGAGGGAGAGAAGGTGACGACCTGAAAGTGAGTGCGGAGGCGTTCCTTTCTATCCCCCTCGTCAGCTGAGGTTTGGCAGTCCCGAAGGAGGTAACTCAGGAGTTGATAGTGAAGGCTTACAGAATGAGTGCCCAATCACCACCAGCACGAGACTATGCTTTTAAGTTTTCCTCTAACAGATGTAAACTCAAATGACACCCCAGGCGTTTATTTCGTCTGAGTGAAACCCTTCTCTTCAAGAAAAGTAATTCTGCTGTATGTATATGCTTAACAAAACATTAAACCGAGAGTGGGGAAAGTGAATCCCCTCACTGGTTCCTTAACATCGCACTGTGACTTGGGCTCTTAGCATTCTGGAGTTTAAGACTTAATTTATGCAACTGGGTTGTGTGGCTTTAGCGTTGGAAGGGAGAACTCTTGTTTTGTATCCAAACTTTGCCTTTCACCTGAAAGCAATCTTTTCATCAGTACTTGCATCCTACGTCACAAGGACACTGGGATAATTATTAATGTGATCTAAGAGTCCGTGTAGACTATAGACCTATAATTTCATTTACATAAGGAATTCTCTGTACCAATGCAGGTCAGCACTTTCTCTGCTACGTATATATTTTACTGAGTTGCCTAGGCCAACTGAGAGGTTAAATGAATTGCCTAGGGTCACATAACCGGAGGTAGGACCTGAATCCACTTGGGGCACAGGGCTTGGAATCAGGAAGACCTGAGTTCAAATGTGACCTTAGATACCTACTAGCTGGGTGACCTTGGGCAAGTCACTTAGCCCTGTTTGCCTCAGTTTCTTTGTCTGTAAAATGAATTGGAGAAGGAAATGGCAAACCACTTTGGTGTCCTTGCCAAGAAAACCCCAAATGAGGTCACAAACAGTCTGACACGACTGAACAACAACTCTGTCTACACTACACTGCTTCTCTTATGAGGGACTAAATATACTGGGGAATTTAAATTTAGGAAGTAGCACATACCTGTATGTGGTGAGACTGATTGACTTTATATGAATGAAGACCTCCTACATTCTGGACTGGTATCTCTCAAAATCTGGAGATCAAGATTGAATGAATGAATTAAGCTCATACTATGAAGGCACTGTGTGCTAAGTGGGGGATAGGGGACAGGGGATATATAGATTTAAAAAAAAGACAGTCCCTGCCCACAATGAGTTTGCATTCTAATTGGAGGCTTACACATAGGGGAGTTATGGCTAGGGGAGGGTATTTTAGTCAAAAAAGTTACTAGGATGGTGAGTGAATTGGAATCATAGGGCTATGGATTGAATGGCTCTTTCCAGAAGTAGTAGTAGTGTTGATTTACATACTGATCCCAGGAAATGATGATTTAGAAAGATGGGAGTCCAGGTGGTGTGCTCAGGGGTGCGTTGCAAGATGACTGGGAGAAGCATGGTCAGGGAACTTGGGAGGGCTAGATATATTGGGCTGTCAGCAAACGAGGACAGCCCAGTCATCAGGAGTTCCAAAATTGAGTGACTTAACTCTTCCAGAACAGGGGAAAGGCTGTATCAAAAAAAAATTGGAATTTCTTCTTTAAATTCCTTATTCTGTGTCGACATAGGTTATTAGTTATGCTTGGAAGATGTGGATGTAGGAAGGATATTGTTTCAGAAACTATTAACTTCTTCTCAATTCTCATCCTTGAGCCTGGAGCTAGGAGACTCAGTGAAGTATTTAGTTTCAGAAACTTGGACTTCTGACAAGGTGTGAAACTTTGCCAAAGTCAATTTATTCTTCGGGCTTGTGTGTGGAGGCACATGGTTTAAAGCAGTCAGGTGTGTCTTGTTTTTTTTTTTTTAAATCTAGAAACCAGTTGCTTTATATTTTGAAGTACAGAGCTATTTTTTGTCACTTTTTCCTTTATTTTTTTCTTGGCGTCTTGATATATGAAATAAGTTAATTTTTATGAGTCTTTATTGTCTCACACTTTGGGTGTAGTCAGCGTGGTGGTAGTTTAGAAACTCAGGGGCTGTGGGCCGTAATTCTGCGTATCTCTTAATTTCTTCAATTAATGCCTTTAGTTAGGTGAAAGGGTCCTGAGGTGATAATGAGTTGATGTCAGACCCCAGAAGCATAAGGATAAAAAAATTCTACTGATGAATACTTTCACCCATTAAACTTTCATTAAAAACAAAGGAAAGGGGAAAGTATTTGATTTATTGTCATATAATGAGTTTAATTAGTAACAATGAAAATGTACTACTGGCATGATTAATCACTTGTTCCAGATTGTCAGGGCTGTTTTAAGCTTGGGTGAGTGGTTGTTATTACTTAAGCATGACCTTAGTCCAAGTGCCACAAGGACATTTAAAAATATACATTCTTAGGCTGAATTTGTGTCCCTTGGTCCCCCAAACCATCACTCTTTAGGTGTATTTGTTGCGCTCTGAATTGTTTCCCCAGAAGTATTTAGGGAAGTTTTGTGCTTACATTTCCCTGTCTTTCTGACCTATTTATGTCTCTTTCTATTTGTACTTTTGTGCATACTCAATTAACAATACCTTTTAGTTGCTTTTTCTAGGAAGAAAATGAATCAGAGTGGAAAACTCATTTTTACCTATGCTGTGATGTATTTGATTAGGTCACTGCATTATTTATATCTTCTCCTGAGTCTCCCTTATTTTATCAAGAAAAGTCAAGCTATAACTTGGGGAAATAAAGCTATAACTCATGATGAAGTAGGTCAGAGTAGGTCACTAAATGACTTGAATATCAGAATGATCTTGAGCAAATCCTTGTATATCTTAGTACCTTTAAGTCAAGTCTGCAAGCATTTATTAAGCACTTTGTTGTTGTTTGTGTCTGACTCTTTGTGATGCCATTTGTTTTTTTTTAAATTTTTATTTTTGGTGAAGGTACTGGAATGGTTTGTCATTTCCTTCTCCAGCTCCTTTTATAGATGAAGAACCTGAGGCAAACAAAGTTAAGCAACTTGCCCAGGGTCACACAGATAGTATGTGTCTGAGGTCAAATTTGAATACAGCTCCTCCTGACTCTAGGCCTGGTGTTCTATCCACTTCACTTAACTGCCCTGTTAAGCACTCACCATGTGCCAAACACTATACTAAGCACTTGGGGATACAAATAGAAGCCAAAAAAAAGTGTAGGGAGAGGGCAGTCCCTGCCCTCAAGGAGCTTACATTCAAATGGTGGAAGATAACACATAACAGGAAGTTGAAAAGCAGGAGAGGGGAGGTGGAGGGGAGCCAGGAGAAGGTATTTGTATTAGGCATGATGATGAACCCCTGGGAATGGAAGTTGACTAGGCTGGGCCTTTCCTCAAAATAGAGCTTCCTGGACCAATGGAACAAGGGAACCATATTGGGGGAAGAAGAAGGCGGCAGCTGAAACTTGGTGGCAAAGGAGTGTTTTACTCTTGGTGTCATTCTGTGAACCTTCAGGAAGTTCTTATTAATTTATGGCTTTGCTAATTTAGAATTTGCATTTTATTGATTGGCCAGAAGTTTACCTTTATACTATCTGAGGAAAAGAATTTGGTAAGTAGCTTTTAACAGTGTAAAGAAGACATGTTTAACTTGCTTTATAATGAGGCTAAGAACTATTTTTAAGGACCACTTCAGTGGGAGCCTTGTTTGTATTTTTTAAAATTAATTTATTTGTAGTTTTCAGCACTCATTTCCATAAGTTTTCAATTTTCTCCACTTCCCTCCTCTCCCACCTCTCCAAGATAGTGTGCAATCTCATATAGGCCCTACATATACAGTCTTATTAAACATATTTTCACATAGGGAGCCTTGTTTTGAAAAGAATGTGTTATTTACAAATGTTCCTTATCTGTTAAAGCTTCTATTAGCTTTTTTTTTTTTTTGGAGGGAGAAGGGCCGGGCAGTTGGGGTTAAGTGACTTGCCCAACGACGCACACAGCTGGGCAGTGTGTCAAGTGTCCAAGGCCGGATTTGAAGTCAGGTCCTCCTGACTCCAGGGATGGTGCTCTACTCACGGCGCCACCTAGCTGCCCCAAGCTTCTATTAGTTTTTATAAATCACTGAGCAAGTTATCAGTTACATTATATAAAAGCTTAAGAAATCAACCAACTACATTTCTTAAGTATTCTGCAACCTAGGCTGCTCACTAAACGGTAACTGAGTGTGAATTGGCGAGATTTTACGTAGGTAATCAAAGAGTTCAAAGGGACCTTACAGATGATGGAGTCTTCAATTGAGTGAATTGAGCCCTAAGTTAAGTTGCTTATTAGGTTGACTTGAATAGCTGCTAGTCAGTGATATAGCTGGAATCAGAATCCATTTTTTCTGGGTCTAAAGTGCAGTGTTCCTTCCACTATGACACTATTTCTAATCAGTGATATCAAAGTGATGTTACTTTGACCCTAGTACTCTTTTAGCTTGAGCTTAAAGTGTGAGAAATTCACTTCTGAATACTGCTTAAAACATAGTCTTTTAATTTAAAAAATGCTCCTTATTACAAAAGGCACATAGGGTCTAACAATACCAATCTTATTTCCTACAAGTATTATAGATTTATTTGACACATTAATTTACATAATAACTTAGTTATCAAGCATGAATCCTGATCAAGCATATATACACATTTATGCCCCATATATAACACATATATGATATTTAAAACACATATATGTATGTGTGTATAGGTTAATAGCTATAGTATTATTTTATCATACTGAAAGTGAGGAAACTGCTTCTCCCTATGAAGACCAACAGTTGTTCTACAATTTATGAACTCAAAGAGTTGCCTCCAGCACTGTTAGTTTAAAATACTTTTGCCTAAACTAAAGAGTCCATTATGCATCAGAGATATGCACCCATGTTTTTCTTTAAAGCCATTTCTTTGTATTCTAAATCACTCAGCCTTTCAGCTACTATATACTTGTATCATCAGGTATCACCAAATTAGAACATAATAGATTAAATTAAATTAAAGGTATTTTAAAACTTTTAATGCCAAAACTGCACTGAATATCCATTTTAATTCAGTCATCTTAAAGTGCCTTTTCTGTGTCAGATGTGGCTATAAAAAGATGAACAGGTAAAGCAGTCCATGCTCTCGTCCTTTAAAAAAAAGATTCCAAATTCAAACCTTTTTTCAATTCTCTTTATTTACTTACAACAAACCTCTTTACTTTTTAAAACCATTGACCTGAATATACTCTCTGCCCTGATTTTTATGATACTGTTCTCTCCTGGTTCTTGTAACTATGACACTTCTTTGCAGGATTATCACCCATGTCTTGACCACTAAGCATTCTCATACCCCAGGACTCTATCTTGGATTGTCTCTTTTCTCTACAGGCTCAGTGATTTTCTTAGCTACCATGTGTCCAGTTATCACTTCTATGTGGATGACTTTCCAATCTATGTATCCAGCCCTCATTGGAGGTGCCATGGCATAGTGCTAGGTCTGGAGTCAGAGGACCTGAGTTCAAATTCCAGCTCTGAAGCTTACAAATTCCATAGCCTTGGCAAGTCGTTTACTTGGCACTCCTTGGACCTCAATCTCTTCATTTGTAAAATGGAGGAGTTGATGTAGATGGGTTTGAGATCCTTTCCAGCTCTAAATCTTTGATCCAATGAGCTCATCCTAGTCTGAATCTTATATCTCCACCTGAATGAATCTTAGGCATCTCACACTTAATATATTTAAAACAGAACTCATCCTAAACAAGTGTCTTTTTCACTCTTTCTGTTTAGGGGCCCACCATCCTTCTGGCCACCTAGGTTCATAACCTTAGAGTCGTATGCTCCCTCCTCACTCTCCCATTTCCAATCAGTTGCCAGATTTCGTCAATTCTACTGTACAGCTTTTCTTAAATCTGTCTCCTTTTCACTCCCTTAAGGCAACATGCTATTTCAGGCACTCATTAGCTCTTGTCTGGACTATTGAAATAGTCTCCCACTGGCAAATAGTGGGGCTTAATAAATGCCTGTTGATTGATTGATAGATATAGAAGAGGCAATGTAGTACAATGGATAGAGAGCTACCTTAGAGTTAGGACAACTTGTGTCTTTTGTGACAAATGTTGATGGTATGACCTTGGGCAGGGGTGGGGAACCTGCGGCCTTGAGGCCTCATGTGGCCCTCTAGGCCCTTTGGCTGAATCCAAACTTCATATTTGTTCTGTGAAGTTTGGATTCAGCCAAAAGGTCACAGTTGAGGACCTAGAAGGCCATATATGGCCTCCAGGCTGAAGGTTCCTCGCCCCTGACCTTGGGTAAATCGTGCATCCAGCAGTCTTGCTTCTGGTCTTTCCCTTTTCCAGTCCTTTATGTTGCTTTTAGGATAAAATACAAACTCCTCTATCTGGTATTTAGAAATTTAATAATCTGGTTCCAGCTTGTCTTTCCAGGATCATTTCCCATTATTCCCATGCTCATGTATTCTACCTACCAGCAAATTATTCTACTTGTTCCATCTTCTGCCTCTGTAAAAGGTGTCTCTCATGCTTGGAATGCCTAACCTCTGTTTGCTCAGTTTCCTCAACTGTAAAACTGGGGTAGCACTTACCTCAGAGGTTGTGAGGGTCAAGTGAGATATTTGTAAAGTGTTTAATGCAGTGCCTGGTGTGTAGATAGTTAATAAATGCTTTTTTTTCTTCTTTAGTTTGCCTCCCCTCCCCCTTTTCATAGTTACTTTATATTGTATATAGAGACTGGGGCCCTGTGCCTCATTTCTTTTTGCCAGCATGACCCCTAGTTGCTGCTTTCTTTCACCCTTCTCCTACCCTGCCACCCTGTTCCCCTCTCTCATGAACTCTGCTGCTGCCTGCCACTTGGTTTTTGCCATGTCAGCTTCCAGAAGAATAACTACCTTGCTCTGCTGCTGCCATCTTTTGTTTTCAGCAGGTGTTGGAGTTGTCCTGTCGTTGCTTGTCTCTCTTTCCACAGACGACTCATTGCCTATGGTGCCTAGCTTCCTATGGTCCTGTTTCTTCATGCTTTAGGAAACTGCTTTGTGATTTGCTCTTTCCCCAAATAGCAATCACTTAGTGATCGATTCTCTTTATATGCTATCCTCTCTGAAATTAGTTAGGCTGGTGCTCAGATAATCATCCTACAGTAAAGGCCTTGACAGCTCGGCGGGACCTGCCTGGGCTCGTACTCTTCTGGTGTGGTGTTCAAGGAAGCTTCAGCATAGTGCCGTACACGTTTCCGGATTCATTTTATGTACTCCTCCCCATTCACTTTATGGTATAGCCAGACTAACGTTGCTTTTCATCCCACACGTTGCACCACCTCTTATCTCCGTGCCTTTGCACCGGCTGCCTCCCATACATGGGGAGCACTTTCTTCTTACCTTTGCTTCATAGAATCCCTCTATTCCTTCAAGATTCAGCTCAAGTACCACCCTATGCATGCAGCCTTTCTTAATGTTAGCAACTGCTAGTGCTTTACCTCCTTAGTAACTTTGTATTTAACTATCTTGTGTTTATTTTCCATATATTTACACAGTTATATGTTCTTGTTGTGTCTCCTATTATTAGAATGAGAACAGGGATTGTTTCATTCTATGTATTTGTTCCCCCAGTGCCTAGCATTTGTTGTTGTTCAGTCATATCTGCCTCTTCATGACTTCATTCGGGGTTTTCCCGGCCAGGCTACTGGAGTGGTTTGCCATTTCCTTCTCCAGCTCATTTTACAGATGAGGAAACTGAGGCAAATGGGGTTAAGTGGCTTGCCCAGCTAGTAAGTGTCTGAGGCTGGATTTGAACCCAGGAAGATGAGTCTTCCCGACTTCAGGCCCTGCACTGTATCCACTCCATCACCTAGTAGCCCCTAGTATCTAGAATAGTACTGGCAAATAGTGGGTGCTTAATAAATGCTTGTTGATTGATTGATATACAAGAGGCAGTGTGGTACAGTGGATAGAGAGCTGGCCTTCCAGTAAGGAGAACTTGTGTTCAAGTGTCATCTCTGGCAAAATATTGATGGTATCCCTTTGGGCAGGGGAAGGGAACCTGTGGCCTCAAGGCCACATGTGGCCCTGTAGGTCCTCAAGCGCAGCCCTTTGACTGAATCCTACTTTATAGGACAAATACTTTTATTAAGGGGATTTGTTCTGTGAAGTTTGGATTTAGCCAAAGCGTCACATTTGAGGACCTAGAGGGCCATATATGGCCTCGAGGCCATAGGTTCCCCACCCTGACCTTGGGTAAGTCATGCATCCTCTCAGTGCTCAAGTCTTTTCTCTAGGACTCTAAATTGCAGAGTAATTGCCATTATGTACTAGTGGAAGAGTTTTCTCACCCACAGTTTGTATACCAGTGAAGTCACTGGTCTGGACCATAAATGAATACATTCTTCAAAGACCTTAGAGTTCATCTGGGGTTTGTCTTTTTTCCTTTTTATCTATGGTGACAGCTCTCTCTGTCTTTAGGGAAGAAGAGTCCAGATTTAGGGGAATATGATCCTCTCACCCAGGCTGACAGTGATGAAAGCGAAGATGATCTTGTTCTCAACCTAAAGCAGAAAAATGGGGGTGTCAAAAATGGAAAGAGCCCTCAGGGAGAAGGGCCAGACCCTGACTCCGATGCAGAAGGAGTTGGGCCTGCCAAGCAGCATTTGTCAGAAGTCACCACAGAGGGTTACCCTTCGCCACCTCTTGGCAGTCTGGAGCAAAAGGCAGCATCTTCATTTGTGTCTCATGTGCGCACGTTGATCTTCTTGCTCACTGTCCTGATTTCGATGATCCTGGTGTTAGTATGTGCCTTTCTGATCCCTTGCCCTCCCAGAGATCTGCAGAATATGTGGAGCCGCCATTTAGGCCCAGAAGGAGGTGAGTAGCACCATTCCAGCTGTGATTTCTGAAACTTCATGGGGTCTCTGATTATCTCATGATTCTTCAATCAAAATTAATTTATATTTATTCTAATTGTTACAAAGCTCTTGAAAATTTTTTTTTGGTAATAAGCGGAGGGACTTGGGGGTAGGTGAAATTAACCTAATGCTTTTTCTTTTTTTGTGCCAGACCTGTGACCTCATTGGAATAAAGTTTACTATTGATTGGAGGGGATGGAACTGGATCTGAGATTCCATTGGTGCATGGAGCTCATTGTCAGAAGGCTTCCTCCACCAATGCAGTTCAGCATTTTCTCTGAATCATGTAGTCTAAGAGAGTTGTCTGATTGTAATAGTATACCATAATGTAACAGTAACAATAACTACATTTATACAGTAACTTTATAATTATGAAGCACTTAACTTGCAGTATTTCATTTAATTTTCATGTGAGGTAGATTGATGAAGAAACTGAGGCTCAGAAAGGTAAATTTTGACTTGCCCAAAGCACAAGCATAGGTAGGACTTGAACTCAGGGCCTTTGTCTCCAAGTCTGGTGCAAGCTGGGGAATCATTTCCCTACGGTATCCTTGTCCAGGTGACAGGTCTGGAGTACACTCCAAAATGAAGAAGCTCTTATAAGTGGGACACTCCTTGCACCTGCACCAGTGCAGTGGAATGCCACAGAAATGACATTTCTAGTGATAAGAAAAGCCCAGGCCCTGATCATCCAAGGATAAGATGCTATCCCATGGATAAGGCACTTAGCCAAGTTTCAGTTCCTCTATAAAAATCTATTCTTCTTTGCGTTCTGTCTTTAATGGCTAGGGTGGTACAGAGTGAGTGGTTAATATGCTACTTGCTGTGCTTCCTAGAGTCACTCCAGAAGTGGCTGTGTTTCAACAAGCTTACAGTGGATAGATAGATGTCTGCAGATTTAAAAAAAAGTTATGTTTCCTAATAAGAAAGGTTAAGATGCACCTCAGTCCCTTGAATTATTTTAGTATAGAAACTGCTTAATTGCTCCTTTCAAGGTGAATTCTTTTAATCCATCCTCAGTCCTCCTAAGGCATAAGAAGGTGTCTGTGGTTTGGGATACCTTCCTACAAATGGGAATCTGCGTTCCTTTGTATTCTTTGTGCATCCTGACCAGCGAGTTGGCCCAACTAATGAGTAATAGGAGACCTGGGGATCTCTTTAGAGACTGGGTTGAAAGGGCAGGGAAAAGATTCTTTCCTTATCTTAGACTGTTACTGTTGCTTCCTCCTCAGGCTTAGGGACTAGTGTGACAAATTCCAATGGTTTCCACTGTAGATCAGGTCTTATAACCAACGTCTTGTCCTGATCTTGTGATAGAAGCTTTTTGTGTCCTATTGACTTAATCACTGAATTGAAACTGCTTTTTTGAAAGATACCTATGACCTTTTAGTTGTCATATCTGAAGGCTTCTTCCCATTTCTTTTTTGACCTCTCTGCAGCATGTGACATTGTTTGCCACCCTTTTCTTCTTAATATTCTCTTCTCTGGGTTTTCATGTAAGTGTCTCTCTTGCTTCCAACCTGACTACTTCTTCTATCTCCTTTGCTGGCCAATCATCCATGGAGTGCCCCCTAACCTAACTGTGAGTGTACCCCCGAGTTCTGCCCTGGCCCCTTTTCTCTTTCTATGCTCTCTCATTTCGTAACCTCAGCAGTCCTCCTTTGTTTAATTACCATCTCTATGCAGATGACTAACCTGAATACTTAGCCCTAGCCTCTCTCCTGAGCTGTGTTTCAAACTGGTTGTCCCATAAACATTTGAAATGTTGACCATCTAAAATGGAACTTGTTAAGTGTCCTCTCGAAACTCACCCTTTGAGAATTCCCTATTTCTGTTTAGGGTAATGCCATCCTTTCAAGCACTCAGGTTTGCAACCTTGCTGTTATCTTTGATTCTTCCCTGTCCTTTACCCTACATATCCAAACCATCGACAAATCTTGTTTCTCCTTCCATGACATTTCTTTCTGCTCAAATGACCACCACCCTAGTTTGAGGCCCTTATCATCTCTCACCTGGACTCCTCATGGTTCTCCCCTCCAGTCTATCCTCCACATAGCAGCTTAGGTAGTTTTTCTAAAGCACAGGTCTTTGTTTCTCCCATGCTCAATAAAGTCTGTTGGTTACCTATTCCCTCTATGATCAAACATAAACTCCTCTGTCATTGAAAACTCTTGACAACCTGGCTTCAATTTACCTTTCCAGCCTTATTATACATCACTCTCCTTTGTTCACTTTACAAATCCAGCCAAACTGACCTTTCTGTTGTTCATTACACATGCCACACAATCTCCTTTCTTTGTGCCATGGCTTTGACCCTTTCTCATACAAGATATGCATTCTGTCCTTACTGCTGCCTCTTAGAAGCCCTTGGTTTTTTCTTAAGACTTGGTTCAAGTATCACATTCTACTTGAAGTCTTTCCTTATTTCCTCAGATGTTACTGACTTCCCCCTCCCCATTGTTTTGTATATAGTTGTTTACATGTTGTCTCCCTGATAGAATATAAGCTCTTTTATGAAGTTTGTTTCATTTTTGTTTTTGTGACCCAAGTGCCTAGAAGAGTGTCTGGTACATAGTAGGCATTTACTTGTTGATAGATTCGCTAATCACCTTCTTTTACTCTATCAACATAATAGGTAGGGACTTGTCTCCACTGGAACTGGTTGATGTGAATGGCGATGGGTTGCCTGATGTCCTGCTTTCCTTTGTGCACCTAAGAAATGGGAGTTTAATAGGTAAGAGACATGATGCTGAATCTACTCATTTGGGAGAGTTTTTGGGAAACTTTTATGCCTTTGATATGTCTCTCCTCACATGGCTGTAACATTCATTAAAGAGGATTAGAACTATTATTATAGCTAGTTTGTGAAACTGTATAACTTTTATTTTTGCTTGAGGATGAGAGCAACGTATCTAGATTTTTTTGTCCCAAAACATTTATTTGGGGTTCCTATTATGAAAATCTAGGTGCTCATCAAAAGTATCAAACTTTGAACTTTACTTTTGCTGCTAGAAATTTCTTGTATGAATTTTTTTTGCAATTTTTTTTTTGCACATAAACCATTTGGGCATAAAAAGAGTATGAAAAAAGTCCAGCCTTCAATTAGGAGGCATCACACTTATTTATTGTATTTATTGCATAGTTTTATTCTTTGTTTTTAATTTAGAAAGTGGATAGTGAAATATTTTATTTACTTAAAAGCACACGATTACTTTTTTTAAAAAATTATTTATGGTTCTCGCTTATTTTTTCTTTGCCTTAGTAGTTCTCAGTACAAAAAAGATTTTCTTTGCTAGCTTTTTATAGCTCATAAGCAGTGTGGCTTCCAGCCTTTTGAGATTCCATACTGTTGGAATCATAGTGATGATCACTTAAGGCCATGAGTAAAATCATGGGTTTAAGGTCCATTAGATTCAGCTAGCTTTACTCTGATCCATGGCCATGGATCCATTGCACTCATACCCTTGGCCAGCTGCCTTATAAATATGCGCTATTCATTGGTTGCAAGAGGGACGAGTGAGAGCATATAGAAGGATAAATGCCAACTTGTCACCACCCCTAGACAAACAATTCAGAGCACTCACAAATGATCAATGTCCCTGTTTGTTTCCATTAAGAGCAGCATGTTTTGTTATTCATAGATAAAAAGTATCACTCTTTTCATTTTGCAGGAGAAACTGGATCTTATTGTTTAAGTTTTCATACATTTTTGTTTTGACCCCCAAATAGACTGTAAACTCCTTGAAGGGCAAGAATGATTTTCTTGTAATTTTTGGTACATATGCAATATTAGAGGGTAATTCTTTTCTCTTCCTTTTTCTTATGTGCTATCAGGTGTCTCTAAGCCCCGGCCCACTCTTCTAGCTCTCTCAGGGGTAAATGGTAGCACTCTTTGGACCAGTCCTCTCTTAGAGGAGGCACAAAGTTTGCAATGTTCTGTGCTAACTCCATTAGACTCATCAGAAGCCATTTGTCTTGTGACTGGGATATCCAAGCTGCTCGGTGCACTCAATGCCACTTCAGGTAAAGATGAAATGTCACAGAGAAATGATTATGAGTTATGAAAATGGGTTAGATCATTCCAATAGGGAGTGGGGACCCTTGCCCTCCTTCATGATGAGAAGTTTAATTTCCTAGTATAAAAGACATTTTGCAGGGTATAGGGGAAGAAATTAGAGAATATTGAACAAAAAACATTCAGATTTAGGTGTTTTTGTTTAGTTTGGGCAAAAGAATGTGTTATTCTTCAAACAAAAAATGCTCTGAGATCTATGGTTTGCCCAACCCTCCCCCTGCCATTGTTTTTCCCTAAAGACATCCAAGTTTTGTAATGTCAGAATTGGCGCACAGGAGCTTATGTTTAAACACATAATTTAGCTACTTAAAAATTAATAAAAAGGTCAAGGTTTGTTAAGCAATGCTAATTTGGCTATTTAGCTGGGAAACCTGAATTTCACTGAAAATAATTAAATAATTAAATTAAAAAATGCTACTAGACCTACTTAGATGCTACTAGTTGTAAAACGTGCACACTTGAGGCACATTTTGTCATTGGATTTTGCCTCCCAGGAGTAAAAATAATAAGCACCTATTATGTGTGATTAATGAAGTAACATCTGGATTTTTAGCAAATGTGCAATTTGCATATTCAGGTGTGTATATTTCCTTTATAAAGTAGTCACTCAGGGGGCTATATTTTTATAATTGTTAGAGTTCCATTTTTGGAATTGCTTTCTGAGCCTGTGATGCATTCTTTTGAATGCCCTAAGATTTTTGTTCTTTGAGTATATAGTTGATTTTTGGAAACAACTTAATGTCATTAGAAACCAAATCTAGTGAGTAAAGTGAATGAGCAGTCCAGGAAATGCAAGTTTTGGTTAAAAAGAGGTGGTAACATTGGTGTTTGTATGGTATATGACTCATAAACTATCTTTGAAAGCAATCCCATACTTTCTCTGATATTTGCTTAAGTGGGCTTCTGGGAGAGATGGGGAATAGGTTTTCTAAATAATTCCCTCTAATTCCTGTCCATATGACAAGCCATACAAGTCACCTGCAATGCTTTCCTCCGTTCCAAAAACTTTGCACTTTCCTGGGCTGCTTTCAGCAACTTCTTTTGAATTATATATGAATTTAATACATTGTCTTGTTTAGATAAACAAATTCCCCACCTCCACATGCTATTTGTAAAATGAGGAGGCAAAGGAGAAGGAAGTGACTGTTTTTTTCCCTCCAGCTCAGTTTTTTCTTCCCTGGGGGGGTAAAAGATTTGCTAATACAAAGTCACATCAGCAATTAGTCTGCTTGTTCTCCCACAGGCAAAGCCATTTGGACTCTAAACCCAAGCCATTTGTCCAATGGGACTTTGGCCACCCCAGCTTTGGTGCTGCCGGATTTGGATGATGATGGAGTTAGAGATCTCATTGTTCTGACCACTGGGCCCCTACAGGTATGGCCTCAAGTACATGACCCTCATTTTTGAAAGACTGTGAGAGTAGGAGTACCTCAATCCAAATTTAGGCATTTTGTAGTTTTCCTAATATAATGGGGTAATAACTAGGAATGGGTTTTTTTTTAACTTGTAAAGGGCTCCACAGATATAAGGCATTGTGATTATTCCTAATGTAGCCTTTCCTATTCTACCCCCTCCCTCAAGCTGCTGGTGCCCTACTGTCACAGACTACTTTTTATTGATTTTGTACCTATTTAGTATCTACTTATAGGGATGTTCTGCACCCCACCCCCCCTCCGGTTAGAATGTATACTCAGTGATTGCTTCACTTTTGTCTGTTTTCCTGGCACTTACTTATTGATCACTTGAAGCTTTCAGCTAAGAAATTGGACATATGGTTGTGTTTAAAAACCCAAAACAGCTAATTTATTATGATGGCTATTGTTTTATCTCTGACCACTCCACTATGGTTTTCAATGCATAATTTTCTCATGTTATTTTTAAAAATATTTATTTATATGTTAGCGTTTACAAAAATTCTAGAATTTACCAGCCTTGGAGGTAAAAGTAAGAACAGACATAGCACAATTAAGGATAGTATGGGTAGCTAGTATCCCAAATCACACTCTATCTCCTTTAAGGTAGAAGAAAAATTGATTCCTTTTCAGTGGTCCACTAAAGTTTTGGGACTTTTCTTTTTACTCCCATGAATGTAGGCAGTTATTCTCAATGAACCTAGACCAATAATACCAGAGTCAGCCACCATATTCATTTTGTCTAAGAATCTGTTCAATTGGATGCAAGTTTCCTGATCATTATCAGTAATTCCATTCTAGAGACCCTAGGGGTTAAGGGATAGTATTCAACTTTGTGGAGAGAAAGTTTCTCTGATAAGATTATAGTTGCATGGAAAAGGAAACAAAGCGTTGGTACCAAGAAAAGATTTCTTCCTACTCTATCTGGCTTCTTTCTGGGGTAGGGCTTCTTTCAAGATGGTGGACAGAACTAGGGTTCAAGCCGTTAAAGGCTTTGGTTTCTTGCCTGCTCCAAATCCAGCAGAAGCTCTATGCCTTTTTTTCTTTCTATGCTGTACCCAGGACATTGTCTTGTTTGCTTCACCCTGATTATAGTTCTACATGGGATATATTCAGAAATGATGTAAAGGGAGTAATTTTCCTTGGGAAGGTGATAGAGATAATAATGGTGAAATTAAAGAGAGTAGAAAAATACATTTCAACCTTTTGTTAACTTCTTTTGACCCTTGTACTAGCCAATACAGTGTCTGTGGAAGTGTCCCAGTGAATTCAGGATATGTATCTGACAAAGAGATGACTCAGATTTATATGTAAGAGCTCACTATGATACAATTTAACCACCAAGTTTATGACAGTTTCTCATCTCTGGAAATTAGTCCTTGGGGTCTACATCTGGGTCCTGATTGAGGTGGATCTGGTTAGCTCAGAGGAGGTAGCCAGCCTTAGAATTGAAGTCATTTAATCTATCACCCCACTAAAGGCAGGGATGCCCTTTATTACACCCTTGGTAGGTAGTCATCCAGAATCTGCTTAAATAGTTCAAGAGATAGGGAACACTCTACTTTGCAGGGTAGCCCATTTCGTTTTTGTATTGCTCTAATTCGATGAAATATATTTTTATTAATTAATTGCTTACTGTATGCAATGAGAAATTTGATGCAATAGAGATCACTTTCATTTGGTAAGGCGGGGTCATAGAATTACCTAAGTTAGACCTGGAAGGAAGAAAAATATAGGAACAGATATAGGGGAGAAAGATAAGGTGAGTCCATTCTGAGAATGGGGAAATGGTAGGAGCAAAGGTGTTAGAGACAGAAGTCTAGATGAATATAGGAGATAAAAGTTGTTCAGTTTGGCTGGAATGTCAAGTACATGGGAGCTGATGAGATATTGCTGGAAATAGAGGTTGGAAACAGATGGTGAAGGAACTTTAAATTTCAAATTATATCTTATTTGTTACATAGTAGGGATACACTTGGGGCAGCTAGGTACTGCCCCAAGGCAGTAGATAGGCTCAGTAGATAGTGCCAGGCCTGGATTCAAGAAAATTCATCTTCCTGAGTTCAAACTGGCCTCAGACTCTTACTAGCTGTGTAACTGTAGCCAAGTCATTTAATCCTGTTTGCCTCAGTTTCCTCATCTGTAAAATGAGCTAGAGAAGGAAATGGCAAACTACTCCAGTATCTTTGCTAGGAAAACCCCAAATGGAGTCATGAAGAGTCAGACATGACTGAAATGATGACAACAACAACAAGGGCTACACTGAAGGATTTTTGTGTGGAGTAATATGATTAGATCAGTGCATTTGTAAGATTACTAGGGTAGCAGTACAAAAAAATGGAAAGAAAATAAAGTCAGGAATACATGTTGGTAGGGTCTTATGATTGTCTTAGGTGAAAAGAGATGAGGGTAGAGTAGTAGCTGTGGGAATGAGAAGATGGAGAAAGACTCAAGAGATATTGCCAAGGTAGAATTGGTGTGACATGGTAATCACTTAGATATGGGAATTAGGGACCAGGATGACTCCAAAGTTATGAACTTGGGTGACTGGTAGAATGGTAGTATCAGCAATAGAGACTGAGAAATTAGTGGGGAGGGCAGATTTGGGGGTAATAATTTAGAGATAGAGAAACAAAGAGGAAGAGCAGGTTTGGCAGGAAGTGTTTGGAGTTCAGTTTTAGACACTTTAACTAGAAGTGCCAGTAGGAGGCAGGGTGATGAAACACAAAATGCAATGAAGTCAGTAGTCTTGGGGCTCAGGCTAGGACCTGCTCCCTCAGATTATAGGATCATAGGTCAAGAGCTGGAAGAGGTGTCAAAAGTCATCTAAACTGAGGCCTAGAGTTTAGTGACTTGCCTAAGGTCACACCAGTGATAGGTCTTACTGTCCATGTGACCTAGAAAAAGTCACTTACCCCCTAGGCCTCATTTTACTCATTTGTAAAATGAAGGCATTGGACTTGATGGCCTTTAGATATCCTGCCAGTACTAGCTATGATCCTGTGATTCAGGTGGACATAACCAACAGGCAACTGAAAATAAGGAATGAAAATTCAGGGGAGAGATTGGAAGGGAATATAGATTTGGGAGGCATCTGTATAGAGGTGATCATTGAAGTGATAGAAGTGGATTAAATCAGGTAGAGAGAGAATCTAGCCCTAGCTTCTCTTATTTCCCATTACTCTTCCTCAAGCATTCTTCATTCTGGCCAGACTTTTTCCCATGCCATTCCTTCTACTACCTTGGTGCTTTTTGGACAGGCTCTAACACCCTATGTCCTCTCTTCTCATCTCTGCCTCTTGCAATCTTTCACTTCCTTCAAGGCATGGGTGCCACCTTCTGTTTGAGATCTTTCCTGATGCCCTCAGTCATTAGTGCATCATTCCTGAAATTACTCTGTTTTTATACGTACCTTGGATATCCCCTGAGGTACAGAAGTTTGACGTTTTTTTTTTTTTGTGAGCAGACAATATTTTGCTTTTGTCTTTGTATCTCTGCACTTAGTAGGCACTTAATAATGACTAAGTAAATGAAATCGAGAAGAGACTAGGCCAGGAACTGAATCTTGCAGTGTGTGGGGATACCCATGTTTAAGACTTGGAAGGAGAATGAGGTACTAATAAAAAATAGGGAAGAAGGAGTCACAGAGGATAGAAGGAAAGCCATGAAAGTCAAGTATATTTAGCAAAAATATGAATCCCTATAACTTTTACTCTTCCATTGAAGTTCTGCCCTCTGTGATAAATTTAACCCTTCTTCCCATTCAACTGAATCGAATAATCTTTCTCTAAGCTGTCTCCTCCTTATTTTAAATACTTTCCAGACCCTTCACAATATTGATTGTTCTCTTTGGAAATTCTTCAGTTTGTCAATATTCCTCATAAAATGTAGTGCCTAAATGTGTTCAAACTCATGCAGAGTTAAATGGGACAATTAGGGACTGCCTTGATGGTGAACATTGTGTAGTACTGCTGTTGATGCCGTCTAAGATCGTCTTACATTATACTCAGCTCATATTAAATGCACAGTTAATTAAAATCGCTTATTTTTTAAAAAATGTGAACTACTGTTCTGTGTCCTCTATCCTTTATCTGCCCTATTGTTTTTTTTAAAACTTAGTTGCAAGACTTTGTTTATGTGGTAATTTTCATTTTGTTAGTTTTGTGCTATCTTTTTAGCTTTTTGAGAATTTTTGAATCTTTATTCTGACATTCAGTGTTTTAGCTGTCTCTTTTACTTTTGTGTTAAGTT
>CM053623.1:162345358-162405813 GCA_028646595.1 Phalanger gymnotis | reverse complement strand
AGGAAGAAGCAAAATATAGTTAGTCTTTCACAACATGAGTATTGTGGAAGGGTTATACATAATGATACGCATGTGGCCCATGTTGAATTGCTTGACTTCTTAGGGAGGGTGGATGGGAAGGGAAGAGGGGAGAGAATTTGGAACTCAAGGTTTTAAAAAAATGTTCAAAAGTAAAAAAGTTTTTTTTTTCATGCAACTAGAAAATAAGATGCACAGGCAATGGGGCATAGAGATTTATCTTGCACTACAAGAAAGGAAGGGAAAGGGGGATGGGAGGGGAATGGGGTGACGGAGGGGAGGGCAGACTGGGGAACAGGGCAACCAGAGTGTACGCCATCTTGGAGTGGGGGGGGAGGAAATGGGGAGAAAATTTGTAATTCAAACGCCTGTGAAAATCAATGCTGAAAACCAAACATATTAAAAATAAATTAAAAAAAGAAAAGAAAAAGCATTTATTGAGCACTTGCTGTGCTAAGAACTGTGCTAAGTAGTTAATAAATTGTTGAAAAGGACAGGAAAACCCGCCTTAATCTTGGGGTCTTCCCTTGCTGATTATTTCAAATTTATCTTGTATATAACTTGTTTGTACATAGTTATTTGCATTTTGTGCCCCCTATTAGACAGTGAGGCCATCAAGAGCAGGGATTCTTTTTACTTTTCTTTGTATCCCTAGCACTTAACACAGTGCCCAGCACATAGTAGGGGCTTAGTAAATGCTTGGTAATTTGACTTGATTTGACTTGAACAGGCTGTTCCTTATGCCAGGAATGTACTCTTTTCTCAATTCTTAGAATAGTTTCCTATAGTTAACTTATACAACACTAGATTGACTGCTCAACTTATATCACACCATTAAGAGAGGCTCTCCTTCTCCTGCTAGCTAGGTTGCCATTAACCAACATTCTTTGGATGAAGTTGTTTGAACAGCTCTTAATCTACCTAACTGTACTATGACCCAAGCTAAATTTCTCCATCTTGTCTACATCTTCTCTGTTATAGAGATCATGTCAGATGCCATGCTGAAATAAGACTGAATGAAATAAGACATTCCATTGATAATAATCCTGTCAAAACAAGGCAGATTACTGTAGTTGTGGTCAGGCCAGATTTCCTGGTGTCATCATGTATTGGTGAGGAAGACCTCCCTTGTCTTTCCCCGATCTGTATCCACACCCTAAACTGGTTACTGAGGTTGGAAAGGTGATCTAACCTCTGCCTGGGCATTTACCTTTGTGCATTTTTAGCTCCATTAAAGCGAGGGATTCTTCTCACCTTTGTATTAGTAGAGGATGAACAACATAATTTTGGTTACACACATTCTGATTCTGGGATATGTTCTTAGTCATTTAGTTAATGAGGCTTTATGTTAATGAGAGGATTTCAACTGAGGGGGATAGACTAGATGATCTTTGACATCCATTCTAGTATGATATTTGATAGGAAATGTCAGATCCACCATTAACTTGTCATTTTCTTTCACCGCTGCCCACCTTTTCTTCTCACCTCTACAGGGAGATCTCTGTTTCCTGCTAGTTTCAGGCAAGACAGGGATTCCTATGGGCCGGCCTGTGAAGTACAACATCGTGAGAGAGGGCAATCTGATTGGTCCTCGGGTTCACATCACCACACATGGGGCGATCTATATCCTGTTTGGCTTTGGTAAGAAAGGTGCCCAAGGGTGTGATTAGGTGTCTCTTGTGGCACATGATGAAAGCAAGGGAGACTTTAGCACTATCCCCTACAGCATCTCCTGCTGGCAGAGGCCTAGGATTCTCCTCTGTCCATTTGCTTGTGTTGGTCCTGTTCTTTCCTATCACACCTGCTAAGAGGCAAGTCATCTATCTTCCTTCAGTTGCTTTAGTCACTTCCCCATTTTTCCTGAGCCAGACTCATCTGGTCAGGCTGTGTTGGAACTTATCATTCACCTTGGACCCTGTGATTGGCTTGTTAGTTCAGTGTTGGTTTCTTCTTGCAATGCTAGGCAACATTCAGGCCGTCGCCCTGAGGGATATTTTTGTCCAGGCCCAAAACCGGGACAGCTCACCACCTTCGTTGCAGATAGAGGAACCAGAGTGGGAGAAGAGAAGATCCGTCAACCTGTCTGAGCTTATTGATGTTTATAGGTAGGGCTGTCATCTTCTAACTTTGGTGATGGTAAAGCCCATAGGTAAATCAGCAAATGCCCACGTGCTGCAGGAATCTGCATTGTTGAATGGGTCACAGGATTAGAGAAGAAACTGTGTTAATTATACTATGCCTCCATCTGCACTTTATGCTCTGTATTAGTTTGTCAGTAGTGCTGTATTTATGTGGAAAAGCATGTTGTGGTCATCTTCATGACATATACTTCAACTACTGCAGGGAGAGGTGACAGTGCATTTATAGCTGGCATTTATTTATTGGGTGTGTGAGACCCCGGAATCTTTTAAGCTTTTTAAACCTGTTTTTTAACCTGTAACAAGGCTGTGATAAAGTGCTTGCTCCACAGTTTATCTATATACTTTCCCTCAATTTGAGCAATTTTCTGTTTAGCATAAATTATGATAGCATAGTAGGAATCCTATTCTCCTTTGTTTATTATTATCTTATTGTAATTTGTTCTTTTCTTTTTGGAACTTTAAAGGGCTTTTCCAGCATTTTGTTACTAACTCCCCTTGTATCTCTGGGAGGTACATAGGTAATAAATAGGATGGTCCCAGTTTTACAGAGAACCTAAATAATTTGGCCAACTTTGACACATAAGTGTTTGGCAGATTTTAATGCAGGATTCAAGCATCCAGTTTTTCAGGCATATAGTTTCATCCATCTTTCTGTAATTTTAGCCTGATTATCTTTCCTATGCTCCCAGAATACTTTGTTGAGAGGTGCGTCCAAGTCACACTCTTTTGTGTGCCTCTTGGTATTTATATGGGGACCAGCTAAGAGTTCCCTACAGATCAAGGAAATCAGGTTGGGCAGAGATTGGCAGCATCCTCACTCTTTAAATGAAGGTGAGAAATAGAAGGTGTACACAAGCCAACCAGAGGGCACAGAAGATAAATTGCTTATGTTTTACTTCCCTTAGTGATGGGGCTAAATTCCTCCAGATAGTAAAAGCACCAGACAGCAACTGCAGCAACCTCCTCATCACAACCAGACAGGGCCTTGTCCTACTTCGGGGTCAAGACCTTGCACGTCATTGGATGCTGAATCTCCAAGGCCTATACAGGTTTGTAATATGCCTATTGTAGTGTCCCTCATTTCTTAGAACTCCAGTTTCCTTTCCTATATCTCAGAATTGCCTAGAATAATTGCCCAGTTTGATGCCTGGGACCTGTATTTGAGAAGAGGAGTGGGGGTTCTTGTCTCTCTGACTGCTTCCTTTGTTTGCACTCTTAGCCAACCTACTCCTGGATATTTCACTAATGACCAGACCTTGGATTTCCTACTCGAGGCACAATATGGAGATGGGATGAAAAAGGTAATATTCAAAACATCAATTTGTCAGTCAGCAGTACTTATGAAATGCTTAATACATGCCCGGCATTGTTCACATCACAGCATGTGGGGGGAAAAGATAAGATATGGTCTCTATTCTTCAGGAGTTTATAATTCAGCTGTAAAACCAACAAATACACAACACTGTTTGAGTACAACTATCTGGGAAAGCTTCATGGAGATGTAACATTTGAGCTGAGCTTTGAAGAATAAATTTGCAGTTCATTTCAACAAACATTTATTAATCACCTGGTAAGTCACTAAGGTACTACTCTGGATTCTGAAGATATAAATAGAAATGAAACAGTCCCTTTTCCTCAAGGAGCTCAGTCTTCTGGGGAGAGAATATACGTAAACAAAGAATTACATAGTACAAGTATATTTTTATACTATATTATGTACAGGAATAAGAAGACATCTGAGTTGAACTTTGAATAAGGAGAAGAACTCTGAGAGGGAGAGATGAGGGGAGTACATTCCAGTCATAGGCAATCAATCAGTCCATGACTGTTTACTTTTATTAAGGACGTGCTAAGTTTGATGTGCTGTGGACAAACATGAAACAGTCCTTGCCCTAAAAAGGAGTTTCTAATGTAACTTTAGGAGTTGACCTGTGCCTAAATAGAGAGATACAAAATAGATAAAAGATAACTTAAGGGAAGAGGGTCACTAGAGCTGTGGGGATCGGGAAAGACCTCAGGTAGAAGGGGGCACTTGAGCTTTGCCTTGGATGAAACTAAGGATTCTGAGAAGTGGAGGCGAGGAGGGAGTGCATTGCAGATAGGCTGGTCCACAAGGGCAGAAGTGCAGAAATTGAGTACCACATATGAGTACCATCCTCAGGAATACCATGAGAAGGCAGGTTTGGCTAGATTGTAGAATACACGAAGTATAGTATGTAGTAAGTGTGGAAAGGTTTGTTGGATCCAGGCTGTGAAAGACTTTAAATGTGAGGTGGAATTTATATTCAATCCTAGAGGCAATAGGGAGCCATTGGAACTTATTAAGCAGAGGAGTGATGCGAACAGGCCAGGGCTTTAGGAAAATCACTGCAGTAGCTCTGGGGAAGATGGAGTAGAGTGGAGAGGAACTTGAAGCAAGGAGGCCAGTTTGAAAGCTGTTACAATAGTCTAGGCAAGAGGTGATGAGGCCTGGAACGAGGGCAGGGGCTATGAGAATGGAGAGAAGGTGAAAGAGGAGAGATATGGACAAGAACTGGCAACTACAGGAGATATGAGATGAGGAAGAGCAAAGAGTCAAGGATGACACCGAAGATGGGAATCTGGGTGAATGGAAAGATAGTGATGCCCTCGACAGTAATAGAGATGCCAGATGAGCCATATTAACAGACATGCCCTTTGTGTGGAATTGTTTTGCTTAAGTACAGTTATTTATTACAACTTATTTCTGGGGGTAGGGAGAGAGTTATGGAAGAGTGCAGTGATAATGATAGAGATGTCAAAAAAAGGAAGAAAAGAAACAAAAGAACATCTATGAAACATTTAAAAAACTCAAAACAGAAGGAAGTTCAGAAGGGGATAGAGAATAATAGGGTAGTTTTGGCACTACCATGTTAAATGTAATATAGACTTTACTTGATTGTAATGCTGATTCACAATTTCATACAAAATATTTTTCCTTTACATATGGAGATGTGTGTGTTTGATGTTTGTACAGTTTAGAATTCAAAAAAAAAAAAGGAAAAAAGGGGTAATTTTTTTGAGGAAAGATTCTGAGTGCCACTGACCAGATATCAGAGTACTTGGAGCTCCTTATGGTTGTGTTATACTCAGATGACCAGGAAGGGATATCAGTAGTTTGCTTCTTTAGTCCCCAGAGATGATCAAGTTGAGAGGATGATTTCAATGCCTTTTAAGGAAAAAAAACAACAACAATGAACTAGCCTAACATATATGGATGTCAGGGGTTTAGGATATTGCTCACACTGTAACAACTTATTGGCTCTGGTGGCAGAGGGTGGAGGAAGGTGAAGGAGAAGGAAAAGTCAAGGTGACTGAAAGAATAGTGGTGCCCTCAGTGGAAACAGAGAAGTTTGGGAAATAGCAAGTTTTAGGGAGGGAGAAAAATGGACATTGAATCTGAGATTTCTATGAGACATTTAGTCAGCAGTGGTAAAGTACAACTGGAGTTTAGGAAGGATGTTAGGGCTGGACATATAGAACCTATGAGGACTGATGAGATCTACAAGAAACCATAGATGTACAGAAAGAAGACCTAGGACAAAGTACCATGGAACATGTCCAATAAGGAGAGCAGAAAATGAATGATGTTACAGTAGTGTTGTTTTAAGAACAACTTTGAGGAGCTAAGTCATTTTAACTGTTATAAATACCCAAGTTAACTATGAAAGACATATGAAGAAAGACATTATCTGCATCCAGAGAGAGAACTGATAAACAGAAGTATGTATAGAATGGTTTTACGTGTGTGTGTGTGTATGTGTATAATATTTGTATCTAATGGTAGCTATCTCTAGGGTGGGGGCGGGGAGAGGGAAGAAAAAAAGAACATTACATGATAACTTAATTACATATTTAAAAGGAGTAGCAAGTTTTACATGATGATAGATTTGCAGTTTCATGTGCAATTATCTTTTTTTTTTCTATTCTACTATGTTATGGAAATGCTTGTTTTATTAAGATCAGAGTAAAAAAAAAAAGAAAAAAGGAAAAGAGAAGAAATAGTGAAGTAAATAGAAGGCAAACCAATCAATCCTTTAGTCAACAAGCACTTATGATTAAGAGCTTCCTATGTGCCCAGGACTATGCTGAATGCTCAAGATACAAAGAAAAAAGTGAAATAGTACTTGGGGGAGCCAGGAAAGACTTCCCAAAGTAGGTGTTGCTTGAGCTGAATCTCATAGGAAACCAAGGTTACTAGAAGACAGAAATATGGAGAGAGAGCATTCCAGGCATGGGGGATGTCTACTGCAAAGGCATGAGGAAGGGAGCTGGAGGTTCTTGTGTAAGAAACACTAAGTAGGACTTTATGGTTCGAAAGTATGGAAGGGATTAACATCCAAGAAGATCGGAAAGCTATAAAAGTGTCAGACTATGAAGATGTTTAAATGTTAAGCAGAAGAGTTTATATTTAATTATAGAGGCTAATAGGGAAACAGTGGAGCTTGTTGAGTTGGGGAGTGACATGGTTATGCTTCCACTTTGGGAAGATCACTTTGGTGGGTATGTGGAGGATAGATTGGAGGGAGATTTTAGAGAGGAAAGCTGAACAGGAGGCTATTGCAATAGTCCAGGTGAAAGATGATGAACTATGTGATGACTATGTGAGTAGAGAACGGGGGTGCATGTCTAGCGATATTAAGGAGTTGGAAACGATAAGATCTGGTAGTTGATTGGCTAAGTGGGGTATATGAGAATGGAGATTAGAGGATCACACTGACCTTATGAACTTGGGTGACATGGCCGGTACCCATGATAGTAAGAGGAAAGTTTGGAAGAGGGGTGAATTTTGAAGGAAAGATACTGAACTTCATTTTGGACGTGTTAAATTTGAGGTTTCTATTGGACATCCAGTTTGAAATGACTACTGGGTAGTTGAAAACATGCAACTGAAAGGCAGGAGTCTTGAAAACCCAGAGAAGAGAGTTTCCGGCAGGAGATGGTCAACAGCCTCAAATATAGAGGTAAAGAAGTATGAGAATAGAAAAAAGGCCATTAGATCAGGCAATTAACAGATCCAGGTGGTGTTTGAGTTTCTTTTGAATGGTGAGGTTGGAAGCCATATTTCAGAGAGGTAAGAAGAGAATAAGAGGACAGGAAGTGGAGATAACAAGTACAGGCGGTTCACTGTAATAAAGTTATGGAAAATTTAACTAAACAGGGAGGAAAAATATAGGACAAAAGGTAGTGGGGATGATGGGATCTAGTGAGGTTTTTTTAAAGGATGGAAGAGATACTGGCATATTTGTTGTAGCAGGAGGTCTGCCTCTTCATCAGAGACTGAAATAATGAGACAATAGGGGATTCAGTCAACTTGTGAGGTGAGAAGGAAGGGAGAAGAGGGAACTCTTGTGAAATGGCCTCAGTGTGAGACAAAGTCCTTGCTCAGAGATTAAATGTGGGAGATTTGAGAGAGTAGAGCTTGGAATAGCTATTCCAAGCTGCTGTAGTGGGTGGATAGAGCAGGGGTGGGGAACCTGTGGTCTCAAGTGTGGCCCTTTGACTGAATCCCAACTTCACAGAACAAATCTCTGGGGATCCAGGTTCCCCACCTTTGGATTAGAGCATCAATTAGGAAGGAGTAAAAGGACTGCCTTGCAGCACTGAGGGCCTAGTAGAGACTGGATAACATAAATTTATGGTTGACCCAGGTGGTGGTTGTGTGATTTCTCTAGCTGCAGTCACTGGTACATCTGTAGGAGCAGAGAGGGGGTGATGAGAGTGATTCAGGATTGTGGCTTAGAAGGCAGGAGAAGAGGTAGGACAAGGGATCAAAGGATTAGAGAGTAGGACAGGGTTGAACTGATTCAATAAATAGTCAAGGTGGGGGAGGGAGAACAAGATGATGGCCTGGAGAAGACCTGAGGTTTGGAGAGATTATGGGCCATAGTGAGGATGAAGAATAAGGTTAGTGATAGATTACGATCAGATAAAGGCAGGTTGGGCTTTAGAGTTCTTGATCATGGACATGGAATACTTGCATGGGGGATTGCTGAAAGAAACCTTTCAGATCTTTGTTTTATAAGTGATGAAATTGAGGCCTAAGGGAGTATAATGACTTGTTCAAGCTTGCCCAGCTTGTTAGAGTCAGAACCAGGACTAGAACCTATGTCACCTAACTCCCTTTTATTCTACCGCAACATGCTTCCTGCGTGGCTAGCTTCAGTTAGATGTTCTGGTTTTTAGTTTAAAGTTGAGGGTAGCTATCCCTTCAGGATTAATGTCGGTCATTCTTCTCTTTTTGAACATTTAACAGTAATATTTTCACAAGTAGGTTTACTGTATGATCTTCCCTTTTTCAGTGCTCAATCTTTGCTACCCAAACCTTGCCAATTTCAGGTAGACTTATAGACAGGAATAAATTTTTAGATCTAGAAGATGCCTTGGAGATCATCTAATATGGGCCCTTCATCTGATAGATGAGGAAAACTGAGGCCCAGAGATGTTAAGTGGCCACGTTTGTAGGTAATGAGTCATAAATCCAAGATTCAGGCCCAGGTCCTTTGACTCTAAATCCTCTGCTCTCTCTGCTAATCCATTGCTGCCTTACATGAATCTTCTGCTACCTATCCTCCTCCAAAATTTCTGCAGACCCAAAGTCTCACATATCCAATTGCCTTTGGATGTCCAGTAGACATCTTAAATTCAACATATCCAAAACAGAACTCATTGTTCTCCCTCCCACCTTCCCTGTTACTGTAGAGGATAACATCATCCTTCCAGTCTCTCAGCTCGCAACCTAGGAGTCATCCTGGATTTCTCACTGTCTCTCAACTCCTCAGCCCTTAACCAAACTGTTACCAAGGCCTGCTGATTTCACCTTTACAACATCTTTTGAAAATGCCCCCTTCTCTTTTCTGACACTGCCACCACCCAGGTGCAGGCTCTCATCACCTGCACTATTGCAATAGCTCGCTGGTAGGTCTGCCTGTTTTCTAGTCTCTCTCCACTCCAGCGCTTTCCCCATTCAGACACTAAAGTGATTTTCCTAACGTACAGGTCTGATCATGTCACCTTCCTATTCAATAAACTCCAGTGGCTTCCTATGACCTCCAGAAGCAAATCCAAAATGCTCGTTTCACATTCAAAACCCTTTATGACAGCCCTCTCCTACCTTTTTTGGTCTTTTTTAACCTTACTCCCCAACATGTACTCTTTAGTCTAGTCACACTGGCCTCTTTGTTGTTCCACAAACAAGATATTCCATATCTCAGCTCTGGGTATTCTCTCTGGCTGTCCCCCATGCCTGGGATGCTCTGATTACTGACTCCCTGGCTTCCTTTAAGCCCCACCTAAAATCCTACATACTCTAAGAGGCCTTTGCCAACCCTTTTTAATTCTAGTGCTTTCCTTCTTTTAATTATTTCCTATTTATCCTGTATATGTCTTGCTTTGTATATATTTGTTTGCATGTTGTCTCTGCTATTGGACTAAAGCTCCCTAAGGGCAGAGACTGTCGTTTGCCTCTTTTTGTATTCCCAGCTCTTAGCACAGTACCTGGAACACAGGAGGCACTTAATGTTTGTTAAGTGATTGACTGACTGACCCACTTGTGGCATCGCTGGAACTTGCATAGTTTAGGGCCTGCAGGGCTGTTAACCAGTAGTTTCTTTTGCATTTCCTGTGGGTTGCAGAAAGACATTTCTCTTCCTGGTATCTGCCGGGCTCACAGAAGCAGGCTTCAAAACATTTTTGCTTTATTAATTCTCCTCTTAGTTCATTCCATCCACGTATCCACACTTGTTGCCATATAGTATATTTTTCAGTGTCACTCTTCCTTTTTCTGATTCCTCATATTTTTCTAAGTACTCTGTTTTTCCTGCTTTTCAGGTGATGGTAGTAGATGGTAACTCAGGCACAGTCGTTTGGAATTCCACTCTCTCGTGTCACATGAAAGAATCAGCGGCTACTTCAGTGATGACATCAGATCAAAAGTCTGTTTTTCTCTTTTGGGCTGAAGACCTGTCAGCAGCACCATCCAATTCAGTGAGTAAACCTATGAAAGAGGTTATTTTATTCCTCTTTCTTCTGTCAGAAGGCAGCTAGCCACTCTTCAGAACTGACTATTGACTTAAGAAATTGCTTAGCCTTGCCGTTTTTTCCCTTTTTTTGGTCAGAAGAGAACACTTTTCAGCTATAAAAAGCAATGGTGGTTAATGGTCAGTCAGAAGATTTTCAAATATTTGGAAAGTGGAGCCTTTTGTTTCTGGACATCTGGGGGTTTATCTCATAATCTGAGATCCTTCTTATAGGAAGAAATCAAGCGTTAGCATTTAATTGCGAAAAGAATTATATCTTAGCCAGATTTCTCTGCTGCCTTCTGCAGTAGATGAGCATTAAATGGGGGAGTTAATATTTCTATTTTTTTCTTTTCCTGTTAGGATCTCAACTCAGCAACTGAGCCACCTGTGCTCCACCATCTTTACCTTCTGCATCCAACCTTCCCCACAGTCCTCCTGGATCTGGCTAATGACACAGGCACTGTGAATGCTTCAGCAAGTGAGTTTACTGATGGTGGGAGTCTACATACACAGGAAGAGCATTGTCTAATTACATATAAAAACTATTACATTGAACCGTCATCCTTAGGACATATCCCTTTCAGTTCTGTTTTCTCCATTAACAGTGCTGAACTATACACTCATTTGCTTGATTCCTGTTGTGAACAGCAGCATAGAGAGATGCAAAAAAAACTTGCAACATCGACCTCTTAGGATCTGCCTTTAATCTTAAATTCTCTGTTAAAGTCAGGACAAATAAGTAAGTTGAGGATTCTTCAGGATAAACATCATGGGATAAGTGATTCTTAGAGAATTTTTAAAAGAGGAAGGGATTTATAGAGGAAAAAGATTTGTTAACAGGATGTTGGGCAATTGTTCTAGCCTTCATCATCTCAGGATGAGTGGGAATTCAGTTCATTGAAGTCATGGAAAGCTAGCCGCTGTCACCTGTTGGATTGGGATTCTATTCCCTTTTCTTGCTCATCCTGTTCTCTTTCAGGGCATTAGCCCTGAGGAATCTTCATACCTGGGATGTAACCAGATTGGCCACGTTCCCTTCCCTATCCTTCTCTATACCTTCCTGCCATCTGGAAGCCAGACTTTCCACTTACGGATCCAACTGTTTCCTCTGAGGTTGAAGCCAATGCTAGTGATTGTGGCTCTGTTGGAATGTCTTGGCTTTTGTTGCCACTCTTCCAATCTTCTGACATAGGCAAATGCTTCATTCCATTAAGCAAGAGGCGATGTGCTGTTCATGGAGGAGGTGCCTATTGTTTTATGTTGTCTCTCAATATTTTTTAAGTGTGCTACGTTGGTAAAATTATTTTACATAATATAAATGAACTAATTTTCAACATGTCACCATCAAGCACGTTAAAAGCACTCAAAATAGTCATAATAATAATGATAATTAAAAGCCATGTTTATATTACAATGCTTGTTTTAAAGGTGAGGCAAATTAAGTAATAACTGGATAAGTGTTAGGTTGCCAACCCAACATTACAATTCTCAGGCTTTCTAATCTGTTGGTTGGTTTGTTTGTTACTGATTCCTTCTTCTAATTGTTGGTACAAATAATAATAATAAAACAATAATAGCATTTGTTTATACGGGGTGTCCCTAAAGTCTGGACACATAGGCAAAAATGCAGTTTGAAATATTTGGAATATTAACAGACCTTAGCCCCCTTGAGTTCTTTTTCTGGGGTATGCTAAAAGAGAGGGTGTACTCAATGAAAATCTCAGATGCAACACACTTGATTGAACGCAGAGTGAATGTGCTAAAATTGATGGCAATGTGGAGTTACTGCGTTGAGTTCACGTGAATCTTGCAAAGCACATCAACCTTTGTATCACAAATGATGGAAATCATATTGAAGATGTTATTTGTTAATATTCTAATAAAACAAAATGTTGAAAATTTCATTCATTTCATTTCTCGAAAATTTGCATTTTTGCCTATGTGTCCAGACTTTAGGAACACGTTGTATATCACCTCAGGGTTTACCACAAGCTTAATACACGTTGTCTTATTTGGTTCTCACAGCAGCCCTGTGAGGCTGGTAGTGAAAGTTTTATTATTTCCATTTTACCTATGAGGAAACTGAGTCTCAAATGATGCAACTCAGGATTTAAACCAGGTCTTTTTACTCTTTATCCAGTAATCTTTTCCTACTAAACCATAGTTATCTCCCCAACTTCCATACTGTACCATACAAGGCCCTTGGAAAACTTGCATTCTGCTCTCCACACTTCCAATTGCTATACAAGGTGACTTTCCTTCTAAAGGAAGAAACATATTTCCTTATGTTAACTGTTATTTCCTTTGTTTTTCCACAGTTGGAATTAATGACGTCTGGAAAGATGCTTTCTATGTTACCAGGAAAACAGGGCCTGGTTCTGAAAACCACCCGAGACCTCTAATTGTCAGCAAGGTGAACTTAAGGTGGTCCCTGATGGAGAGCCAGGTTGTTGTGCTAAAGGAGACCACCCCCAAAATTGGCCGAGGAGAACTTAGAAGATTCTTTTCTAGGCTAAAGTTTATTTCTTCTCAGAAGGTAAGTGGATCCTTTGTTAAGGAAATGTTCGATAAATATTGGTGTAGGTGGTTTCAACTTCAAATTTAATCACGAGAACCATAAGATCACAGAATCACAGAGGACTTTGGAAAGGACCTTGGAAGTTATCTAGCCCAACCCATACCTGAATAGGAACCTTCCCTCTACAACATCCCCAACAAGTACTCATCTAGCCCCTACCTGAGGATATCCAGTGATGAGGAACTCATTACCTGCTCAAGTAATCCATTGTACTTTAGTACAGCTTCTTGATAAGAGAAAAAGAATGTTGGAAGAGAACTTTATTGAGGTAGTGGCCAGAGTGCTGGACTTGGAGTCAGAAAGGGCATTGGGTTCAGATCCTCCACGTGATGCATACCAACTGTGTGACTATAGGCCATCACTTTACCTCTCTGAAGCTCCATTTTCTTATCTGTTAAATGGGGATAATGATGCCTATAGTACTTGCCCTATAGAATTGTTGTGAGGGGCTCTCTAGGTCCCCAAGTGCGGCCATTTGAATGAATCCAAACTTCACAGAACAAATCCCCTTAATAAATGGTTTTGTTCTGTAAAACTTGGACCTGGTCAAAAGGCTGCACCTAGAGACTAGTGTCCTAGTGCTAGGCTCTAGCACTTTGCAAACGTTACTGTGCTATGGAAATTCTTGATATTATTGTCATTGAATAGCTAGAATTCTAGATGCTTCGAGTGAAGTTATTTGTGGTCAGCCTGGTTTCCTAGGAGATTCTGTGACCCCGGAGAAAGCTCAGTAGCAGATTAGTGGGGAAAAAAGACAGTCTCTGTGCCCTATAGAAGGACAGCCATAGACTAAGGGCATAAAAAAGTAAGAAAATTGTAAATGTTGAGTACTTGGGAAGAAAGGATTTCTATTTAGAGGTGTAGTGGAAAGATAGAATGTTGGGCTTAGAGTCAGGAAGACCTATGTTCAGAAACTTCTTCAAACACCAGCTGTGTGATCTTGGACAAATCACTTACTTCCCTGAACCTGTCTCCCTATCTGTAAAATTGGGATGATAATAGTATCTACCTTACAATAGTGTTGTTAAGGACCAAATGAGATAATACATGTAAAATACTTTGCAAACATTAAAGCTCTATAGAAATGTGAGCTATTGTTAGTATTACTTTAGTAACTCAAAAGTTTCATCTTAAAACAAAACCCAAATAAAACTTATGTTCATTTTTTTTCCCTAGGTCTAGTCTGAAGGTACCTACAATTTCAGATGAGACTAATGAGGACCCTCTCTTTAGCCTAGAATCTTCTCAGTCCAGTCTGTAAAATCAGGTATATGGAGAAAGCAAAAGGAAGCTTCTTTCCCCACATTGTCTTGCCACATCTGTATAACTAACACAAAGCACTTTGGAATGGAAAGCAGCCTGTTACTCCTTCATAACAGTTGCCCTGTCTCCCTGTCTGGTAGTGGTATGTTTAGCCTCCCTTCTTGACTTTCATATCAAGACCATCCACAAGCTTTCTGTGGGTTGTTTAAAAATGTGAAAAAGAGAGAGAGAGAGAGAGAGAGAGAGAGAGAGAGAGAGAGAGAGAGAGAATGAGAATGAATGCATAAGTTATAAGCAAATGCTGAGAAGTGTCAGAGAAGTACTTATATCCAGGAAACATTTTTTGCTTTGTGTTACTTTATGGGTTTTGAAGTGTGGAGTGTTTACTAGATATATTTCAGACCCATTTCCTTGCACACGTGAAACATATCTGGGCCGTTTGGTCATCTCTACTCCAAATTTCCTACCTCTTATCTTAGGGTTACTATTTTTTGACCTTTCACTTCCTTCTCATCCATGTCAAGCTTGAACTATCTCATTTGTCAATCATTGGCACCAATTTAAAACAATATGAGAAGAATGGCTATTTTTATCCCTTCCATCTCTGTTTCTAACCTCCCATCCAGCTGCCCAGAAGCTGTGGGAAGAACTACATTACTATCACAAGCATAGTAAGAGAAATAAGTTCAAATGAATTGTCTCTGATAAAGCCCTATGTTATTTTGGTTTTCAGTGTGTCAGAGATGATCCACTGCTTCTGATGTCAGGAGTAAGTGGAACATTCTCACTGCTCACAAAAACACTGAACGTCAGGAAGAGTTGAGGTTTGTATTGTTTTTCCCACCTTACGCTGGCTTTTCATAATGATTGGTACACTTTCCTTATAGAGGCCTCTTCCTACAACATGTTCTTGCATTTTCTATTGTTGAAGAATATTTTTGCTTTGTTGTACAGAATTCTTATGGGAGGAAAAGCTATTCCTGAGCCCTTCCCTGAAAACCTTGAGCCTTGATGTAGTTGATCTGTCCCATTGACCCTATTCTTTTTAGAGCCATGGAACAGCTTATATATATATTTTGTGGTGTTGTTGTGTAAATACTGTAACTTTGTAAATAGCAAGTTCATTGGTGCAGTCTCCAGTTTTTTAGTTCCCTTCCTTTGTTTTTTTCTTACTAGGAGTAGATTCTAGTAAACTACCTTCCAGTAGGGGTTATTTATTGGGCTAAGCCTCTCAGTTGATGATATGTCATAGGAGATCCCAGTCAGGAGCAGGTAGGAGTACTGTTCTTTCCCTTGAGCTATTTTATGATATGTCTTCACTGAAACTTTCAGTAGTTTTCCCTTAACTTAATCTTATGCTCATTTTAGATATTTCACTGATAAAATTGCTAAATTTCCTAATGAAAGTCATATGACATAATATTAAAGGGTTAGTTACTGTCAGTGTGCACCATGTGTTGCTTGAAATGCAGCCAGTCTAGGTGCCTGACCCATACCTGTGAAAACAGAATCGGTTCCAGCATATTTTGTGCCTGAACCCCAGTTTGGCACAGATGAAGAAAAAAAAAGGGTCAAGTTGGATCTAGGAATATCCCGGTAGGAAAAGATGGTTCCAGATCATCTGGATTTTGGATCTATTTTGAAGGATATGGTGGTGTTAGGCCCTGTTTTGGTTGAGGAGCCTTCTCTGCTTTAAATAGACCCAAAGTCTAATCTGGGCCAAACTCAATGTCATGCTCTATAGTGGTCCCTATGGCCTGAGGTGTTCCCTGTCACATGCCACTGAGATCTGAGCATTTCACATTTCTCCAGTATACCCAGAATTTTATATTGGCTGCCCATATTTAGGCAGAAACATGTGGTACAATTTGTTCATGCACATGTGTTGTGGAGATCTTTTTTTAGTTAAGTCACAGAAATATAAGGTAGAAGAGCTGGAAAGAATGTTTTGTGTGAATTCCAGGTGATGCGCTTTCCTACCACACCTTAAGGGTTCAACTTTGGCTTTATTTGATATAGCTCTTTCCCTTGTTCTCTTCCCTAAATAGATAGTGAGTTGTGACGGACAGTTTGGGTGCTAACCCATGTTCAAATGTATGTAAACCTCCCTCTTCTCTCAGGGAACTATTAACTGGATAAATGAGCATTAGTCTTTATTGTAAGCATTCCTTTCTTTTCTCTGCTCCTCACATTGGGTCCCTGTAATAGCTCAAACAACAACTACTAGAAGCAGTAATAATACCTTCTGCATCTTACTGCAAATGAAGCTGACTCCTTTGTACTCTGTCCTGTCTTTGCTTCCCTCTTCAATCAATCTATGAGGGACCCTTCTTTAATTTAATTTAATTCTTCTGTGGTATTGTTACATCAATTCCTATAAATGTGAACTGTTGTCAACATCTTCTGTGTAAAAGAAACATCACTCTATGTATTGTCAGGAAAGCATTTGAAATACAAGATAGAACAAATAAACACCACGTACAGGATTATTTGTGTGTGCCACTATTCATTTATCTTAGCTATGAATGATAGTTTATAGTCACTTATATAAAGATAAAGAACAACTAAGTGATTAATGGAATTATTTTATGGAGGAATAAATAAGAGGAAGGTCATTGGAAGGAGCAAGGAGAAGGAAAATAACAGGATTTAGAGCCAGCACAAGGATAAAGTGTATCCCTTGACTCCTCCCATTAGTCTTTTATTGAGCACCCCAACAAGGGAAAGGGACAATGCTAGACACCATGGAGCATACAAAGAAAACCGAGACATCACATGTGACACCAAATCACTTAATGATGCGTCCTCGTTTTTTCTCATGCTAGCCAGGATGACTCTGGTATACCTGACTATAAGAGAAGTGCTAAAAATTCAGATGCTAACCACAGTGACACTGATAGCTTCTAATTCTCCCAATCCCAGACAGGCTATATTAAGTAGAAAAGAGACCCTTGTTACATAGTAGGGAATGGTGAGATGGGAATAGGAGGCATCTGGGGGGATTTGGGAAGCTACGGACTTGTTCTGAAAGACAGCCTTGCTCTTACTGCCCAAAAGCCGTGCTAATAAAAGGAAGTCTGGAGTTGTACACATATTCCCAGTGGCTATGGAAGGCATGACTTGTCCTTTTCAGCCCTCCTTCCTCTCTGTTCTCTCCTACTCCTCCCATTGCAGGCCTAACATTGCTCATCCTCAACTGAGGATTCAAGCACTTCACTTAGTTCTGTCCTAGGCTCTTGTGAAAGCACCTTCTCCTGTAGCTCTGAGCAGAAGTCAACCCCTGCAGAGACCGAATGGACAGACTGGTTTTGGTCCTGGTAGTAGCTGCTCAGTTGATCCCTGGAGTGGGCTGGAGTCAGTGACTGCTGCTGCTGTGGTTGCCGCTGCTGCTGCTGCTGCAGCAGAAGGCATTGGTAGTGTAGTGATGGTGAGTGACTCAGGTTCTCTTTGAAGGATTTGTAATGGCTACATTGGAATTCCAGTACCTTCTTGGTGTAGGTGTTGAGGGTTGTGACGGCTGACATCATGCAACAGGTGAAAGAGACCCAGGCCATGCTACGAATGAAGCAACAGAAGAATTAGACAATGAGAATCTGATTTTCTTATCCCAGTGATTTGAGGTTGAGTCTATAAGAATGCTTCCTCTTTTCTTGCATGTGATAGCAAGAAGGTACATTTTAGGGAATTATGGTGGAGAAAACTTCCCTTTCTAAGGACCAGTGGGGAAAGGGAGATGTATAGTCTGTATCAGTATTTTGTGGATCAGACTGTGGATATTTTGGGGTTTCATGGAGCTTCATGGAGCAATAAAATTAGCCAAACTAGCTGTATGAAGATTTAACTGTTGTTTTAGAACTTAACTCTATTGGCCAATACAGTAAAATTGTCCATTATGTTAGATACAGACACGGTGTAATGTGGTTTCTATGGGCAAAGGTTTAGAGTTATTGCAACTTTATCCACTTCCCTCATGTCTTTTGGTAACTGTTTTGAGTACACACAAAAAGTCTAGTATCTTCCCCTAGTCTGAGTGCCAGGAACCGTACCTATCTTTTGGCATTGGACAACTGAGGAACCATATCTTCTGTGTCTTCCTCCGTCTGGAATCTCCACATCCTAAGAATCATTGGGTGTGAACTTCGGGAGACAAGTTCTCCAATGAAAGGCAAGTATACATTCATTCAGAACCACGCCCCACCCCCCAGTCTCTCCAGAGTTCTGAACAGCCCAAGGACAGAAAGATTTGCGAGTTTGGGGAAGGATCAAGAGGTGGTTTTGCCCTCTGCCTCTAACAAACATCAGAATGAGGCTAGGTTTGCTCTTGCTGTCCAAGAGCAAATTGAGCCTTAATCTGCTTAATTTGCTTAGGGGGCTAGTGACTAAAACTAAGAAATGCCCCAGTGCTGTGGATTATAAGAGAATGCTGTGGGCACCCAAGAGAGTTTGGCAAGGGCGATCGATCATAAGTGTATAGTAGTTGGTGAAGATTTCTCAAGGGAGAAATTCCAAGACCGTGAACTCTTGAATCTACTATATAAAGTAGCAAGTGTCAGGAGCAGGTCAGGTGTCATATAATAAATATTTAAGAAGTACAGAAAAACCAGAAAACCTCCCCAAATACCCCTACTCTATAGGCTTATGATTGTCTTCTCAGAATGGTGATTCCTTAAGGTCCAATATCATGTTTTTATAGTATAGCTGAAATATACTTGGAACGCTGTGGACACTTAACAAATGATAATTCTTTGGAGAAGACATTCTTAACCTAATGTCCATTGACCCCGTGTGTAGATTTTAGGGATAGTGTGAACTTGGATGGGAAAAAAATTACATTTTTGTTTTCACTAACCTTAAACTGAAATCAGCATTTTTTTCGATTATAAATGTATGCAACAAAAATCATTCTGAGAAGGGGTTTGGAGGCTTTGCCAGACTTCCCAAAGGGGTTCATGACATGAAAGTAAGGTAATGACCACTGTTTTAGATAATGGTTAGTAATTAGATGAGGAGAGCAGAAAATGCTCAGACATCTCATTAAAAAAGTGAAATCATTTTGAAGGAAGAGAAGATTCTGGTTTTCCCTTCCCTCATTTTTTTGGGGGGAAATCTAAGATAAATAACATTTATCTCTTTTAAATGTACACCATGATTATGAGGTGGCTTATGGGGTAAACCGTAGGATTTTTTAGGAAGGAATGGAAGTCGATGACTTCTCACATATGGAAGAGTAAGCCATTCGTAGGCCTAAGAATTAAACTCCACTCTCCTGTGCTTCAGACACCAAAGGATCTCAGATTTAGAGTTAGAAGGGGCCTTAGAAGTTATCTGGTTTAACATCTTTCATTCAGTGAGGCCCAGAGAGGTAAAGTGAGTTGTCAAAAAGTCACAGAGGCTATAAGCTGGGCTTCGAAACCAGATCTTCTGACTCCAAATCTAGCATCCTTTCCATTGCTTCATGGCACCCCTCACCAACAAGATGTTTTCTACTCTCTTTCTCCCTGAATACGTAGAAATATATGTATTTTTTCAAATAAATGAGACTGATTTCTACAAACCACAAAAAACATCAGTCTCATTATTATCATCTCATTATCTTAGTCATAGCTCTCATTTCTCACGGACAACTTGGACACAAAATGGAGAGGCACTTGAATGGGGATACAGTTGATAGAGTTCTGCCAAGCTATGGAGGATTGTGCCATTATCAGTAGGCCCACTGAACTGGGCAAAGTACTTGAAAAAAATAGGGGAAGCACATCTGTACTTGCAGGGGAAGTGGTGAATTAGATGTCACCTAATAGACCTTTTTCATTAGGCTACAATCCTTTTTGGGATTTGGTCTTGGCTCCAATTTTCTAAATTTGACAGTGACAGTGGATAAAGGATACATGAAGGCCAACAGATAGTAGAAGAACATCTTACAACAGGTTTTTAGGAGGTGTTGTAGCAGATTTGGACTAGAGAAAAACCAAAGAGGACATGACTAAGGGTGTGTGTGTATGTGTGTGACAAAAACCTTTTGGTAAACATACTAGAAAGCCCAGCCATAATCCCAAGTATGTGGCCTCCAGTCTTCTGGTCCCAAGTTGACAGTTGCCTGGAAGACTTGTGTGTACATCATGTGTGCCACCATCCCCAAAAGGCCTACAGAGGGAATAAGAAAGCAGAGCCTGTTACTACATCTTATTATTTCCCTAAATTTTTGGTAGCAAGTCTTCCTACTTTGATGGAAATGCTCAATTTCAAGGATCATAACTTAGGAAACTATGGATCACTGGGAGTGGGGTGGGGCAGAAGGTGTAAAGATTGGAAGAGTTCCATGGCATTTGTCCTGGCAAATGATAGAACAACTGCATCCCATAAAATTAAAAACTATAGTGGAAAGTGGTTGAAGGGTCAAGAGCCCTACCTTGATTAGTCAATAAATTAAACATTTATTAAGTGCACACTGTATGCCAGGCACTGTACTAAGCACTGGGGATACAAAGAAAGGCAAAACATAAAGCCTATCCTTAAGGAGCTCATAGTCAATGGTTATAAACTGTTTGGACATAATACCTAGAATTTTAGGTCCAAAGCCTTTGAAAGTATCGTTTTCATTGCTATATCCTTAGCCCAATAGTCCTATTTCCTTGCTTTTCCCTTTCTCCCTCCCCTGGGTTTTCCTACCCACTTTCTCTTCCTTCTTGGATTATTCTTTTTTTTCCTGGACCAATATGCATATATCCTTCAATATATTTAGTACATCCCTGAAAAGTTGTGGAAATATCAACTGCTATTTTAAATGCACTAAAAAAACTTTATATTCAAAGGGCCCTGTGGCAAATAAATCCTTATGAAAAGCAAAGAAATTTTAGAAAATATAAATTAACTTAGTGTTTCATATATATGATTAAAAAAAGACACATAGGGACTTATATGAGCTGATGAAAAATGAAGTGAGGAAAATAATTTATATAATAATAACACTGTTAGGACTTAAGAACTCTTATTGATATAGTTACCAACTATAATTCCAGAAGACTGATGACGAAGCATGCTACCCACCTTCTCAGAGAGGTGATGATCACAGGGTGCAGAATGAGACATATTTTTTGGACATGGCCAGTTTGAGTATTTGTTTTGCTTGCCTGTGCATATTTGTTACAAGGGTTTTCTTTTTCTCTTTTAATAGTGGGGGAAGGGGAAAGAAAATCTGTTTGTTAATTGAAATAAATAAAATTATTTAAAAACTGTATGTGGGATAGTATTTGTAATTCGTTTTCACCTCTCAACTAATGCATTCTGACATGTGGATCACAAACTAGGATTCATTAAGAGTAGGTCTGCACCAAGACTAATTTCCAACTGTATGAATGTTCAAAGGATATGAACAAACAGTTCTCAAATGAATTACAAACTATGAACACCTCTTTGAAATATTGCTCCAAATCACTCATAACAAAGATCAAAACAACTCGGAGGTTTGTTTTATCTCACGCCTAAAAAACTATGAAAAACAACAGAAGATGGGAATAGTCAATATTGGAGGGATTTTACCATGATATGTCCACTTATACATTGTTGGTGGCACTAAATCATCCTGGAAAGCAATTTGGAATTATGCTAAGAAAGTCACTAAAATGTTCATACCCCTTGATACTCGAGATCCCTCTGATAGGCATATACCCCAAGGAGGGCAAAGATTGCAGTACTTTTTGTTGCAATAAAGAACTGGAAACAAAGTCTATGTACATTGATGGGGGGAATAGCCAAATTAATTGTGATACATACATGGCACTCTTATTGTGCCCCAACACAAGGTGAATGTGAAGAATACAGAGAATCAAAGAAAGAATTTTATGAACTGATGCAAAGTGAAGTAAGTAATACTAGGAAAACAATATATACAATAACTACAATGTAAATGGAAAGAATAACAAAAATAAAAAGTCTGTTGTGCAATTATAATGATCACTCAGCCTCGAAGAGGAGAGGAGAAAATATACTTCCTCTCATCCTTCTTTTCAGAGAAGGGTGACAATGGACATGGAATATTACATGTGTTGTTAGATGGGTTGGTCATTTTTGGTTAACTGCTTTTTTTTTCTTCAGCTTTATTCTTTGCTATAGCAGATGGCCCTCTGGATAATGAAGGGGGTGGGGGGAAGGGGATGTATTTGGAAATCAATGGGAAAACAAAATATACTAATAAAAAAATTTTTTAAAAGGTCAGATCATGTCAGACCAACACAATTTCCATTTTTGATAGGATTGCTAGACAGATTAGGAAAATGCTAGGAACGTAGTTTACCTGGATTTTAATAAAACATTTGGTAAGACCTTATGAATGTTATACTTGTGATAAAAATGGTGAGAGATGTGCAAGACAGTAATAGAGTGGGGTACTTTTGGAACTTGTTGAATAATAACACCCTGAAAGCAGTTGTCCACTTGGGCAGAGGTGTTTAGGGGAGTGCTACACAAATCTGATTTTAGCTCTATGCTGTTTAATATTTCTATTGATGACTTGTATAAATGCAAAGATGATATGATCTTTCAGATTTGTTGGTGTCAAAAAGCTATCAGATTGGATGACCAAGCCATGATCTAAAGAGGTCTTGATAGATGCAAGTACACCTGTTTGAGCTAGTGCAATAAGATGAAATTTAATGTAAAATCTTACATTGGAGGTTTTTAAAATCAGTTTTACAACTATAAAATTAGAACATGGCTAGATATCAGTTCATTTAAAAATACTTGGGGACCTTGTGGACTATAACCTCAATAGAAGGAAAAGATGAGTTTTTTTGGAGAGAAGGGAAAGGAGTGAAGGAAACTCCAGTGATACAGATGGCTACTTTTCTGTAACTTATAAAATGTTGCCTGGAGAAATTAAATGACTTACCCATGGTCACACAGGTATTGAGTGTGAGACTTAAATACAGCTTTTCCTGACACCAAGACTGTCCTCTATCCACACCAAGCCATCCCTCAAAGCAGTGTCATATGGCAGATAAACAGCTAACAAAACCTTAGGTTACATTGAGAAGTACAGTCTTCAGAACTAGGGAAGGTCTAATCCCTCATTACTCTACTCTGAATTTAATTCTGGGGACCATATTTTAGAAAGGACATGGGTAAGTTGGAGAGTGTCAAGAGGAGAGCATTCAGGATGGCAATGGATCTCAAGATTAATGCCATATAAGGATCACTTGATGGACTATGGCAACATTTAGCCATAGATTTATGGAAAACATGATAGCTGTCTTCAAATATTTGAAGGGCTGTCATGAAGAAGGGGAATTAGGCTTGTTCTGTTTGGTCCTAGAGGGCAGGAGCAGTGGGTGAAAGTTTCAAAGAATCAGAAGCTTAATAGGAGGGAGGTAAGGAGAGAAGGAGGGGAGGGAACAGAGGAAGGGGGTAATGCCATATTTTAGAAGGTAGTTATTTGTGGAAGAAAGACATGGCAAGTTCCAAGTGCTTGCTTAGGTGGCTTGATGGGAGATCCTGAATTTCAGGCTCCTGTTTACTTTTTCTGGTTACGGTCCTTTTTCTCTCTTAGTAAGGCCTAAGAGTGGACTTTCCTAACCCAAGTGATAGCATTAACAAGGGCAGTGATAAAGTCCCTCCAGAAACACATGGTAGCAACAGATATGTACTTACCTATTTACCCAAAAGGGGATATCATGGACACTGTTTCTGAACTCCAACCTCATGTGTAGGGGAAGGGAATTTCCTAAGCACTGCTGTCTTGGAATTTAGCAAAGAAAAGAAATTTCTTGGGCAGTACCCTGAGACTAACCCCAAGTTCAAGAGTTAAGGGGACTGATTTCTGGAGAAAGAAGAATTCCTCAGCAATCTCTTGGAGAAGGAAGATTAACTATGTGACCTCGGCAACTGAATGGGGAGCAAGGTTAAAGCTATGCCATGGAGGAACAATGTATCTGACTTGCCATCCTGAGATACTATAGTCAGTTATTTGGGCAGTGTAGATATGAAGGAAGAGGTTCTTGTTCAGTAGCTCCAAAGTATATTTGTCTTCTGGGTAGTCCAAACCACAATGAGCACTAAGAGACCAGGAGGAACTGTAACTCCCTGTAGGAGAGCTAAGGATTCACCGGGATGTTGGAGTGTTGCTTCACTGACAACTCTGAGTTCAGTTCCTACTGAGGGGAGGTATTGTGACTGTTTTATATATTTTCTTTATCTGTTTATGGGACTCTGGTATTGTATTGGCAATCAAGATGGGCTTTTATCACTTATTCAACCAAGTGCCCTTGAAGAGTTTGGCCTTTGTTTCCTTGATTAAATTAGGAGTCCTTGATG
The DNA here is from genome assembly GCA_028646595.1 of Phalanger gymnotis. Taxonomy (NCBI): domain Eukaryota; kingdom Metazoa; phylum Chordata; class Mammalia; order Diprotodontia; family Phalangeridae; genus Phalanger; species Phalanger gymnotis. The sequence continues at coordinate 162,381,466 of CM053623.1, read as the reverse complement.
ACCTCCTTGCCTCAAGGGAAAGCCTAGTTTACATGGGTTTGAGTGACATGTTTGTGACATCAGAGGCTTTTAGACCACGTGGGTTTAAGTCACATTTTTGTGACACTTTTAGGTCACGTGGATGAGTCGCATGTGTGACTCACCTTTGACCCTGAACAAGATATATAAACCCAGAGATTGGCTTTCTCTGAGCCACAGAAGGAGTGGTGTGTGACTCTGCGTCATCTGTTGTTATGAGCTTCCTGGCTTGGGAGAAAACTCACATGTTGATGCTTCTCTGGTAACTGTATATTGTGATTTTGTCAGACGGAAATCTGTTGATTCATGTTTATTTGCTCTGTTTGTATTTGCTCTGAAGCTTAGGGTGCTAACTTTTCCCCCTGAGCTGAGTGAATGATATTTGTGTGTTGGATTAAAGTAAGATTGTTAAACCCTTAACGCTGCTTTCCTTAGTAAAGCAGATCAAAAGAACTGGGGCTTGCGGTGTTCTTGTGGTTGGGCTTGTGTTGGTTTTTCACCCCCACAGCAGCTGCTAGCCAAATTGTTGCAACAGGTGTGTCCTTTGTGACTTCTGTATTTTCTGTGGAGTGGTATAAAAGCTATCCTATGCACAATGTACATTCATTACTCATATCTGTGAAAATCTACACACAAACTACATTTGAAGATTTCCCAGAGTAAACTTCAGTTTCAGTCATAGTAAGCCAAAGAGAAAATGACCCTTTTGGATTAACCACTGAAATAATAACTATTTCATATGAGTCCAGAACCTAGAGGTTTGAAGCACTTATATTTATATATTGGGTGATTTTTGCATATATTTGGAGCTGACTTACCTGTGTACTTGTTTCTCCTCCCGCCCCATATAATGTAAGATTCTTTAAGACAGGCGTTGTTTTGTATTTGTTTTTGTTTTTGTACCCCCAGCATCTAATATGATACTTTACACATAGTAGGCACTCAATAAATGATTACTGGGTGAGTGACCAGTGATTTTCCAATAGAGGTCTTCAAGCAAAGGCCAGATGGCCACTTGTTGATAATGTTGTAGAAGAGATTCTTGTACATGCAAGGGTTGGACTGGGTGACCCTTGAGGTTCCTTCCAGCTTTGAGGAGTTTGTGATTCTGGGCCCCCAAGGGAGACACTCACCTGACAAGACCGAGGACATAGCAGCAAAGGCGTTAAGCTTAAGTCCATAGCCAGGGTTCCCAGAAAAGAACAATTCCAGTAGCAGTAGGAGGAGACTGATGGATAGCAGACTGATGTAGACAATCTCTGACCCCAGGGATAACCAAAGTATTCCTGCCAGAAACCAGAGAAAGAAAGCACTGTCATTATGTCAGAACAAAACAGTAACCCACAATGCCAATTGGGAAAAAAATAGAATGTACATACAAGATTTACTATGAACTAAAGGTTAGTGAGCAGAACAGCAGAGGTGATATTGTATGCCAGCCAAGGAAATCAGGAAAGTCTGATCTCATCCGACATGTGCAACTTCCCTTTCCTTGAGATTCCCTTACAGAATAGCCTTGTCTACTCCACGCACAATGGGCATTTCATAAATGTTGATGACTAATTGAATTCATCAACTGCAAGGGAGGTTCCTAGAAAGTCATTCTATTCATGTCTAATCATTTATAGATGGAACTTTTCCCCTTACCAGCCTCAGAGAAAATGTCACCTCCCACACCCTTCCTCCTTTCCCACTTTGTTTGCTTCTTTAATAAGTGGTTACAATGATGGAACCATTGGGTGAGGATGGTGGAGAGAGTATGCAGCTCAGTGAATTATTAATAATAATAATCATAGTAACAGCAACAATTTATTGTTCAGTTTTAGTTGCGTCTGACTCTTTGTGACTCTATATGGGGTTTTCTTGGCAAAGATACTGGGATGGCCTGCCATTTCCTTCTCCAGCTTATTTTATAGATGAGAAAACTGAGGCAGACAGGGTTAAGTGACTTGCCCAGGGTCACACAGCCAGTGTCTGAGGCCAGATTTTGAACTCACACCTTCCTCACTCCAGGCCCCACACTCTATCCACAGTGCCACCTAGCTGCCCTAACAACAACTAACATTTGATTTCAAGGGCTTTAAGATTAGAAAATTAGTTTACATATAAGTGTAAATATAAATTATACATATAAATGTAAATAAATACATATTCATTTGAAAGAAGAAAAGTGAAAATAGTTTAAGTTGTATTTTTTTGCAAGTCCTGAACAGTGAGTAGTACCAACTCACAATTCGAGGTTACAAAAGGGTTTTAGAGGCAGCTAGGTGGTGGTGATGGGGAATGTAGGAGGGTAAAGTTCTGGGCCTGCAGTCAGGAAGACCCAAGTTCAAATCTAGCCTCAGACGATTACTTACTGTGTGACCCTACACAAATCACTTAACCGCTGCCTCAGTTTCCTCAACTGTCAAATGGGAATTATAATATCATCTACCTCCCAGAATTGTTGTGAGGAACAAATGAAATAATATTCTTAGCACAGTATCTGGCACATAGTACATGCTATATAAGTGTTGTTACTCTGTTATTATGATTATTATTTACACATATGTTTATTTTATTTCACAGATTGTAAGAGCTAGAAAGTATCCCTGATGCCAACTGGTCAAACTCATACATGACCAATAATCCCTTCTACAGTTGCCCCAACAGGTAGTCATCCAATCTCTGCCTGAAGAGGGGGAAGTCCATTACCTTCTGAGACATCTCATTCTGTTTTTGGATAGCTATGACTGAGAGAATATTTGGGGATCAGAAGACTGAAACTTGTTATTCTAAGTACAGTTGGGATTTTGGGTTATTTCAACGATCCAGCTAGCAGCTTCTGTGGGGGTGTAAGATCCACCCACAACCAGCACCTAGAAAGCTGCCAACAGCACCTGTTCTTTTGATCTGCTTAACTAAGGAAAGCAAGGTTAAAGGGGTTGGCAAGCTTACTTTAATTCAGCATACAAATAACATTCACTTAGTTCAGGGGAAAAAGCCAGCACCCTGAACTTGAGAGCAAATTACAAACAAATTACAAACATCAACAGACAGACCAAATACAGATTCATAGTCACCAACATCTAGGTTCAGCCAGGGAGCTCAGAACAAGGGCTGGCCCAGGGTCACGCGTGCCACCACTGCTGCAAGTAGAGCTCCCAGTTATTTGTATGCTGAATTAAAGTAAGCTTGTCAACCCCTTTAACCTTGCTTTCCTTAGTTAAGCAGATCAAAAGAACATGTGCTGTTGGCAGCTTTCTGGGTGCTGGTTGTGGGTGGATCTTACACTCCCACAGAAGCTGCTAGCTGGATTGTTGAAACAAATGGCTTAGTTGACAGGATTTGAACTCAGGTCCTCCTGACTTCAGGGCCAATACTCTATCCTCTGTACCATCTAGCTGCCCCTCTACTCACTGAACCACCTAGCTGCCCCCACGGCAATTGGGGCTAAATGACTTGCCCAAGGTCACACAGCTAGTAAATGTGTCAAGTGTCTGAGGCCAGATTTGAACTCAGGTTTTCCCGACTTGCCCAAAGTCACACAGCTAGTAAATGTGTTAGTCAAGTGTCTGAGGCTGGATCTGAACTCAGGGCATCCGGGTACCATGAGCTTTTTATCACCTCTGTGGACATAGTCTCTTCCCTCTGTAGCCCAAATCTTTCCTGCTAGATAACCTCTCTAAAGTTTGCTTTTATTTGGGTCCAAAACCACACAAAAAACTGTCAATCACCTTACAAGTATTGGGGTCAAGGAGTCACCTGGGAAAGATCTGAGGATTTTAGATTTTAGCAGAATGATAGTTCCATGTCAATAGTGTGATAATATGACAGTCAAGAAAGTTATTGCGATCTTAGATGTGTGCTCAGATCAAATCACATCTGGTGTATTGCTTTCAGTTCTGGCTGGCAGATTTTAGGTAGAACCTAAAATGATAAACCAGAGAGTGTCCAGAGGAAGGTAACCCGGATGGTGAAGGATCTGTAGTTTTTGCTGGATGAGGGTCAATTGAAGGAGAAAACACCTTAGGGGGAAGGGAAAGGAACAAGTTGGGAAGGGAATGAGCAAAGCATTTATTAAGTGCCTTCCTTGTTCCAGGCTCTGTTCTAAGAGCTTTCCCAATATTAATCTATTCAATGGGGACATGAGAGCTATCTTTGAATATTTTAAAGGCAGTAATGGGAAGAGGGATTAAACTTAGTGCTTTAGAAGCTGATCCTTACTCGAGTTAAAATTATGACCAGTAGAACTGCCATGTGATACATGTCTGTTACTGGGGAGCTACAACAGAGCAGGCTAGGGCATGGCTGAGAGAGAGATACAGAGAGAGTGAGATGGAGGTCTGAACCTTTCTTAGCTAGGATTTTGATCAAAGCTTATGTGCTCTAAGATGGGTTAGGACAGAGAATTTCAAAGTTTTATCTAACTTTACCAAAGTTGAGAATATCTATGGTGTCTAGGTAGCTATGGTAATTTGGTGAAGGGGATGGATATGTGTAAGCCACAATTATCTTCCGCCTTTGCTTTCCACTTGAGTAGGCCAAGTAGAAGGGGGTGGTGACTGAGGAGGACCTCTGGCCCTGAAACTGTAGGAAGACATGGCCTGGGAAGAGGGTCCATACTCCTCAATTATAAAGCCAGAACAAGAAAGTGAGTTCTCCTCACCTTTTGCTTTAACTTTCTATCTTAGATCTTTAGACCTTGCCAGACAGTGGCATACCTTTAATTATAAGATAAAAAAGAATGGCTTCCCTGTATGGTCAATGGCCAGTGTTGTATGGAAAAGGCCTCTGAGCCTCCTTGAAAGATCCTCTGCCAATAGGCACAAACAGAGAGAATTGTGTGACCCTGGGTATCATTCTGTCTTTGGGCCTCGCACCATACACAGCAGAGAGTCATGGGTCATGTCTGCAGAAAGGGAAGTCATCAGCTATTCATCAAGGTTACATGATCCAAGCTGACAGCCAACATTTGGATCATTTAGGCTTCCAAATAATCCTTTTGGGTCCTGAATTATCTGAAACTTGGCTGTCTTATTACTCACTAAGTCAACCAGTCTCAGTGAGAGGTTTGGGGTTTAAAAGTTCTGAAAGGTAGCTGTTGGCATGACTCAAATGTGGCAGCAGAAAGAAAATTGGGCTGAAGCTCTTGTGTAAACTGACTTTAATTAACTGATTGGCTTTGGCCAAATTACTTCACCAGCTTGGGCCTAAAATTCCTCATTTGCAAAATGAGAGGGTTGAGTTAGATAATTTCTAAGGTCTCTTCCAACTCTAAAGTGTGAAGATAATGGGAATTGGGCAGTTCACTTCAGTTCAATAGATATTTATTAAGCACCTATTATGTACCAGGCACTGTACTAAGTGCTGGGGATACAAAAAGAGGCAAAAGACAGTCCCTGCCCTCAAGGAGCTGATAATCAAATAGGGGAGACAACATTCTAACAAACATATACAAAGCAAGCTATATACAGGATAAATAAGAAATAATTAGAGAGTGAAGGCACTGTAATTAAGAGATGTTAAGGAAAGTTTCCTGTAGAAAATAAGACTTTAGCTGAGACTTAAAGGAAACCAGTTGTCCAATCTCTACATTGATCTGGGTAGCCAAAAGTAAAAAGAAAAAATCTCTTAACCTTAGCTTGAGAAACTGAGGCAGCAGCTGCTGGGGGGCTCAGCTTCCCCTTCATCAAATCTTCCCCTTCAATTGTTTTCAGGAAGTGTCATGTAACAAAGAGGAGTCTGAGATCCTTGTGGTTGGGATATCTCTAGCAGCTTGGAAAGTCACTCATTTAAGTCCAGGGATGGTCTGAAGGACACTGAGTTTGTCATCAATAGAACTCCCTTTTCAATACCTTAATATATCTCTCTGTCTTCTTCCAGCACACACCTTCTCTTACTGCTACTTAAGTATGACATATCCAACATGGCCCAGTACCCAGAGTCTATCCTTTTCACCCCTTCCACCTGCATTGACTCATTCTATCAAGGCCTTGAGAGATGGCATTCTTGATATATAATCAATCAATTGAAAGGAAAATGTTGATCCATTAATATCTTACTCCTCCAACTGTTACACACATTAAAGAAATGAGTTTCATCTAGGTTCAATGGCTTAACCCTAAAAGAATTTTAGATACCCTAGTAAGGGGAAGGACGGAGGGGATAAGATATAGTTTAACAGGAATATCTTTCCCTGCCCCTCACATCATACTTGCAGGCAACAATACATTCTGCCCACCAAAAGGCCCATTTATGTTTTGCATTCCAGAGAAATATCAAGACACATTCATACCTCTTTCTACTGGTGGTGTGAGTTCAATGAAACTGCGACACTTCTCTCCTGAAACAAAGACAATAAACACACATAGAAACAGGTAGATGACTTACGGGGAGATAGAGGAAACCATACCTCCTTCATTTCTGTTTTCCTACTACCCAAGCTGCCTTATCTCTAAAGGTGCTGCCTGAAAGATATGGAGGACAAAATTAGTTCATTAGAATCACCATCATTATTATTAATGTAGTAGAGGTTGGATTGGAATCCACTCCATGGAGCACACTTGGGAATGGACATCCAGTGGAGCATACTTGGAGTTGAGCCTGCTTCTCCACCATTTTCAGTGACATGTTGATAACTGGAAAGGACTTTAAGGGTGAACTATCCCAACCTCTTTATTTTATAGATGGAGAAATTGAGACCCAGGGAGATCAACTGACTAAATCATAGAGCTAGAGGAAGGAGACAGAGAGAGAACCCAGGTTTATCAATTCTCATCACATGGTTCTTTTCACTATAGAGGGCTGCCTGCTTTTTCTCCTTAGTACATTTTTCCTAATAAAGCAGGACTTCTTAACTGGGGATCTACAAATCCTTCCTTCTTTCCTTCCTTCCTTCCTTCCTTCCTTCCTTCCTTCCTTCCTTCCTTCCTTCCTTCCTTCCTTCCTTCCTTCCTTCCTTCCTTCCTTCCTATCATCTATTTATCTCTCTATACACATATATACATATATGAAAACTATTTTAATATAATTAATTTCCTTTTTAATCCTATGTATTTTATTTTATGCATTTAAAAAATTATCCCCAGAAAGGGACCATAGGCTTGTATTGGCAATCAAAATGGGCTCTTAGCACTTAATTCAACCAAGTGCCATTGAAGAGCTTGGCCTTTATTTCCTTGAATAAATTAGGAGTCCTTGATGACCTCCTTGCCTCAAGGGAAAGCCTAGTCTACATGGGTTTAAGTGACATGTTTGTGACAACGGAGGCTTTTAGACCACGTGGGTTTAAGTCATATTTTTTGTGATGCTTTTAGGTCATGTGGATGCGTCGCATGTGTGACTCACCCTTGACCCTGAAAAAGATATAAAACCAGGGACTGGCTTTCCTTTTTTGGAGCTCTGACCCACAGCAGTAGTGGCTCTTGTGACTCTGGGCCAGCCATTGTTATGAGCTCCCTGGCTGAACTCAGATGTTGGTAACTACAAATTGTATTTGGTCTGTCTGTTGATGTTTGTAATTTGTTTAGATTTGCTCTGAAGTTCAGGGTGCTGGCTTTTCCCCCTGAACTAAGTGAATGGTATTTGTATGCTGGAGTAAATTGAGAGTGTTAACCCTTTAACGTTGCTTTCCTTAGTAAAGCAGATCAAAAGAACCTGGGCTTGCAGTGTTCTGTGAGCTGGTTGTTGTTGGTTTTACACTCCCACAGCAGCTGCTAGCCGGATTGTTGCAACAAGGCTTCACCAGACTTTCAAAGGGGTCCTTGACATAAAAAAGATCAAGTTACTCTTCTGCAGCACAAATGATTTCTGTGCAGAAATTATTATAAAATGTGAGTAGTAAGGGAAATTCTTAAAGGTCATAATTTTTTCCCCATTTATACTCTCTACTGAAGATCTCAGGAATGAAGAGCCAACATAGAATACTGGTTTTTGATCTTTTAGGAGGTCGAGGGTAGAATCCTGGCTTAGTTGTAGGAATACCCTGGTTCTAGCCCTGGCTCAAGTTGTATGACTTCAGGCATGTCACTGCCCCATTCTTTGAGCCTCAGTTTTCTCATCTGCAAAATAAGAGATTAAGATTTTCAGAGATGCATCCTGTTCTAACTTTCTATATTTCCATGAGAGATCTCTGTGGAGTAGAAGAGATACAAAGGGATATTGGCTACAGTGTGTGTATGTTGGTGGAGCAGAGGAGTCCCTTGTCATTGTATTTCTCCAGTTGCTTTCATCCTTATTTGAATAGCCTAAAACCATTCCTGGGTATTTTACTCACTTGAAAAGTAACATGAGATTTCTGGGATGAAGATGTTACCTGGGCTTTCCACATTTTCCTCACAAGAGAGCCATATGCCAGCATGAAAATAGCGAAAGGAGAAGCGGTCATCTCCTGTCTCCCAGCTGTAGTTTTCTACCTCCTGGCTTGATGTGTTGCTGCTGCCCCCATCCAAGGGCACTGACATGCCAATACACTTGGAGGCCATAGTCTTCCCACACAAGGGCTTGGGCACTTTCTGTGTGCCCACACACCAGTAGCTGCTAAGGAAGGATGTGGTAGAAAGGCAGAGGGCCAGCATGTTGAGGATGACTGCTACAATAGTATGGTGGTGGAGGGCCAGGAGCTTCAAGAAATCCATCTGAAACAGATAATCATTTGCAAGGGAGGAAACAGGCACACTCTTCAAATCTGGCTACTTTCCCCTTCCATTCCTTGAATTTAAATCACATTTCTGCCTTTACTAGAAGCTAAGCCCATGATAAAATCTTTTCCCAGTGTTTTTATGAAAGTTCTATTATACTAGGTATATCTAAAGAAGAGCTTGTTATTTTCCCTGCCAAGACAGTTACCTTTTCTCCTAATTTCTGTGTTTCTCTTGAGCCATTTCTCCTGGCATCAAATTTCCAACTTAGAGTAGAAGTTACCCTCTATTCTTTAGGCTCATTTTTTCTCTACATCCAATCTATTGACAAGTCTTATTCATTCTGCCTCTAAATATCCCTCACATGTTTAATCTCTACTCGTAGAACCAACCATCCTCTTTCATCTGGATAATGCAAGAACTTCTTACTTGGTCTCCCTGCATCATTTCTTCTCTCTCCTACCATTTTCTGCACAGCAATATTTGATATTCTTAAAGCATAGGTGTGACTATATCACTCTCCTGCACAAGAAAACTGGGCTCTTGTTTCCTCTAGGATAAGATATGAGCTCCTCTGTTCGATGGTTAAAGCCCTTCACAGTATGAATATTGTGAAAAAGCACTTCACAATTGCTGAAGCCCTTCAGAAATTCAGCCTCTATTTCCAGACTGATTACTCATTACTCTTTTTCACACTCCATGTTTTAGTCAAATTGGCCTCCTTGCTATTTCTTGTATATGTCCTTCCATCTCTTGTTGCATGGACTGTCCTGCATTTCTGGAATGCTCTCCCTCCTTTCTTCCACTTCTTGGAATTCCTAGAAACTCAGCTGAGATGCTATCTCCCACAGGAAACTTTTCCTGATTCTCCCAGTTCTCAGAGTGCCTCTCTATCCTGTAATTACTTTGCACAGCCTGAAACCATTCTTGGGAACATGAAGCTCCGGAGATTTCTATATCTTCATTACAGGAGAGTCACATGCTTAGCACAGTACTGGTACGTACATTGTTAATAAAAGTTTATTGACTGACTGAAATGTTGTCATGGAAATAGTGAAAAAAAAGTCATCCTCCCCTATCTCCCAGCTATAATTTATCATCTCCTGGAACTTCATATCTATTCGTCTATGCATGTGTTATTATCTACAAAGTCCTACTCCAATGCTCATTGTGGTGTGGAAGTGAGTTCTTAAAGGTTATGCTGAATATGGAGAAGTTTATCACCTGTAGACCAGTCATTTGGTGATGAATTACTTGCCCATTCTAAGTCCCGATGCAATGAAAAATGAAAATACTTTTTGATTTTGCAGTGATGGGTGGAAGAATGTTCACTTTGATCAAATCAACTGCTTCTGCAATAGTGGCTAGAAAAAGAAATAGAAGGTGCTATGTTTTTAGACCATCTATCAACTTTAACGTGTTTATATGTGAGATCTTTGACCAATGACCAATGAATGAACATTCCAATGGAGGAATCAGATCAATCTTGTCAACCTTACAGTAAATTAAATAAGAAGAAAGAAGTTATGTCTGAATGGAAGGATGACTCACAGATTCTCCTTGGAGAAGCAAATAAAAGAATTGGTAAGGTTTATTTTATCCTGTCCCCAAAGGCAACAAGAAGCATCATTTTATGAGGCAGCTGGTAATCTTACATTGAATCTTACATGACGAGTATTTGCAATAAAAGACATCATGAAAATCATTGCAGCTCATACTCCAAAACGTATTACAGAGGATGAAAATGTAGAGATGCAAATTGGAGTTTGGCCAACAAGGGCTCAGTTCTTAGGACATGTACAATATGCTCCTATTGCAGCCAATCCTAATGGAGTTGTAGTGTTCTCACTTCCAGAAATGTGTGATGGTAGAGTCCTTTACCTCACTAGATCAGCATGTATAGGTATTTTCTATTTCATGGTGACTTGCTTTCTAATGATGAAAAGCCTCTTAATTTCTACTGAACTGGAAATGAGTGTGCACGTAAAAGGTCAGAACAGAGGAATTCCATTTCTCAAGGCAAGAATTGCTGTGAGCCTCTAGTTAGGAGGAGAAATAGCAGGGATAAAATTGACAGTGACCTACCATTGGCTGGCTGCCTCCTTCCCAGCTACTATGTGCCCATGAATGTTTATTAGCACTGTTTCCTTTGTCTCTGTTGCAGTTACTCTTTCTTGATCTTACGTGAAAGACTGTTGGGGGCAGAATGGTTCAGGTGAACTTTGAAAGATCAAAAGAGCCACCAGAGGTTCAGCAACTGGTGTATATAGCAAAGTCTGTAGTTAGCTACAGCAGCCTGAGGCTTGTGAGGAATTAGCCTTGAGGCCAGACTTGCCTGACCCAGTCTAATTGTGAATCGGTCTGGCAGCTTGGATGCTGAGTCTTGCAAGCAAAGGAGTAACTCATTTATCCACTCCCAGAAGTGAATTTGGTGGGGATTCGTCAGAGAGAGAAAAGGACTCTTTGGGCTATGAAGTATCCCTTCCCCCACTCCACTCCCAGGCTATGTATATACGTGGGAATGTTTTGTAGGAACCACTTTAAGTTTGAGGGCAGTCTTCCCAGGAGCCAAGTGGGTGAGTAGAGGGGAGAGTGTGCTCCTTGTTCGGAAGATTTTCGTATTTTGATCCTTGTTATACTTTATCCGTAAATATTCCTTTGTAAAAGCTAATTGTTGTTAACTGATTATTTGGTATTGGAGAGGTGTCAACTGGTTGATTGATATCTGAGGAAGCACACCAAATGGGGGCTCATGAGCAATGCCATTGCATTAAATATTCAATTTCTCAGTGTTATAACTAGGATCCTGAAGGTAGATGTAGCTAGTTGCATGTTGGGAATCCAACCTGCTAGTCTGCATGTGGTTGGGAAGGTAAGCCTTAGATCCTCTGCTGTAAATCCCACAGACAAGACCCTCTAGATTAAATCAACATATACTTTGAAACCTGACAATGCCCATGCAAAGGCAGGAAAAGAAGGGGATAAAAGAAACATGTCAGAACATATGGACTAAGAACAGAGAATGAGAGAAGCTAAAGATTTATAGACTACACAGAAGTCTCATGTTTTTTTCTTCAAGAAAATAATTGGTAAGTGCTGGACATAGTATATATGAGATATAACATCACAAACTTCTTCAGGAAAACAATTGGTAGGTTCTAGACATGATGAATATCATATAACATCACACACATACACACATATGAAAGAAATTGATTGCATTTAAACATACTAGAAATAACTCATTACTGATGTGGGAGTTGTTTCTGAATTAGCTGTTTATATATACACACATATGTACACATACATATACATATATATATTTACATACACACATAGACACACATATATATATATATGTAGCTGTTCACCAACTTTTTTTTAGGAATCTTTTTTTTGAGGGGGCAAGGCAGAGCAATTGGGGTTGTGACTTGCCTAAGGTCACACAGCTAGTAAGTGTGTCAAGTGTCTGAGGCCATATTTGAACTCAGGTCCTGCTGACTCCAGGGCCGGTGCTCTACTCAGTGCACCACCTAGCTGTCCCCTGTTCACCAGCTCTTAAGGGCAAAAATCAAAAGTGATAAAGCTAGAAGGAAGAATAAATATGAGAAAAAGATACAGTGGAAAATTGAAACAACCCAGTCCCGACCTTATCAAAGAAGTTATTGAGAATGAAAAATGGGTGATAGATGGAAGAAAGAACATGGACATAGCCTATGATTTCAAACACAAGTTTAAATGATGTAAACCATAGCCAGTTGTAGTAAAAAAAAACCCAAAACACCCCACCTAAAATGCACCCTAGAAAGCAAATACATGATTTATGTGTCAAATAGACAGGAGATGGAAGTAAAAAACAGCACCAATGCAGAATATAAAACTTATTTTTAAAATCTCACAGAGAAAGATGATGGAAGATTATGAATAGCATTACCTCGTAAAACAGTGATAGGCAGTAGAGGGTGAAACATTTTTAAGGAAAGCTGAATAAGAGATCCAATTAAGCTATATCCCAAGGACATTTAAAGATCAACTTGGAAGAAAGACAACAAAAGAAAAATGAAAAAGATCTGCAAAGATTTTTATAATAATTTTTTTACATAACCAGGAGCAGTAAAGCCACTAATTTTAGCTTGAAGGAAGCCAAAGCTTAACAAAATTACCATTGTATAATAAAGAGCAGCTTAAAGGGTACTGGAAAATTTGAATTTAAATCTTTGCCCAAAAAAATAAAGAAGAGAGTGGAAAAAAGTGGAGGACAAAGAAGGCACTCCCTTAGCCATTTTAGATACATGAAGAGGAGCAGAGGTCCACTAATGATATTCTACTCTGGTTGCTCCCTGTAGTGCACCCTGGTGGAGCCTGGTGTAGTTGACACCATTTCAGCAGCCTCTTCTACTCTAATCACTGCCTTCCTCTTCCCTCTTTGAAGACCCATTTAAGTTACTTGCTGGTTCATGTAATTTTACTCTGCTGTTTTAAGCAGTTCCATGATCAGGAAAAGCAAAAGCTCTTAAAACCCAGAATTCTTAGCAAAAGAATAAACTACTTCTCCTGTCAAGTATATAGCACTACTCTTCAACTCAAAGAAGGGAGTCAAATACTTTCATACACACACACACACACACACGCACACACACAATTTAACAAGGTAGTAACACAACTGTCTTATTTGCTGTCCATCTTTAATTTCTTTTATGTGAATTTAAAAAAATGTCTTATGGATGTTCTTTCTCCCTATATCTCATCCATCCAAAAGGAACCCTTTTCTTGTAAAAAGGAATGTATAGTCAAGAAAAACAAGTCAATACATTGGCATTATCTGTCCAACAGGGCTTTGACAAATGGCACAGATCACCTAAGATGGAGGCATCCATGTGAGATGTCCTTAAAACTGTCAGACTGAGACAGTCTCACTCCAGGAGTGAAATTATGATTAGTCACTACTTTGGTGAGAGTTTTGAGGTCTTTCAAAGTTGTTTTCCCTCACATTATTTTGTTCATTATAAAAATTATTTATGTATGTCCCTCTGCATCAGGCCATATAGGCTTTGCAAAGATTCTCAGAATCTGTCATATTCATAATTTCTTATTGTACATTTTTTTTCTTTTAGCAAAGAACTTTATCCACTAAGTGTGATTACTTCTTTTCCCTCAGCATTCCTAAGGACTAAAATCTCTGTGTACCAATAATATTTAGTGGAATTAATTTATAATATGTAAATAATGTACATATAAATTTGTTTTTAAATATGTATATACAACACACATGTATGTTTATAGATGTATGTATGTATATTTATGTATCTTAGATAAATATGTGTATATATATGTATATATTTGTATATACACATACTGTACATATAGTCTCTTTGAGGACTGAAACTCCTTGAAGGCAAGGACTGTTTCATTTTTGTTTTCATATAGTAGGTGGTGCTTAATAAATGCTCATTCTTAGTGAATGTGGTGAATAGCCCCTAGGGAAAGAAAGGACATTTAGGCTCAGTGTGCCTTGACCATATGTGTTCCTTATACTTAAGCTTACTACAATTATACTTCAAGTTCAAATCCATTATTCCTTCCATCTTGAATGCTTGGTATATTTGTGGGAGAGTGGACCCCTGGTGTTAAGAAGAAATACTTTGTAACTATTATCCTTGTTATGTCATTTGAGTAAATGCCTTTGCTAAAGAACTAATTCATTCTATTGACTGATTGGACTATTGACTAATGGAAAGTACACTGGTGGAAGCTCATTAGTTAGTGTTTTGAAAGAGAGCAATCAACAGGGTTAGATCTTTGAAAGTTGTAGCAGCTATCTTTAGAAGAACCAAGCTGCTAGTGCCAATGTGTTGAGTAAGTGAGTCCAGAGAGGAATGTTACATGAGGGAGAAAATGTTGTTGATAAGTGACAATGATTTAAAAGAAGAACAACCCCAAATAGGATCAATAAAACACATGCACACAAAACAACCAACAGAACAGAAATCTCTTTGAAGGAATAGAAGTAGGCAGAAGAGATTAATGCAAAGAAGATGATTGATTTTTATCTTGCAATAAAAGTGAAGATACGTCTACCTTTTCCTTCCCTGTTCAGAACAGGTTCTATAGTAGCTTTCATATGATTTAGGAATCAAAAAATTACCAGGAGAAAGAAACTCAGGTGAGACACGTACCTTCCAAGTTGCTCTTTTAGGTTGTTTACTCTAAGAGGAGATGAAAAGAAAAAAAAGGCAAAGAATGAATGAATGAAGATCTTCCAGTTGTGGTCAGTTAATAAGAATTTAATACTTCTCCATTTATCACTTGAGAGCTTCTATTCCCTCCTCTAAACACTTTGAGTCCTAAGATGATTTAAAGCAATAGAGAATTTTCATCCCCACTAACCTCGACTAATATCTCTACCTTTTGGTAACACACAGAAAGTCATACTGGCTAGGATTTTTATTTTAGTCCTACCTAAAAGTAGTAGCAGTACTTGGGTCTTCAATAACAAACTGAAAGGAAGAGGTTTACTCATCTAGTGGCTTGACTATTACTTCTCAGAGTAAATGGTCTAGAGTTTTTCTGGAGATCTCACATAGAGTGAAGTATATTGAAATTCTCTTAGCTTGAGATATGTAACAAGACTAGAGCAAAAGGACAATGGTCATAAAGTCTCCTCTCTCATTATACCTAGCACACAATTTTTCTGCTTTCTGTGAAGGACTTTATCCTAAAAGGTGTGATTACTTTTCCCCTCAGCATTCCCAAGAACTGAAACTCTATGTACTGATAAATATCTAGTGGAAATAATTTATCATGTGTAAGTAATTTATTTATAAACTTGTTTTTAGATCAAACTTGTGATTGCATTGGCATAGGAAACTTCCAGTTTTCCGTATACCTGGACTTCCCACAGTATCACTCTATCATGTCTTGAAAGAGGAGGCAGGACTTAGAACCTTGCACCTGCTGGCTTACTCTGATCACCCTGCTCTTAGCATGTATCCCCCCTCTGAATCCTGCTGCTGAATCCCGGGTCAGTCTTACAAGGTCCCATGATCCCAAGTTTTAATCTTCTAATCATCTGCCAATTGCTGCTGTATCCTCCAAGACTAGCAAACTCCACACCACCTGCTACTTTCACAATCTCTCTGACACTAATGGCTGGCTGCTTATCCGTGTCCCACACCAACTTTGTGCCCTCCGAAATACCCATTCGGCAACTAACAACTTCCATTCATTTTGGATCTCTTTTTCTCCTGGGCCTTCCAATTTCTTGTGCTCATAGAGACCAGGCTTCCTCAGATGATACTGCATCCCTGGTCATCTTCTCCAGTACTGGCTGTATCTTCTCTCATAGTATCACCCTGGTACTGGAGGAGGAGTTAGAATTCTCATTGCTTCCCACTCTTACTTCTAGACCTTCCATTTGCCACCATCATTCAGCAACCTCTTCCCTTTTGATGTTCACTCTATCATAATGTATTAGATACTCCAGTTCATGATAGCTGTTTATGACACTCCCTTACCTGCCCCAGTGATTTTCTCACCTTTCTCAGAAAATTCAATTCTTGGCTTACTGTATTCTTTCATCCCTAATTCCTTCCTTCATACTAGGGGACTTCAACATTCATGTTGAATTTTATCCATCAAATCGCTAACCTCCTGTTTCTTTAGTCTCCTCAAATTCATGCCTTACTCTTATTTCCCTGATGCACAGGGATGATCACACCCTAGATCTTGCCATCACATATGTGTTCTACTTCCATGATCAAAAACTCCTTTGTCTGATGACACTATTATTCTACCCTTCCTTACTCCTTATTAGTGTACCGACCAGTGTATAAGAGTCCCACCCTCTTTGTGCGGGGTATTAAGTCCCATAGGATAAGTAGACATGGATAGGTTATGATATGTATCACAGATCTCATTCCATTATCTTTCTCCTCCAAATCTACCTCACTTCCTGAATTTCTCTATTTTTTATCGAAGGTACTACCAATCCTGCCAGTCACATAGATTCACAACTCTCATCTCTGAGGTTCTAATTCTAACTTTTGGGGTGTATGGGGAGTTCAGAGAGGACTGGCACCTCTGGTGAGAGAGTTTTCTGACCCCTTTTCAGGGCTGTCCATCCAACTTTAGTGTCCATCTCACACTCAACTCTTACCTGTGGTTCCAAGAAGCTGTAGCATGCACAGAGGTCACACCCTGGTAGGCTGAGGGTAACAAGCAAACCACAAACTCATTGTGAGTTGGGAGGTGTCTACCCCAAGACTTCCCTCAGTGGAATGAGCAGATGAGAACAATTTGTTCCAGTGGCCATGAAGGTAGCTGAAGGAGGTGCTGTGGAGTTCTTGGAGCTTGGTCAGAAATCTAAGACGTCAATGCCGTCCACTGCAACCCGGGGCCATTGCCAGTCATCTTGACTTTTGTCTTGCCGCTGGATTTGATGACTCTGGAAAAGCAAATGAGGCTGACAACTTTGTACAATTCTGTGTCACTTAAATCCAATTCATGTGCAAGTCAAAACATTACCCCATGATGTCATTGGTCCTCTTTGAAAACAAAGGACAAACAGCAACAGGCCTTACTCCTCCCAAATCTATTCTTGATTCTGACCTCCAAACCCTTAACTCCTTAGTACTTCTTCAGGCTCTGACTTCATGCTCCCTCCTTTCCTAATCTTGACTTCATAGTTAACTAGGTCAACTCTACCTGGTCCTCTCTGATTGAATCCCTTGTTCCCATGCCCTATCACTATTCATCCCATCATAAACCCCAACCCTTGGAAAGATTCTTCCAGCTGGAGGAAACCTCACAAAGAAGCTGACTGGGTCTAACCTCACTTTTTTATGTCTGCTAACCTCACTTTGACCTTGGTTGCAATGAGATCCTTTCACTCTTTTCTAATTAATTTCTTAATCTCCCCACAAACACTGTTCTAAACCTCTTCTTTCCTAAAATCTCCCACGCCTTTCATTTCTGCATCTTCTTAGCTGAGTACTCTGTTTTATTATGAGCTCCCTTTCCATCCTCTTATTTTGATTGCTAAACTCATCAACATCATCTTCCAATCTCTTTTGCTTCATTCCAGTCTCCAATAATGAAGTGGTCTTTCTCCTTGCCAAGATCAACTCATCTACGTGTGACTTTGACCCCATCATTTCTTGTCTCCTTTATCATACTGTCCTCTCAGTTATCTCCCTTCTTTTTCTCTTTTCCTTTCCACTGGTACCTTTCCTGATGCCTTCAAACACACCTACTTCCCTCCTGTCCTCAAAAAACAAACAGACAAACCTCCAATAGACCCTTCCATTCTTTCATCCAACATCTCTCCAGAAAAAGCTATCAATGGCCTCCATTCTCTCTTCCCCCACCCACTTTTCACACCTTAGTAGTAATCTAACTTCTGACCTCATCACTCAACCAAAATGGCTCTCTCCAAAGTCATTTATGATTTTTTAAATTGTCAAATCTCAATCCTTTTCCTTTTCGACCTCTTTGTAGCATTTCATGCTGTTGTCCAACTTCTTCTGGATAAACTCTGTCCTCTGGATTTTGTAATGTAACTCTCTTGTGGTTCTCCTTCTACTTAGCTGACCAGTCCTTCTCAGTCTCTTTTTCTTGTTCATCATCCGTGCTATATTCCCTAACTCTTGGGTATATCTCAAGGCTTTGTTCTGGTACTTCTCTCTATATACTTTTAATAATTTTATCAATTCCAGTGAATTTAATTCTTGTCTCTATGCAAATGATTCCCAGTTCTAGATATCCAGCCTGAGTTTCCCTACAGTTTCTCCAAGTCTTATGAGACAGGTCTTTCCTTCCTGCTCTGGACTCTCTAGACAATCTGTCCTTGCTATTCTTTACACAATTTTACATCTGCATGCCTTTGCACTGGTCATCTAATGCCTGAAATTCACTCTCTTGGTACCTTTGCTTCATAGAATCCTCTTCTTTTTTCAAGACTCAGTTCATGTCACTTTCTACATAAAGCTTTTCCTGATCTCTGCAGCAGCTAGTGGCTTAAACTATGTCAGTTTTGGTTTTGCTATTTATTCTGAATATACTCATGTAGTTTATCTCAGTTTTAAGTTTTAATAGCTTACACCCTGTATATGTACATGTTGCCTCTCTGAAAGAATGTGAACTCCCTGAGAGAGAGGACTGTTTAATTTATATCATCATATCCCCAGTGTCTGGTAGATAGTGGGCACCTGGGGAATGCCAATTAATTGATTGGTTAAAATTACTTCTGCCAATGCATATTGGCACGTGTAACTTAATCTTAGAGAATTGTCTTTGGTGGGGAGGTTAACTGATTTGTACAAGGTCACACAGACATCAAATATCAGAGGAAAAACTTGAAACCAGATATTCCAGATTCTGAGGCCAAATGTCTATCCACTATGACATACTGCCTCTTTTAGTCAATACATATTTGATGCAAATATTTTATACAGAAATTGCATATATAGTTTATATCTCTGCATATGCATTGACAAAAATATATATAACGAAGACTTTTAAGCAATATTCTACCCCCAAACCCCTCACTTTTAAAGTACTCAACAAAATGATTTCTTCTGGAGAGTTTTAAATACTGCTGAGTCTGTGATCTTTCTCAGCTCAGCCAATTACTCAAATGACCATAGTAACTTGAAGGTGGGGAGATGGACTCCTGCTGTCAGTCATAGCAGGTCTTAACATTGGACCCAGTCAACTTCCCACTCCATTGGTCTACACTTCCATTTCTAGAGATTCTAAATCAGAGAGGACTATTTCAATTTCGTTACCCAAGAGTAAACTTACCCACTTATACCTGTGAGATAAATAGACCCACCAGTATAAAATGTGACGGTTATTAAGGTCCTATGTTGTAGGGAAACAGAACTCTGTCTAAAATACAGACTGAATCACTTTAAAATAGTGTAGCAGATGCCTGTACTGTCTGCCAAGGACAGGGACAGGCCGAAGAGTTGTGATGCTCAAAAAATCTCTCCCTGCACTCATTTCACTCTCTCACCCTTGCCTGAAAGCACTTTTCCTCTCCCTGATACTTAGAGGAGGTATTCTTAACCTAGTATTCATCACATGCACACACACATGTGTGTACATGTACATATGCCATACAATACACATGTATAAGTATATACACACAAATATATATATACATACATGTATTATACATATACAAAAAGAACTATTTTTCAATATAATTGGTTTCCTTTGTAATCCCATATATTTAATTTTATGCATTTAAGAACATTATTCTGAGGTGTCCATAGACTTCACCAAAGTGATGCCAAAGGGATCTATCATACCCCAAAAGATTAAGTACCCCTACCCTAGATCCACATCCTAATTGGGATCTCTGAAATTGGCAAAGTACAGGTTTTGGCCTCTGTGAAGTAACCCTTTCCTCTCTAGATCTGGGACAGGGAATGGATTCTCTTGGAGGTAAGGATTGAGAATAATTATGTGTCATTGAATATGCTGCTCTCTAAGATAGGCTGATAGGAAAAATTCCCAGTCCCGAAGCTCAGCATTAAATGGGCTGGTGAGAACCTGAAAACTAATCCTGTGGGACAAACAGAGAAAAATATAAAACTGAGCTGAGAAACATTCAAAGTATGAAAATAAAGTCTCCAAAAAATGGTCCATGACAAAATGGACCTTGAACAAGGATGCCAGGCACAAAAAATAAAGACAAAGGCTTTTATAAAGCATGCCCATAATGTATTCTTTCCTCACCCTTGCCCCTTAGAATCCTTGCTTCCTTTAAAGCTCAACTCAGGGGGCAACTCCAACAAGAAACCTTCCAAAATTCATTTCTTGAGAAACGAGAGATCAGTTACCTTGTTCTGATGAGGTTCCTCTTTCGTTGATGCTGTGTGCAGGAGAGCTGCAGGGCTTACCTCTCACTCCAAGTCTTTTGGGTTAAATGGTAAAGGAGTTAAAATAGTTTGTATTCCTCCCACCACCCCGTTTCTCCTTTTCCCCCCTCCCATCTTGTACTCCTGGAGTGCCCTTCTGATTAAATGTGGCTTTGGAGGGAACATAGGCACTTAATAACTAACAACGCAATCATGGTCCAGCTGTTCTGGGAGATTACACAAACGAGATAGTGCCAATGGTCGTCTGTGATTAAGAACAGAAAAGAGTTGACCTGCATTTACAGAGAGGATTTCATGAAAATGGGAAAGAAGATTTTCTTCTGTCTAATGCAGGGGTTGGGAAGCTGTGTACTCAAGGTCACATGTGCCCTTCTAGGTCCTTGGGTGCAGCCTTTTGACTGAGTCCAAGTTTTATAGAACAAATCCTTTTATTAAGGGGATTTGTTCTATGAAGTTTAAATTCAGTCAAAGGGCTGCACTTGAGGACCTAGAGGACCACATGTGGCTTTCAGGCTGCAGATTCCCCACCCCTGGAAAATGACTATTCCTCAAATTATCGGTGAGGGTAGGTCATGCGCCATTTTCTGGCTGCCTAGAGATATGTCATGGGCTCATCACCACTAGGTTCTCCCAATAGGCTCTACCAGCTGAAAGATCAAGGCCAGTGTGTACAGTGTCTTGCACATACTAGGTACTTAATGAATGCTAATTGAATCAAATGGAATTAATCAGGTTTAGAATCTGTTCTCTTTGTGCTAGGAGTTGCCTCCCTGTGGTAATGGTGTAATATATTTGTGTGTATGAAAGAGAAGAACAATTTCAACTTACCATGGTCTGAAGTTTAAACCCAAACTTCAGATAAAATGGATTAAAATCTACCTTATGTTTTGAAAGGAGAGTCTAGATCTTTTCTCAGTAATGTCTAGTCATTTAGTCAAAAGACATTGAGGTACTACTGTGCTCAGTACTGTTAGACCATGCAGACCCAGTTCCTATTATAAGGAATTTACAATCTGTATGAGAAGATTAGCTGGGTACTTGCCTGTTTGTGGAAACCTCTAGTACATTCAATCCAATCCAATAAATATTTTTCTGAATTTAAATATTCTTTTACATGCATTCTTATTCTTATTCTAAATATTCATATTCTAAATATTCTCTTATACATATCTTTTATACATATCATGAACTTATCAGTCATCAACAATTATGTACATTTTAACATAGAAAGAACAAAAAAGAAAATTGTATATGAAATCATGAACTTCGGTTAATTGGGTTTTTTTTAAGCAGATGTGAAATTTAACATGGAAGTAACAAAATTGCCCTATTTATATCACTTTCTGAACTTCTTTTTGTGTTCTATATATTTACAGTGTGATTCTACCAAGAGTGACAGTATTATCCATTCTCGCAAGGAATTTCCTTCAGCTGCGTTGTTCTATGCTTGGTTTGTAGAAGTACTGCAAGGCTGTTTCTAAGCTAAATAATATTCGTATTCATCCCACCACAAGATGGCAACCTTTATCAGGTTCTTTCTGCCGGTGTTCCCCACCCTGTGCTCACGCCCAGCTTCCTAGGGAAGGGAGTGATTACTAATTCATATGTCTTTTGTTTTCTCCTTTATCTCTCCTCTCATGTCATGCCAACCCATAAAATGCACCATCTTGTCTATTACCATCTTGTAATGCTAGGGTTCTAATGAACTTTGGGGACTTCCAATCTACCCTTTTGGGAGGAAGAGGGAAGGACATCATGGGATTGTTTCCCATAGCAAGCACATTTTCTACTCCCAGTTCCAGTTTTAAGTGACTCAACAGGACTACAATTGCTTCCCCTGGGAGAAGTCGTTTTAGAGTATCAGAAAATTCACTGTTAAACCAATGCTTCCTGTTAGGTCTCCCTCACATTTTTCTTTGCTTAATGGTATCTCAATCTCCCTTCACCCTAGGACAGTGAACAATTCTTTTCCCTCCCCTGCACTTACACCCTTTGAATACTTGTGGACACTTCTCATATCCCGCCTGAGTCACCGTTTGGCTCCGCCACATGTCTTCAGTTTTTATGGCCTCTGCTCATAAACCAATTCCCTCAGGCCTTAGTAACAAGAAGACTGACTCTCTAGGGAGAGCAGAATGGGAGAGGTACACCCTTAATAGCATGGTAAATGACAAGAGTGTGTATGTTTGTCTGTGTGGTTGTGTACCCGCTCTCTGTGGCTGGCTGGTGGAGGAAACACATACTTGTGAACCCACCAAGGTTCCTGAGCAATAATGTCTTTGTATTTCCTCTTTCTGACAAAGGGCGTGTTTCAATGACTGCCCACTGAAATTAAGATACCCCATTCATTTATTTCCCCTCATGGTAAATTGAGGATAATAACTTTTCTTTTTTCCTTTCTTCTCTCAAGACAGAAAAAAATAATCACCAAAACCCTTGTCACAACAATATAATCAGTCACTCAGGATTTCAATGTAACTAAGAAATTCAAAAGTTAAAGTTTTCAGAGTGATTCATACAGACACAGATTCTCTTAAGTGGCTTTTCTAAGCACCCTGCCTTTCTTTAAATCTTAGTGCTTAGAGGAGTTCCTGGCACATAGTAGGTTCTTAATAAATGCTTAATTGACTGACTGACTGAATAGAGGCAATACTACTTCAGGACTCAAATCAGCCTCACAGTCTTAATGATCTAGAACTAACCCTAAGAAATGCAACTTAGGTCAATATGTACAGCACCACAAAAATGAGGTTTAGAAATATTTGATTTGAGAAGACTTGAGTTCAAATCTCAGCTATGCCACTTACTGTTCATGTGATCTTAGAAAAGTCACTTTATCTTTTAGGGCCTTACTCAGTTTACTCATTTGTAAAATGTGAAAGTTGGACCAGATGATCTTGGTCTCCTTCACATCAAAATCCTACCATCCTAGGTGCCATACCCTGACATGTGTGTACTTAGAGACATGTAAGAACATTTACAAGTCAAGGTAGGGATAGTGGCAGTGACCCGGGAATAGCTATATGTGGATTGATAGCATAAATTAAAATTATTTGGGAGTAAAAGACTATGTTGGACTTGAAGTCAACTGGTTGGGGTTCTGGTCCTGGCTCTACCACTAATTAGATGGGTGACACTGGGACTTGGGACTTCAGTTTCTCCATCTATAAAATGAGGGAATTGGACCATACAGTAGAACCTCAGTTTATGAGTAACCTGGTTTCTGTATGCTTCACTGGATAAGGAAAAATTTTTCGCAAAATTTGTCTTGCAGGATGAATGAAAATTTGCAGTACGAATATCATTGGACTTGAACGGCTCGTGAAGGGATGATGCTCAATTAGGGCAATGGGTTTTTTTTTTTTTGCTTTCATATGTCAAACAAAGGACAAACTGATGGATCTCTATGAGGAGCAACAGTGAGAGGTTGTGGAGGATATCTCATATGATGAGGAGTTTGAGAGATTGGAGGAATCCCTCACATCAAGTGAGATTACGGAGGTTTATCAGATGCAGGGAAAACATGTTTTGTTGAAAAACATCACTCAAATAAGGCTGTAGCAATGAGAGCCACGAATATTTTTAACGATAATGCAATGTCATGTTTCTGTGACATTCTGAAAAAACGTCAAGAACAAGTGTTGTTAGATAGATTCCTAGTCAGAAGTAAATGTAAAGAAAAAAAAAATTAGTGAGTCAAAACATGAAAGTGATTCTAAAAAATGAAAAATAAGTGAAGGCAGTAGTGTTAGTCTTACTTTCAGTGAAAGCAGCATAAGAGAGAATACTCCCAATGTTGAAATCCCTGATGTTCTCATGGAATCAGATCCTCCTTCCAATAAATAACCCTTCCTCCTCCTCCCTCTCTTCTCCTTCACGCTAGCCACTACTCTTCTCAAAGGTAAAGTGCAGGTTAATTTGTTTTATATTCAGTTTATATTGTATACTAATCATAGCTATTGTATTTCCGGAGCATTAGGGACAAAAAACTTACTTAAAATTATAAATAATTATTTTTGTATGAATATGTTTGCGGATGTGGTACCGATCATCCGACTTTACACTATTCCCTATGGGAAAATTCGCTTTGCAATATGAACAAATTGCATGAGAAACAGGCTCTCAGAACGAATTAAATTCGTAAACCCAGGTTCTACAGTATGTTCTTAAAGATTCCTCTTAACTCTCTTGACTTTGCCACCATGCTTTAGCTATCTTCTCACCCTGGAACACTTCTGCCTTTTCCTCTTTTGCTCCTCTGACCCTGTTTTCCCACTGGTGAGTTGTTTGTTCCCGGGGCCTCCCTTTTTTGGAAGGGCTCAGGCTGACCATTCTTCATCCTCCTCCTGGCTTTGATTCTGACTCTTCCAGATTTTGCCTCCAGTCTCCAACAAGGGTATCTTACCCTCTTTCCCATTTTCAGCTCCTTTTTGTGTATTGTCTCCCTCCCCACCCTCCATCAGAAGGTAAGCTCCTTGAGGGTAGGGACTATCTTTATTTTGGGCTGGTATTTATATCCCTAGCCACAATGCCTGGCCCATAAGAATAGTTAATTATAATAATTAACAGATGCTTGTTGCCTACCTGACTAAACATTCTTTAACTATGAAAACACTTAGTAGATGTGAATAAGGAACTGATCATTCCTCTTCCTGGGGCTGAAAGATGCAGCTAATTTTCTCATCATCTCTGTAGTTGATTGTTCTCAATAGTTTCTTTCTTTCTTTTTCACCATGAAACAGAGGCTTTATTTGGTGGAGTGGAAAGTGGTGATAGGAGAATTCTGATATCCCAGGGGATGGAAATCACCCCCTGGTTACAGCTCAGAGGAGAGCTCACATAGTGAGGGAGCCAGGGAGTCTGGTTTCTTGGGGTTGTTCTTCCATCGAGGTTCCAGGAAGCCTGGCATAGAGTAGTTGGTGCTTTCTCTGCTGTATTTCATCCAGGAGGTGTGGAAATGGATGTGGGAGATGGGAGTTGGTTGGAGATCTTGCTTCTGAAAGGACTGCAGCTCTGGGGACAAAGGTGTTTCTCTCAGGGATTTCCTCCCATCTAGGGCAGATGAAGGGTAGAGAGGCATGGCAGAGCAGAGAGAGGGGGAGGGAGCCCAAGCCTCCCCAGTGATGCTCAAGCTCCTAGTTTCATGGTTCTGCTAGCATCTAGCACTGCTACTTCTTCTTGAATGGGCATTGCTGCTGGAAGGGTGAAGGGTATGGGGGATATTTCTGCTGGCACTGCTGTGGTGGGCATGGCTCTGGGCACCTAGGAGTGTATGAATCAGGGCACCAAGGAGGGCATGGCTCAGGACTCCTAGGAAGGCATGGTTCAAGACACCTAGGAGGGCATGGCCCTGGGCACCTGGGGGTGTGTGATTCAGGTTACCAAGGAGGGCATGGTTCAAAGCACCTAGGAGGGCATGGTTCAAGGCACCTAGGAGAGCATGGTTCAAGACACCTAGGACGGCATGGCTCTGGGCACCCAGGAGTATATGATTCAGGGCACCAAGAAGGGCATGGCTCTGGGCACCTAGGAGTGTATGATTCAGGGCATCAAGGAGAGCATGGTTCAAGGTACCTGGGAGAGCATGGTTCAAGACACCTAGGAGGGCATGGCTCTAGGCATCTTAGTAGTTTCTTGATCTGACCCTTCCCAATGGTACCTTTTCCCCTGGGGCCTTACATCCCTGATTCACTGCTCACCCTCATTTTATCTTGATGTTAAGTAGACTAGACACAGAGGATAGGGGGAGTGGAATACATATTTCTGCTGTCATGGTCACTAAAAATTAAAATATTAGAGATAGATTCCTACCCTCATATACAGTGTGGTATTTAATAAGAATAAGGAGCACAAATGCAGCTGGAAGAATCCTAGGAGAAACTGTCTATATACACTTTATCATTTTCCACTTCTGACCCCATCACTAAACCACAAGTGATTTCTCTGAAGTCATCAGTAATCTCTTTATTGTTAAGTTCAATATCGATTTCTCAGTCCTCCATCTTTCTTGACCTGCAGCATTTGACACTATTGAGCACCCCCTGTCATCCTTTGGTTTTTGTGATACTTCCCTCTTTGGGCTCTTCTCCTTCCTCTCTAACCTTCCCCTTTATGGAATCGTAATCCATGAATCCCTATACATGGGCATATAGTATAGGACTATATACTCATATGTCAAGGATCTTTCCCAGACCCTCTTCTCTTCTCTTTCTCTACTTTCTATCTCCATGATTTCATCAGCTTATATAAATTCAACGATCATCTCTGTGCAGATGGTTCTTAAATCTACATCACCAACTGCCTATATATTTCTACCTGACTATACATCCTACAGACATCTGAAACTCAAAATATCCAGAATACAATTCATCACTGCACTCAACAAACCTGTTCCTCCTCTTAACTTCTCTGTTTCTGTTGAAAGTATCACCATTCTTTAGATATCCAAGTTCACAACCTCTGAGGCATCCTCAACTCTTAATTCTCCTTCATTTCCAAACCACTCATATTTTTTATCAATTATCTGGATGGAGACACAGATGACATGCTTACCAAAATTATCAAAATACTAAAAGGCTAAGAAGGTTAGTTAACATATGGGATGACAGAGTTGAGCTAGGAGGATTAGTTAACATATTGGATGATAGAGTCAGACTGAAAAGTTTCCTGATAGGCAAGAACTTTGGGCCAAATGTAATGAGATGAAATTTAATGGGGATAAGTAATCAACTTTACAAGTACTAGATGGGTGAGACACAGTCATATAGAAATGTGTCTGAAAAAGATATGGGGATTTTAATGGACTGCAAACTCATTATGAGTCAATGAATCAATAGTGTTGATGTGACAGCCCAAACCCCCCCCAAACCCCAAACTAATGTGTATTAAGAGGCATAATGTGATACTAGGAAAGTAATAACAATCTTCTTTTACTTTGACATGGTCAGACCATATCCAGCCTATTGTGTTAAGTACTTAGCACATGTTTCTTGGAAGGACATTGATGGAGGATGATGAGGATGATTGTGAAGGGCCTCAAGTTCATGACATATGAGGAATGGTTGAAAGAATGAAGGCTATCTGGCCTGAAGATTTAGTGGGGACGTGATAGATGTCTTCAGGTATTTGAAGTGCTGCCAAGTGAAAGAGAGAAAAGATTTGTAATGCTTGACTTCAGTGGTTGGAAGGTGCAAAGATGTCAATATAGCTTAGATGCATAAACAGAAGGTCACCAAATGTCATCTGCTTGGAAAGCCTTGGAACTGAGACTGGATGCTCAGCCCTTCCTAAAAAGGAAGGGAAGAGCAGAGCAGGAGATCTACCATGGCTGTAGCTTCCTAGTGACCTAAGTACAAAATCCAGCATAGGTGGGGCCTGGAAGCTCCTTCTTTTACACTGGCAGACCACCATAAAAATGAAGAAGCAGGAAAGCTGCACCCAACTGAATCAATGCTGTATCTTTGCTGACTATGTTTTGCCATGCTATGGCTAAGTAAATTTACTTTTGTTAACTGTTAGTCTGTGAGTATCTCATTTCATTCCAGTCCCAAAGTTCAATCACCAAACCTACCTGACTCCAGCCTTTCCTGCTGTCACCCCCTTAGCACTGTTGTTCACTAAGGCCCTGTCCTGGACCCTCTTTTCTTCTCTCTACACTCCCTCTCTTAACGATTTCATTAATTCAGTTTCCATATCTAGGGACATGTGTCCTAGATCTCTATCTCCACCTTTTAATCTAACCTTCTGATCTCATCTTTCACAATCTAATGCTTGCTTCTCATCTTCGGATGGATGTTCCATCTATGCCTCAAACTCAACAAGTCCAAAAGAAAATTCACTATTTTTCCATGAAACTAATGCAGATTTTGACTTCCTTATTTCTATTGAGAGCACTATGATCCTTCCAATCACCCATATTCAAAAGCTTGGAGTCATCTTCAACTCTTCCCCCTGTCTAATGTCCTATATTCAATCAGTTGCTAAGGGTGGTCAAACCTATCTTTGCAGTCTCTCTCGTACCCATCCTTTTTACTTCACTCACATGGCTACCACATTAGTTCAGGTCTTCATCATCTCTCACCTAGACTGCAACAGCTTCCTAATTGTATTCTCAGCTTCAAGGCTATGCCCTCTCCCTCCCTCTTCTAATTCTTTTCTATTTATTTATCAGTGTACCTATTGAATTCATGCCCAAAAGAATATAAATTCCTTGGTGACTTGGGTGTTTCAGTTCTGTTTTTGTATTCCCAGTGCCTGAGGGGGAATGTGGCATATTGGATAGAAAAGATCAAGTACTACCTGGGATACATATAAGTCATGTGATCAAGTCATTTAACCTCTACATCTCCATAAAACTTTTGGAGACCATGAGTTGCCAATACGCATCAGTGGAGGGAATTTTCTCTCCTGTATAAATGAAATCAAGAGTTTGGCATAAAAATATACACCCCTCCCAAGGGGAAACATTTTCCAGCACAGTATCTTGCATATAGCTGACAATAAGTATTGAATGGAATTGAATGATCATGACCAAAAACTCTCTACTTATTCACCAGGCATTTGCTGATGAGTTTTTTTGTACTTAGCTAGGATGGTTTCCATACTCCAAGCTTCTAGAGCCCAAGATCACATCTGCAAAATGATGAATGGTTAGAATAAGACTTCTGCAGACATTACATAAGATAGACTCACCCAACCTTCTGCCTACTCCACTCGTAGCCCTAACTCACTTGTTAGAGCTTCCTCCACTGTCACATTTGTTCCTACCTATGATTACTTTCCCATTCTTCCATGAAATAAGCCTAGAAAATGATCATTGTTTCATATGTAACAGGGTCTGTAAAATCTCCTGTGGTACAGACCTTTCTCCCTCCTGAGCAGGCACCTGAGCGGGGAGAAGCTGGCTCTACTCTTCTCTTCTTCCCTTTGGAAATCTCCAGAGAAGCCTTAAGGATGATTTTCATGATGTGTCCTAATGGCTGAAAAGGATTAGTGATAACAGCTATCACTTATATATAGTGGTAATATATGGCTTGTTATATCATTTGAGCCTTACAAAATCCCTATAGGGAGTTACCGCAGATGTTATCATTAGCCTCATTTTACAGATAAGGAAACTGACACTCAGCAATCTGCCCATGTTCATGAAGATAGTAAATGTCAGAGGCAGAATTCAAACTGAGTTCTTCCTGATGTTATGGTATGTTATCCCCTATACCACATTGTATGTCTTTGAGAAAGGTAGTAAGTGATGAGTAGCAGATCTGGATTGGTGAAAGGAGTTTCCACACCAGGAAGTCTTTTCACAAATGCAGTCGCTGATCCAGGGTCTCCATCCCCACCAAAGGTCACTTTACATTTTATAAAATGATTTCCTAACGACCCTATGGGAGGCACCTAGGTTTGCAGAGTTGATAAGAGTGGGGGGCCTGGAATCAGGAGGACCTGAATTCAAATATGACCTCAGATACTTACTATATGTGTGATCCTGAG
Organism: Phalanger gymnotis; assembly: GCA_028646595.1. Taxonomy (NCBI): domain Eukaryota; kingdom Metazoa; phylum Chordata; class Mammalia; order Diprotodontia; family Phalangeridae; genus Phalanger; species Phalanger gymnotis. Next base: position 162,351,450 of record CM053623.1, on the reverse strand, counting down.
AAAGTCATTTGACTCTATTTGCCTCAGTTTCCTCATCTGTAAAATGAGCTGGAGAAGGAAATGGCAGACCACTCCGGTCTCTTTGCCAAGAATATCCCAAATCGGGGAGTCGTGTCACAAAGTGTTGGACACGACTAATTGACTAAATGACAACAGCAAACAATCCTACGTATAGGTGATGCATGTATCATTATCTCAGTTTCACAGATGAGGAAATTAAGGCTTAGAAAATAACTTGCTCAAGTTTATACAATTAGCAAGTGGTGGGTTTAAACCAAGTTTTTAAAAAATTGCTTGCTATGTGCTACTTATATGACCTTGAATGAGTCATTTAACCTTGCTAGGCTTCAGTTTGCATATCTGTAAAACAAAGGGTTTGGGTTAGATATAGCCTTTGAGGTATTTTCAGGTTCTATATTTAACGATCCTATGATAAATAGAAAAGCAAAGGAAAAGTGAGCATGTACGCCGTTTTGAATCTCAGAAAGATCCAGTGGGGAGTGTTTACTAAGTAGGAGGCACATGACCCAGACGAAGGGAGGGAAAGAGAGTGGGATAAACTCATTATAATCTTACCCAGAGTGGAAAATGTAATTGGCTTTGAGTGATCTAAAATGGACTTTCCTCAGCTGCCAAAGAGACTCTTTTTGTGGTGGGTAAAGCATGTGGGAACTGACTGAAAGAGCAGAACATTTTGAATAGCTCAGAGGCATATCTTAGCCTCAGACTTGTGAAAGAGCTGAAAAATTTTAAAATAGCCCTGTGGCTTGTTGACTCTAGCGATTTCATTTTGGAAGAACTCTGACACTTGTAGCCCTTCCCTCTTAGTCTTGCTCCTGGCATTATGGGAAGAAGGAGCTAGACAGTATTGTCAGGAGGAGAGAGATCATGTGGGAGAAGAGCTTATGATAACTGTTGGAAGAGAAGGGTCAACATGGTAGGGAGCTGGAGCAGCAAAGTCAAACTGAGGTCAGTGGCAACAGAGGGATAAAGTAACTAAGGAAAAAAGCTGTTAACAGAGCATGAAATGGTGACTGGTGAGTGGAACCACAACAAAGAACAAATGGATGGTGCAACCCTTGATCTTACCTCCCAGTTGGGTCTCAACTAGAGTAGTACAATAAATCATGAGAACTGTATAGGCCTCTAGAGAGGGCCAGACAGAGGGGAAGGATCTCAACTCTTTAGTGAATCCTGAAGTCTTTCTCTTCCTTTTATACTCCTCCCAGGGTAATAAATTAAGTTAGAGGACTATGTAGGCTTCTGTGTGGGAGGTGGATATAGGAAGGAGAAGTATTCTAGAAATAGAATTGGGTTTCTTAACTGGTTATAGATGTGAGTCTTTTCTATTCCTTCTCCTATGTAAATAAAGCCTGTTCTGTCTTTGAAGCCTTGTAGACCTGAGTACTTGTAAGAGGAATTGGTGGCTATCATTTGAAGAGAGTACATATGATAATGTTCCCAATTTTCACCTGGGTGGTACTCAGATAAGCAAGAGAGAGGTTCAACATATACCTAGGTCTTTCATGTCAGGAGAGAGTCTCTGCCACAAGGGTTACATATGTTTTAGCTTTAAAGGCTTAGATAGAAAGAAGCCACTCAAAAGCTAGTGAGAGATGGCAACTATTATATCTTTTCCCAAGTCAGTTTCCCATGGATACAGGTATTTGAGGATAAATAATCTTTGATTTTATTCTGAACCTTAGAAAAATTGAATAGTACTTTTCATTTTCCAATGGGCTACCAAATCATGGGTAGAGATAATAAAGTTGACACAATGGCAAAGGTCTACTAGTCCAGAAAGGAAAAGTCACCCCTTCACCCCTAGCATCAAATGCATACACTGGGTGATTAAATTAACATTATTATAGGTGGTACAGTGGGTAGAGATCTGGGCCTAGAGTCAGGAAGACCTGAATTCAAATCTGACCTCAGATACTCACTAGCTGTGTGACTCTGGGCAAATCACTTAACCCTGTTTGCCTCAGTTTCCTCATTTGTAAAATGAACTGGAGAAGGAAATGGAAACCACTTCAGTATCTTTGCCAAGAAAATGCCAAATGGGGTCACACATGAAAAGTTGGACATAATTGAATGACCGAATAACAACAAGGATACTTAATTCTGAGATTTCTCAGTTTTGGGATTTCTAATTCTTGCCTATAACCATGTGGGAGGTGGGGGTCACATAAGAAAAGAAAAGTCCAAGTTTAATAAATTTGAAGCCTGTGATGTTGGGAGCTCTTAAATATGACTCCTGCAGGAGGACTGAAGGTTTTTAGAGCCTTCCTCTCTCCTTTCCTTTTTTTTTGCTTTTAAATGGAATTGTCTGAGGCCTTTTGCTAATGCAGTCATTTCCAGGGGGAGGAAATGGACTTTTCTTTCATTTCCCAAACAGCTGGAGTGAATCAGAGAGGCCAGGCATCTGCGCATCCTGTGGAGCAATCCCCTCAAGAGCTGGCCACGGCCTGTTCAGAGAGTGCATGTGAGTGGTGGAGGCACAGCCAGTGGCTCCAGGTTTCTTTATCATGAGAAGGATGAGCAATGCTTTAGAATGTGGCCTCTGGTTAGCTGAGATGGGCTTCCTTATTTCTGTGTGCACTTTTCTCTTACTCACAGCTCTCCCTTAGGGCCTCTCCCTTCCCCTCTCTGTCTGCCTGCAAGCCTCACTCGGGCCTCTCCCCGTTCTGTTTCCTTCTGGCCATCTCTCTATGTAACTAATTCTCTTCCTTCCCATTTTTCCTCTACTCTGGCCAGTCCTGTTTACTACGGTGCTTCCTGGTCACCTAGCAGCCAGATGCTGTGTCGTCAAGGCAACCCACCCTGAGTGTGTTTGGAATTGTTCGGCACGGCCAAATTTTAGTGGCAGGGAATGAGCTTTGGACTTCCTGAATGGGTGGAGCAGGGGAATGGGGGACTGGGTTGTTTCTTCCTCCCTGTTTTCCTTCATCATGAGAACAGCTTCCCAAGAACACTCCCACAGAATAAGAGAAGAGGATAGAGAGTGGGAGAAAATGTAGAAAAGGAAATAGGAAGTAGTCGTGGCCACTGAAACTCAAAATTCAGATGTCTCAATGAGGGGAGTAGACAGGATTCATTCGAGGGGCAATGAGGTATAGTGAGGGAAGGTAATGGGTCCCCTTTTAGCCTGGCACTTGGGAACCTGGGGCCTGGGACAGCGAGACTCTTTTGGAGCCTGCTTGTCTGCCTGTTTGCTACTGCTCCAGCTGCTGGGGAAAAGATTGGCAACAAAACAGCTTCATCTGATAATTCCTCACACCCCAGGCTCTAGGCCAGATGGGTGGGGTGGGGAGTTGCTATGGAGCCTAATGTTATGTATTACCCCACCCCCATGGGCCAATCCCTCCTCTGCCAGCCAAAGTTTAGCAGGGGCCCACATTGACCTTAGAGTAGATTCGTAGACTATCAAAGATTTAGAGCTGGCTTAATCCAACAACCTTCATTTTACAGATGAGGAGAGTGGGGCCCTGAGTCACACCAGCATTAAAATAGCAGGCCCAGGAACTGAGCTCAAGTTCTTGGATTCCTTGTGAAAAGTCCCTTTCCTTGTATTGTTAAGAACCAATGTGGGTCTGCATAGAAGCTGCCCAGAAAAGAGTTTACATCCTTAAATGAGATACTGTTGAGAGGGGAATAAATGTAGGTGGACACTGGAAATAATACTGATTATAGGCTCAGCTCTGGTTTTATCCATGCCAGATTTGTGGGGAAAATGCAACCTATATTCATATCACTGTGGTACATATTTGGGTGTCTGCTCTTTGTACCTCTGCATATGTGAGCTAGGACAGAGTACAATATGGGGGGAAAGGGACAAAGGGTAAAGAAAACATTATATATAATACAGGAAGTGTGCTTGCTGTGAGACCTCCAACTTCCTCACATCACTTACTTAATCTAACTCATATTCAGAGGCACATTGTGATGCCCCATGAGAAATGAAGAAATAGCTCAAGCATGTTTTATGCTCCTTTTCTTCACTTTCCCTACCCTCCTGACTCAAAACATACCAGAAAAACACCAGGAAAATATACTGGCTGATTTCACTCTTTCTTGTCATTTTTATGGGATTACCCCTTTCATTTTATAGATGAGTCTCAGTGAGGTTAATTATCTTCAGCCAGACAGGTAGTGAGTGGCAGAACTGGAATTTGAACACTGGTCATTGGACTCCCAATTCTATCAGCCTTCCTATGAGCTCAGAGGTCTGACCTTATTTCCTTTTCTTTGCTGTTCTGCATACCTCTGGTGCACAGATGAACTGTGCTGCCAGAATTGTCTCTTGATTCAATACCCTCATTTTCCTTTGTTCCTAGGGATTTTATATTCCATGTTTCAGACCCCTCATTAATTTGGAAGATTATCATATCACAATACCTGTATTTTTATCTCCCCAGCTGAGTTGGACAGCTCCCCAAGGGTAGGGAACTCATCTTTATTTTTTCTCCTCAGAGTCTCTCAGGTACACTGTTCTGTACTTAGCAAGGACTCAATAAATATTAAACAATATTGACGTGACTTTCTGGATCTGCATTTTCTTGTTTCAGGGCAGACCATTCACGTTTGACATTTACATTCACTGTTGACCAGCCTTTCCTCCCAGACACTTTCTCCTATCTGGGTTTTTGTGATGCTCTCTCTTGGTGTTCCTCCCCTGTGTCTCTGTGTCTGACTACTCCTTTCCAGTCTGCTTTGGACCTGCTGAGGACCTTAGCTTAAAAAGGTCAAGGTCTCTCATTGCATCCAGGGCCATCTCCAGTCATCCTGATCTATATTTGGCCACTGGACCCAGATGGCTCTGGAGGAGAAAGTGAAGCTGGTGACTTTGCACAGCCCTCCTCACTTCAATCCAATTCACTTGCATGTCATGGCATCACCTTCCTGATGTCATGGTCCTGTTTGAGAATGAAGGACAAACAACAACAACAGCTGGAATCACCAATCATATATCCCTCTCAGTCAATAGTGAATAAGCACTTACAGGGCAGCTAGGTGGTGCAATGAATAGAGCACAGGCCCTGGAGTCAGGAAGACCTGAGTTCAAATCCAGCCTCAGATACTTGACACTTACTAGCCGTGTGACCTTGGGCAAGTCACTTAACCTTGATGGCCTCACCCCACACTGTGCTAAATGCTTTGAATACATATACAAACAAAAAGACACTTCTGCCTTCCAGGAGCTTACATTCTGATGAGGCAATATCAAAAGGGAGCTGAAAAGTAGGAAATGAGAAGGCATCCTCTGTGTGTGTGTGTGTGTGTGTGTGTATGAGAGAGAGAGAGAGAGAGAGAAGGGGAGAGAGAGAGAGAGAGAGAGAGAGAGAGAGAGAGAGAGAGAGAACTTTGTGAAGAAAATCCAGAAAGTCAGGAGTGCAGCCTAGAGAGGAAAAAAGACACGGCTGGTCTGAGCTTCTTTCTTAAAATGAGGTTCTGGGAGGAACCAGCCAATCGGAGAGAGACACCACAGAAGAAGAGGTTACTTTTAAAGTGTGAAGTCCAGGAGTGACATGAACTTCTAGGATCAATATCCATGGGACATTCTAGAAAGATCTGAAGAGTCAGAAGTGCAGCCTTGAGTGCTTGCTATATTGGTGTCCTTTAAAGCTCTGACTTGGACCTTCTTTCCTCTATACTATTTTACTTGGTGGTTCTCATTGGCTTCCATGGGTTCAGTTCTCAACTTTATGCAGATGACTTGCAGATTAATATATCCAACTCTGGTCTCTCTCAAGCTCTAGTTCTACATCTCCAACCACCCATTGGATATTTTCCCATTCAATGATCCATAGGCATCTCAAATTCAACACGTCTAAAGCAGAATTCATTATCTTTTCCCTAAAATTCACCTTTCTTCTTAATGTCTGTATTTCTTGTAAGGGTATCATCATCTTTCCAGTCCTTCAAATTTGCAATCTCAATTCCTTACTATCTCTCATCTCATATTGTGTTGTTAAGCAAAATTGTCTCCTTAGTATGGCTTTTGTTTCTTTTGAGTGGAAGTACTTTTAGCTGTTAAGTGCTAAGCCCCAGGCCCAAAGCCCTATCAGGTGTGAAACCTGTGTGGGTGTAGA
>CM053623.1:162312169-162344858 GCA_028646595.1 Phalanger gymnotis | reverse complement strand
GCCAGAGGCTCAGCTGCGAGGAAAGGTGAGCCAAGAGACAACTACAGCGGAAGTGGAAGCTGCTGCGGAAGCCGGAAGCTGCGGAGGCAGGAAGCTGACCCGTGTGTAGACTCAGGAGTGTGAGTGAGGACTTGAGGCCAGTAAAAATGATTTGGCTAAATACTATCTTGTTTTTCTGTGGCCTCCTGGTTACTCTTGTGAAGTGGGTTTTCTGGGCCTGGAGTCTTTTTGTCAAGATGTCGGAATGGGGATGCTGGTTCATGGATCAGCTGTGGTGGGGCCTAAATAAATTTCTTGTTGTTTTCTCCTTAGAGAACCTCTCATACCTTGCGATTTCGAACCATTCAAACATATACATGATTATATTTGAGATTATAAATTCAGCCTTCCTACTACACATATAGACAATCAGTTTCCATGTCTTAATAATACTACCTCCACAATGTCTTATCCCTCACCTCTAAATTCCTTTCAGCTTGGTATTTACAACTCTTTTCTATAAGATATTGCCCTCCTAATCACAAGTTGTGTGTTGTTTGTTCAATACCCTAGTTCTAATCCTCTTTACCTTTCAAATGGATTATTGAAATAGCCTCTTTAATTATCAGTTGAAAAATTTAAAAAAAATCTATAGTTTTCTTCAAAGTTCAGCTCAAGTGCCACCATTCACCTAAGTCTTTTCCTGATCCCCTAATAACTAATGTCTCCCCCAAAATTGTCCTTTATGATTTTGTACATATTTTGTATATGCTTATATATCTGGTTGATATGTATGTATATTATATATAGACAGACAGATAGATAGATAGATATAGATATAGTGCATTTTGTCAACAGATAGAGTTTAAGTTACTTGAAGGCAGACACCATTGCTCCATTTTTCTTTGTATCCACAGCCTTTCCCGCTCATTCCTGCTTTTGCCGTAATTACATAGGTAGAAACTTGTCAGGTCCCACTCTCAGATGTCAATTCCTGGTGTGCATTCTTACCTGGATCAAACTGGAAGAGTCCATGTTGGCTGAAAGATTCTTAATCTCAAGGAGCACTGTAAGAATTCAGAGAATCAAAGAATTTCAGAATGGAAAGGAGCTCCAGAGGACATCTAATCCAGTGTATATATATAGTCTCCTCCCAAACATCTCATGGCAGTCAACCAAGCTTTCCTTGAAAACCTCTAATGAGGAGGAATTTACTACTTCCTAAAGTATCGCATTCCATTTTTAAAAATATTTATAATAGGAAGCATTTTCTTTCATTGTTTGCAAATCTGCCATTTTGTAACTTCTAATTACTTCTAATGATGTTCTCCACAGCCAAGCAGAATAAAACAAATTCAATCTCTCTTCCACATGTCACAAATGACAGACAGAACTAGATCCTTGTAAACTGGGGTTTTGTATCTGTGGGGGATATTTTCTAGAAAGTGTTCCCCATGTAGTTCAAACTTCTACCCCAGTGTGAAACTGGGGACCTCTAAAGTCAACTTGAGTGGTTATACCTAATAATTATAAATTACAAATGACAGAACAGGAAAATGGTAAATGCTGGAGTGGGAAAATTGGAACGTTGTTACATTGTTGGTGGAGTTGCAAACTCCAGCCACTCTGGAGAGCAATTTGGACCTATGCCCAAAGGGCTATAAAAGTGTTCATACCCTTTGACCCAGCAATACCACTTCTAGGGTTGTATCCCAAAGAGATCACACAAGTGGGAAAAGGACCCAGATGTACAAAAATATTTATAGTGGCTCTTTTTGCAGTAGCAAAGAATTGGAAATCAAGGGGATGCCCATCAATTGGGGAATGGCTGAACAAGTTGTGGTATATGAAAGTAATGGAATACTATTGTGCTATAAGAAATGGGGATAGTATGGACTTCATAATAACCCGGAAAAACCTACACGATATAATGCTGAACGAACAGAGCAGAACCAGGAAAACATACACGACCACAGTTATATGAATTCTGTGATGACTAATCCTGATAGACTTTGCTCTTCTCAGCAATACAAGGTGCAAAGACAACTCCAAAGGACTCACGGTAGAGAGAGCTATCTATATCTAGAGAAAGAATTATGGATTCTGAATGCAGATTGAGGCACACTTTATACTTGCCTTTTTTCCCTTTTTTTTTCTCTTTTAAAATTTTTTAAATTTTGTTTCTTCTTTCTTATGATTCATTCCATTGGTCATAATTCTTCTTTACAACTTGACTATTGTGTAAATAAGTTCAATGCAAAGTTATATGTAGAAGGTATATCTGATTCCATGATGTTTTGGGGAAGGGGTGGGGAAGAAAATCTGGAACTCAAAATTATGTAGAACTGAGTGTTGTAAACTAAAAATTAAAAATTAAAAAAAACTCAAAAAAATAACTATAATGCTAACAAACCTAGAACAGCCAGAGCATGGAAGCAATAAAAACATTTAATTGGAATACCAAAGGAAACAAAAGAAATGTTACAAACATTATTAGAAATCATTTCCCAACTGAGTACATTACGACTTTCTGCTTCCTAAGAAGGGTACTCTTTATGTAAGAAGAAGCTTTCCTTTATTTAAATTCCCGGATGAAAAGTGGAGAAAGCAGTACAGTGTCCTAGCATCTCATGATCTCAGTTACCACTCTGTTGGTAGAGTTGATGACTAGATTTTAATTCTAGTCATTTGCATGAATTGGGACTGCTTGCCATCTCCCCACATATTTGCTTTTCTTTCTTCCATCTTCCAACTCCTATTTTTCCTTTCCCATCTTCTCTCTTCAATGACATTCCCTTGCTAGCAGCGCAATAAGCTATAGGAATGTGAAGTCTTAGATACCTGCTATCTTGTTTCTTTATTCCTGGCATGACCTAGAGCCCTGTTGGCCCTTAGTAGTCACTACTTCCTTTCCTAGAACTATTCTTATAATTATATATTTTAGAATTTACCAGGAATTGAAGGTAAGCTTAATGGCTAATCTCCAAATTGTTTCTTTTTTTTTTTTTTGAAAAGGAGGACATTTGCTCTTCTCATGTCTTGTGACCCACTCCTTTCCCATTCACCATTACCTTTCAACTATCACAGAAAGTAGTTCAGAAATCATGTCTACAAGTTTTGGGATTTTGTGCTATACCCTCCAGCTAACATGATCCAGAACAGCTTGAGAAGTGTCTTGAACCATCATTGATTTGCTGGCTTGCACTGACAGTTTCACTAAGCTGATAAGTAATATGCATCCCTATACTTCCACCTTTGCTATCCTTCCAAGAAACAGCTTTGGGCATCGAAAAGGGGGCACATGAAAGTAATCCAAATTTAAAACGTCAGACCTCCCTTCTCTCTGAAGATGGACAAAAATCAATAGCATAGAGATTTTATTAGTTCAGATCCTTATTGCCTTTCATCCAGACTATTGCAACTGTGTTCCAACTGGAGTTCTTGTTTCAAATCTCTTTGTGCTCCAGTCTATCTTCCACACTGCTGCCAAAGTGAATTTCTTATTTATTTTGTTAGGATCATAATTCTAGGGTTGGAAGGGACATTAGTGATCATCTAGTCCAATCCCCTCTTTTTACAGATAAGGAAATAGAATCCTAAGGACGTTAAGTGATTTATCAAAAGTTGTAGGCACTAAGAATCAGAGGAAGAATTTGAATCCTGGTCCCTGGGCTTGGGTGGCTAGGTGGCAAAGTGGATAAAGTGTTCGGCTTTGAGTCAGGAAGCGTCATCTTTGTGAATTCAAATCTAGCCTAGATACTTACTAGGTGGGTGACCTTGGGCAAGTCACTTAACCCTGTTTGCCGCTGTTCCCTCATCTGTGAAATGAGCTGAAGAAGGAAATGACAAACCATTCCAGTATCTTTGCCAAGAAAACCCCAAATGGGGTCACGAAGAGTCAGACATGACTGAACAACAACAAACCCCTGGCTTGAGAACCAGTGTTCTTTCCACTGTATTGGAATGCCTTTTTTCTTAAATTTAGATCTATGTCATTCCTTTACTAGATAAGTTCCAGTGGCTCCCTATTATTTCAAAAATTAAATATGAACTCCTCTATTTAGCTTTTAAAGATCTTCACAACTTAGCCCCAGTCTATCTTTCTGGTTTTGTCTCTTTGCACAATGAAATTCAGCCACACTGGCCTCTTTGTTTCTCACAAATGACATTCCATCTCCTTCTTGCATGTCTTTGCACTGACTGTTTTGAAGCCTGGAATGAACTTGTTCCTCACTTCTGCCTCAAAATTCCTCTCTTCTTTCAAGATGAATCTCAAGGACCATATTTTACATGAAGCCTTTCCTGACCCCCTTCCTTGCTCTTCCTTCCTAACAGCCTTATCTTTATCTGCCTTGGATTTTTGCTTTTTTTTCTGACTTCCCTATAACTATTGAAGGTACCACCATCCTCCCAGTCACCCAGGTTCACAGCCTGTGTGTCATCCTCAACTCTTCACTCTCTCTTACCCCCACAATGCAGATCTGATCTGTTGCCAAGGTCCATCAATTTTACCTTTGTAATCTCTCTTACACATTCTCCTTTATTTTCCCTTTGACACTGCTGTCACCCTGGTGAAGGCCCTCATCCCTTGACACATGTACTATTACAACAGCCTTCTAGTTGTTCTGCCTGTCACAAATCTCTCCCTTCTTCAGTCCATCCTTCACTCAGCTGTCAAAGTGATCTTTCTAAAATGCAAGTCTGACCAAACCCCCCTCCTCTACTCAATAAACTCTAGTGGCTTCCTATCACCTTCCATGATGACATACAAAATAGTTTGTTTGGCATTCAAAGACCTTCATGATCCACTTCCCCCCTCCCCCTGCTCAGCTCCTTTCACACCCTTCTTCCATTTATTTTGTAAGTGGAAATGGTTTCTATGGACCTGGCCATGGCCATGGCCAGTGGCCTCCTTGAAAAAGACACTCTATCTCTTGACTCTGAACAAGACACTCCATCTCCTGACTGTGGGCATTTCACTGGCTGTCTCCCATGCATGGAATATTCTCCCTCCTCATCTCTTCCTCTTGGCTTTGCTGGATTCCTTCAAGCTCTAGCTAAAATCTCATCTTCTATAGGAAGCCTTTCCTGATCACTCTTTATTCTAGTACTGTCCCTAGGTTGATTATTTCTACTTTATCCTGCACACAGCTTGTTTGTACATTGTTGTTTTCATATTCTCTCTTCTATTAGAGCCATAGAACTGAATTAGTATAGAATTAGTATAGAATTGGGGGAAGGGGTACAACACTCTCACCTCAGTCATCAATAGGCCTGACTAGATTTTAAAATTTGTAAACAGCATTATCTATATTCTCTATCAATGTGAACTCCTCTTTAATTTGGTTAAGAAGGGAATAAGTAATTGACTAACTAAACAAAATAACCATACCTTTGGAGGCTGTAAGTAGTTGGAGGAAGTTCAGGAGGGGGCATAGTTCAGGAGTAGGTCAATCAAGCAGTGGAGGATTTTATGTTTGGGAGTGCCTTGAGAAGGTAATTCTCTTTTCCTGATCCAGAGAGTAGTAAAGAGGATGAGTGGGAAGTGACCTGAGAGGGAGGTTACATTCCTCCTCCCTACCCCCATCTCAACCCCATCATCGGCCATGTCACCTAAGAGACTGGGCTACTAACAGACAATGCATCCAGAAGACACATGTAGGACAGAGGCACCAACAGATGTGAACACATAACCATCTACAGGAGGAAGCAGCTTTAAGGATCATGACCCCTTATATTCAAGAAGAATTCTGGCTATGAACTCAATAAAGGACTTCCAGCAACCAGGAATTGTGAGCTTACCCTTTGGCCACATGTGTTCTCTTAACCTTGTACTTTGAGTTTAAGGCCATTCTCTCCCTGGACTCTGTATATACTTGTGGAAAAATGTGTCCCAGGCTTTTTTGGAGGAAAATGATTCTTTTGTATCTATCTTTGTAAATATTCTTTTCTAAAAGCTAATTATAGTCTGGTTGGCAAATTGCTAATGGGAAACACACTAGTGGGGGGCTATGAACAATAGTACTAGAAACCTAGCCCTGCAGGGGAAAGGGAGTAGGACCCAGACGCCTTCTAGGAACTCCAAACTATGAGTACAAGAGTAAATTGGCAGAGTAGTCCTAGAGGGAGTACTATAGAAGCAATAGGGAGAGAGCAGATGAGGGGACCTCAGGGAAAAGAAGGGGCCTAGGGAAGATAGAAATGAAGGCTGGTTGGTTTTTTTTTTTTTGCTACATTTTGTTTAGATACAATAGATATAGACAAAAAACATCCGCACAAAGTACATTTCCCACAAATAGTTAAATAAAACTGCCCAAATGGAGTGATTGTGACTAATAGTACCTATCACTTTAAAATCTTTGTTATTTACCATCTGTTTAAATGTAATACTCTGGTACCAACATTGTCCGTTGCATCCGACTTTAGCTGTTTTTGCCTTTTAGCCTTGTCTTCACTTACACTGTTGTAAACATTGAGTATATTGTTCTTTTGGCCTTTTATTCTTTAGCCTATGTAATCTTTAGCTGTGCTCTGGAAGTGGACTGCTTTTTCCAGTGGTTCTATCCACTGGTCCATTTTTCAGCAGGTTTGGCCCAACCTTCTTTGCTATCATCTGTATTTGATCTGAATCAGTTCTCTCAATACCTGTGTGGCTCAGGCCCAGGGAAATGTCATGGAGGTGCAACTTTAGTTAACAAAAGCATGATCTCGAATGTACCATTTTCATTGTTATTTAGATAATCTTTAGTTCTTCAGAGACTGTGACATTCTATTATTCACGGTCATTTAGCATCACCAGAAGATTACTTGTATAAAGAACATTTACTTTTGTTTCAGGGAGAATCTTGAGGTTATTAAAAAGACAGTGCAATATCCCAAATGAAATTCAGTCTGTATTTCTTCCTATTCAATTCTGGACTTGTTTCATTGCTCATCTGCAGTACCTTTATAGGATATATATGTAGGTGCTTATTGGCAAGGGGGCTCATGGGAAGTGTAATTTTTCTCAGTACTGAAGGGATGATCGAAAGTGAAAGCTGCTTTGGGCCAGGGGAATGCCAGGAACTTTGGAGCTAAGCAATGGTGCAAAATGCCAGCATCAGCAAACTGCAAGTGAAGGACACTGCTACCCTGAACTGAATATAATCATGAGTGGTTGGAGCCTTGTCTGACTCATGGTCTCATTTAAGGACAAAAGTCTGCTGGGACAGAATTTTGCTGACTAAGACCTGGTGAATTTGTCCCTTCTCTACATCCTTTCCTTCTTCTGCTTCATTGCTGCCTGGTGAACTGCCATTGCTTGCCCTTAAATCTTAAATATTTGTTTGTAAAATAGATTTTCATTGTGTTCTGAGTGAATGTTTGCTATAAAAGAATGTGCCACAAAATTTGGGAAGAATGAAAAGGACCCATGGCTCCAGACTTGACTGCACACTTATATAGAAGCCTTGCTACTTCTCTGGAGATACAAATATATATGCAAATCTATCTCTCTATCTATTTATCTATGTATCTACCAATCATTTATCATCTCTAAGTTGATATCCATCCATCATCTATCATCTATCTATGTGACTAGTTCTTTGAATTGTTCATCAAACTACATATTATAGTCTCAACAATAGACATCATATTAATTTGTAAGATTTTAGCACCTGAAAACAAGCTCTTGGTGTAGCATCTCTTCCTCTTCACTATGACTACATGAAGTCTATCAACACGGTCTTCTTCCTATTCCCTCAGTTTTGTGACTTGGCTAGAAATTCTTTCCTGTGCCATATCTTTTGACTGGAACGTTTAATCTTTTTGGTGTGACTGTTTCCCTAGGGCTTCTTAAGACACCATCTTCTCTGCTTGCCCTTGACTTTTAATTTCTCTATTTATCTGTACAGTAATTACAAATTACTGTAGTCTGTAAGCTTGCTGGTATTTTTGTTTTTAAAATACATGATGCAATACAAAAGGCCTGCTAATTTGCTATAATACTCCCTCCCCCCCCCCCCCCCCCCCCCCCCCCCCCCCCCCCCCCCCCGCCTCGTGTTATGGCCGCACAACTTCTGGCCCAGCCTGTTTTTCCTGCCTAGGTGATCTGGTCCTGGAATACTCAGTGGAGCAAGCTAGGTCTCAAAGAGCACCCTGTTCCAAAGGCAGGTTCCTTCCCCACCCACCTGCTCAAAGACCTTAGAAACCTAAGCACAGAAAAACTACACTTTCTAACCTTTTCCATTCTGCTGCACAGTTGTACATTTATGATTTTTTTCTTCCCTTTCAGTATGACTCTCACAAATAATATGAAAATGGTAGGTGTGGGAGGACTGTCAAAGACTATGCTCCACTAGACAGCGATTATCTTTTAAATGAAGGTAGAAAGTAATAAGCAGTGTCAATACAAATCATTAGTCCGATCATCATCTCAATTAAAAAAACAGCTCTTTCATATAATTGAAAAAAATTATATGCTTGGAGACATTCTGAAACTTAAAAGAAAGAATTCACTGAGAGCTGAGAGGCACATATCTAAAAGAGTTCCTCCTCTTTGTTCAGGCTGAACAATTTCTCTCTTATTCTAATAGCTGGCACATGAATTGCATCTGTAAATATAGCATCATGCCATACTTTCTAGGTCTAGGTAAGGAGAAATATCTTATCATTGTTCCTCTAATTCTCATCACATTATGGTTGGAAGCACATAAAAGGAACCCTGGAGATTGAAAAAAACCCAAACTCCAAAACAACCTTCAGAATGATTCATTGAGTCAGTATGGATTATAAAGCCTGTGAACCTCACAGCCTTCAGTGAACCTCCAAAACCAGCTGGATAATTCAGATTGCAGAAAGGAGGAGAGAAAGAGATGTAGATTTCTAAACAGGAACCCCTATTACAGTGGGAACTATGTTCTATCCTTTGGAGTTTCCCTGTGCCTAGCATAATGCTTTCAACATAGTTGCCTCTTGATAAAAAATGTGTTGAATGAATGAATAAATAAATTTGCTATTGACTCAAGTAGGTGAAGTGGATAGGTCTGGAGTCGAGTCTTCCTGACTTGACTTGAGCTCAAATTTGACCTCAGACACTTCCTAGCTATGTGTCTCTGGACAAGTTACTTAAATTGCTTGCCTCAGTTTCCTAAATTGTGAAATGGGGATCATAATAGTACTTAATTCCCAATGGATCAAATGAGATAACATTTGTAAAGTATTGGCATATAGTAGGTGTTTAATTAAAGCTGTTGTTCAGTCATGTCTGACTTTTTGTGACCCCATTTGGGGTTTTCTTGGTAAAGATACTGGAGTGGTTTGTCATTTCCTACTTTAGCTCATTTTACAGGTGAGGAAACTGAGGCAATTAAGGTTAAGTGACTTGTCCACAGTCACATAGCTAGTGTCTGAGGCCAGATTTGAACTCAGGAAGAGAATGCGTCTTCCTGACTCCAAGCCCGGCACTCTATCTACTGGGCCACCTAGCTGCCTGCTTAATTAATTAATCAATGCTCCTTCCCTCTTCATTATTATTCTTTGGTTTCTTCCTTGATCTGTTTTTCCTGCCATGACAGATTGGTATGGTAGGGTCCAAGGAGCTTCAGGAGCAAGGTGCAGATAAAGGCTCTAGACTGCTATTTAGATTACAGTATGTGGTAAGTTTTGTTCACATTTGGGTTTGGTCAGTCTTCTCTTCCTCTTTTGAAACTGACAAAGTGAAATATGAAGTAATGCACTTCTCTCCTCTGCTTCTCCTTCATCCCCTCAACTCCCTTTTCCTTAGTAACATTTTGCCTTGCAGGTGGGTTATCTCCTAAAACAGCCAAATTACATGTCACATGAGCCCTTCAGAGTAAATTTCACCTTTTGTCCTCTAGATTGCAGGTGCTTCTGTAGGAGGATAATAACAGACAGGACCTATTAATAATCTCTTATGCCTTCCTTGTTGTGCCTTTCATCCTAGAGGATTCCAAGGCACTTGAATAAAAGAAGCAAAAACATTAATTAAAAATATCAACATTTATATGGCAGGCACAACAAGTTGCCTAGATACATCCTACCATAAAACACAATAGTATTTGAAGCATGCAGGTTATCTACATAGAACTTACAGGATAGTTAAATCCCATCTAACTCTCCAGACTTGAACATTGAGACATTCTTCCTCCATACCCCCAGCTGCCACAAATGACAATGGCAGCGAGGGTGATATAACCATGTCTTAACAATGCTTCTTCAGATAGGGGAAGTAAGAAAGTCTGGGAGAAAGAGGAAATCAGAAGAAATGCTGTAGTAAGGGAAATAACGACAGAATCAGGAATTAGACTTCTTGTTTTCTTAGGGCCTTTCATCTTAAGGATCTCACTGATAAGAATCAGCTGATAAATATAATTATCACTATTTTAGTGAGGGAGCCATTTGACTTGCTCCATGGTTACAGAGGTTAAATCTGTCTGACAAAAAACAAACAAACATAAAAACACGTAGGGCCCTCTTTGGGATCTACCTTATACTTCACCTCCAACCTATAGCCAAAGCTTGCAGGTAGGGTCTCCAAGAGATTCTTCTACTGCAGGTAAAAAGGTACTCTCTGGGCCTGTACTCCTAGCTCATGAGCCCCACATAGATTTCCATTTAATACTCAGTCAACGAACACAATTAGGTCAAAGAAAGGTATTTATTGATATGGCACAGTAAAGACATTAGCTACAAAATTTTCTTCCCGTACATCTGGGATATACTCTCTACAAATAAACACATAGTGGGAAAAGTGGTCACGTATATAGAGTACACTGATAGTATATGTGGAATATATATACACATATATAGCTCCAAGGAAGCTCTGGTGCTGGAGGTACCAGCGTCTTCTCTCCTTGTGGTGATGTCATGTTGCTCTCCGCTGGGAATAGTATCTCTTTTGGGCAAGTTATTCATCTGGGCTTCCTAGGCTTTGTCTTCCTAGGTTTGTCTCTGAAGTTTAACTTCTGATGTTAGGGCTAGTTCTCTCTTGAATCCATGGTTGGGTCTCTTTTCTGTTTCCGGGAGTCAAACTCCATCTCTATCTCAACTGTCTCCAAAGTTATTAAGATAGCTTTTAAAAGGTCACCAAAGGCATGGTCAATATTCAGCTTCCAGTGGCAAATTGCCACTGGAAATTCCACAAAGGAACAATTTCTTCTTCACATCCTATAAAAATCAGAAGTCTTCTTTATACTTCATTCAAGACAATATTATCTCTATCTGTTATCTGTACCTTCTTGGCTGAAGGGAAGGGCATCAATTGTTGGGGGGTGTCTTGACCAACTCCTTCCCTCACAAACAAAAACTGAACTGGTTTAGGAAATATTCACTTCACTGTTTCTGACTTAGTATAACCTACTAGATTCTCAACTATGTTGTCATTTCTAAAAAAAAAAAAGGTATAGGCAAAGGGGATGCCAGGTTTTTGCCCTTTATTTGTTCATTTTAGCATACTGGATAAGATTCCCATCTATCTACTCAATGTATATATAACCAGGTCAGAAATAGTAGTGTCTGACTCCTGCTTGGACATACTTCTTCAACCTTCTTCCACGACAACATCTTCTTTCACCCCTTTGGACTAGTTCCTGGTCATTCTGATCTACTGGGCCAATGCAAAGGAGGAAGGTGGTGAAGGCAGTCATTTTCAAAGTAGATCTTGGGAGTTTGTTATGGTCCAGGCCTGATTCAGGCTAGTCCAGTGGTTTAGACTTGGGACTGAAATATAGACTATCTAATGTTTACCAAAAGGAGATTTACTTAACAATAGTATGGAAAGAATGATTATCAGAGATACGACATTACTTCACTTGGGTACAGTTCTCCTGTCTTTGTATTTGTTATGATGATACAACTGGTCAGCACGGTGTGTTAAGCCAGAGCAGTCCCAGCTCCTCATGTGCAGAACTTTTACACTTAAATGACCTAGGAATTACAGCAATGGTTTAAGTTTTAGTTCCCTGGACCAATTTAGTCTTGAGGGTGTTTTTGTCGCTTTTTAAGGAAAAACCAGCCTAACCTGCATAGGGCAGATATCATTCCTATCATAGAGTGGGTGGCATATTTTGCTTCCTAGCTTCTGATTTCTTTAAATCTAGAATCCAGGGAGTATCACAGATAAAACATGTTTCCATCACAGCAGATAAAGGAGCAGGTGGCATTCCGCTTAGATTAATCATCAGTAATTCTATTACAAAGGTGATAAACCTCACAACTTAGGCACCACTTGCCTACTCAATCTCATTCAAATTCCAAGGGAAAATTCCTTTGATGACTTGGATACAAGGATGGGAAGGAGAGATAATACCCTGGAAGACAACATCTGGAGCCATAAAGAAGATAATCTAGAGTGATGGGACAAATCTATAAAGAAGATACTTAACAGAAATGAATAAAAAGTCCTTCACTTGGTTAAAAAATCAACTTTTAAGCAGAAGCCAGACAAGAATTCCTGTGAAAAAGATTTAGGAATTTTATTCTACTACAAGCTCAGCAGGCAAAAAAAGCTAATGCAATCTTCGACTCTATTAATAAATGTGTAGTGTCCAGAACCTAGGAATGAGGGTCGCTTTGCACTCCACCGTTTTCAGAGCGTATCTGGGGTTTTGTGTTCAGTTCTAATCATATTTTAAGGGTAGAGACAAACTGTACAGTGTCCAGAAAAAGGTTACCAGGATGGTGAGGGACACTAATACTGTGACATTTGATGGTGTATTGAAGGAAATTAAGATATTTAGCTTGAAGACCTTTCCTTTGCCTTATTTTCTCCCAGATGCTAATTGTTAGTGTTCCTTGAAGCTTTGTCTTACATTCTCTTATCTCTGCTTTTTCTATACATTCTCTCTCTTGGTAATTTTTCTTGCACCTACAGCTTCAATTGTTCTTTTTATGTATTTGACTCCTAGATCTGTAGATCCAACCTTATTCTCCCTTCAGTTACCCTTTGGTTGGATAGCTCCACCTGAAGGGTCTGTCAGCGACTGATACTCAACATGATCAAAACTCATAATCCTCTCCTTGGTCAATCAGTCAATTAATGGATCAATAAAAGCTCTTTATTAAGTGCTAAGTGTATGCCAGCCACTGTGGAGGTGCTGGTGATGCGAACTCCGAGGCACAGCAGCTTCTAGCATCAGAGAACTTACTTTCTACTGGGGGACACACACACACATACAAGTGTCGGAGGCACAGCTCTTAACACCAGCCGTCTCTTAGTTTAGGTTTGATGCTGGGACGAAATGAGGCACTCACAAGTCATCGAAAATGTAACATAAGTAGGTTTACTTTTCCCTAACATAGTAAGTACATGCAACAAAGATGCAGAGGAGCACTTAGCTTCTCTAGATACCCCACCCTGCCCTTGATCTCTATATGGAATTATGTCTGGTTAGTAGGACAGGGTAACGTATGCATTTCAGAAGGTCACTAAGTCTTTGGGGCCTGCACTTCTCATGGTTGGTACCTTTTATGCCTTTAGACGACCAGGAAGTTGCATCAAAGAAGTTAGGACCAATCAGATCCCAGTGACAGCCTTTTCCTAGGCCTATCTCATGTGGGGTCGGGGTGGAGGTGGGAATAGGCAGATAAGAAAGTAGTGGCCAATCACACAGGCTAATCAGGTCCTGGGACCAGCCTAGTCTTTTTTTTGGTAAAGATTCTCCATGTTGGGGCAGCTAGGTGGCACAGTGAATACAGCACCAGCCCTGGAGTCAGAAGGACCTGAGTTCAAATCCAACCTCAGACACCTGACACACGTACTAGCTGTGTGACCTTGGGCAAGTCACTTAACCCCAATTGCCCTGCCAAAGAACCAGAAAAAAAAAAGATTCTCCATGTTGTAGGTGGGAGGCTTCATGCAGAAGGTGGTAGTTGAGTCTTGAAGGAAACCAGGGGATTTCATTTAAGCATTCAAGTAAGCAATAGCATTTAAATACCCACTATGTGCCAGGTACTGTGCTAGGCACTGAAGATACATAATTCCTACTGTCCAATTACTTACAACCTATTGAGGGAGACAACAAGACAAAAATATGTAAGCATAGAAGGGGTAACTCTCAGGATGTGGAAGAGCAGGCAGGAATTTGGCTCTTTACTCACCCATAGCTGATGTCACAGAAAGCAAAGAGTATATAACAAAGCAATGAGGTGTGAGTATGTTCTCACCTGTTGATCCCTTTATGAAATATGAATGATGATACGACTTGCAGTTGACTTTGATTTGAGTGAGGGAGGGCTGTGCAAAGTCACCAGCCTCACTTTCTCCTCCAGAGCCATCTGGTTCCAGTGGCCAGATATTCATCAGGGTGACTGGAGATGGCTCAGAATGCAATGGGAGACCCTGGCCCTTTTAGGCTAAGGTCTTCCGAGGTTCTCACTTTGAACGGGGTAACTCTCATTCAATGAATAGGCCTCTTTAAGAAATTAATCAATGGATGGCCCCTTTAATTAAAAAAAAAATCATACTGGGAGGGGAAGACTCTCAGGGTTCCTGGACGAAGAGAAACAGTTATTATTTGCTATTTATATTCTCTCTATGCTAGAAGTATGGGGACCTATTGTCCAATCTATGAGCTCCAGAGTGAATCGGATTTAAGGCTTGATCTTTGAGATAGAAATCTAGCCAGTAAACTCGCACAACCTGTGAGTAGCCTCTCCTGTACTCCTCCTCCCTTCCCTTCCCCTCCCTTCCTGTCTCTTCTTCTCTCCTGTCTTCACCACACCTGAGGGTGCTATGCCCAAAGGAAGGTACAGTTAATCCTAGAGGCATATAGCAAGTCACTGAAAATCACTGACAGTGAAGTAGTTACAATTAAGGAAATTCCCTCTGGCAGTTCTGTGGAGAATAGACTGAAGTGAAGACTGCCTTGAGGCACAGTCACCAATTAGGAAGCTATTGCAATAGTCTAGGTGAGAGGTCACTAAGGACGGAATTAAGGTAGTGATTGTATGAGTAGATAAAGGGGGGCAAGTTTGAAAAATGTTGAGATAACAGAAAAGGAAAGATTTGATAGGAGACAGAAGTGAATGAGTGCAGTCTAGACATAGGTGACAGGTACTGAGAAAACATAGAGATAAGAGATGAGGCATTAAGTGTGAAGGACAGCAAAGCCAGCCTGGCTGGACCAAAGAGAGCTGAAAGCAAGCAGAGTAATGTGTAAGAAAACTCAAAAGGTAGGAAGAGGTCTGGTTATGAAGAGCTTCAAATGCCAAACAGAGAGAGAAGGCTTTATTTCATCCTAGAGGTAATATGAAGTCACTGGAGTTTATTGAGTCTGGGGCACATGGTCTTACTTGTGCTTTGGGAAAATCATTTTGGCAGCTGCGTGGAGGATAGATTGGAGTGGAGAGGGCCTTGTGGCAGGAAGACCAAATAGAAGACAATTGCAATATTCTAGATAAGGAGAGATGAGAACCTGCATGAGAGTGTGAGGAGAGAGAAGGAGACATACACACACACACACACACACACACACACACACACACACACGAGTGACATTACAGAGAGAGAAACAACAAGATTAGTTGATAAATTAGCTATCTGGTGTGAGAGAGTTAGGAATTGAGGATGACCTCAAGATTTTGAACCTGGGTGATGGAAAAATGGTGGTGTTCTCAACAGTAATAAGGCTTGTCAAGATCTCATACAATGTGTTAGCTATCCTCTCTTGACTTTGTGTCATTCAAACATTTGGTAAGCATGGAAATTGTGCCTTTGCAAAGATCATTTGAGAAAACTATATACCAGCAAAAGACTGAGTGTAGACTCCTGTGGCACTCCAGTGCCTCCTTCCAAGTTGAACTATTATTTGAGACTAGACATTCAACTCTGATCTGCACTCAGACTCCATAGTTTTTTCTCTGGGTATGGATAGCATTTTCAGTCATGAGTCTTTTGGAATTGTCTTAGATCCTAGTATTGCTGAGAAGAGCTAAGTCTGTCAAAGTCAGTTCATCACACAGTATGACTCTTACTGTGTAATCTTCTGGTTCTGCTCACTTCACTCAGCATCAGTTCATGTAAGTCTTTCCAGGTTTTTCTGAAGTCTGCTTGCTCATCATTTCTTATAGCACAACAGTATTCCATTACATTCATACACTACAACTTATTCAGCCATTCCCCAATGGATAGGCATCCCTTCAATTTCCAATTCTTTACCACAAAAAAGAGCAGCTATAAATATTTTCGTACATGTGGGTCCTTTACCATTTTTTATGATTTCTTTTGGATGCAGACTTAGTATTGCCAGATCAAAGGGTATGCACGGTTTGATTGCTTTTTAGACATAGTTCCAAATTGCTCTTCAGAATGGTTGCATCCATTCACAACTCCACCAACAATGCGTTAGTGTTCCAATTTTGCCACATCTTCTCCAACATTTATCCTTTTCCTTTTCTGTTATATTAGCCAATATTATAGGTGTAAGGTGGTACTTCAGAGTTGTTTTAATTTGTATTTCTCTAGTCAATAGTGATTTAAAGCATTTTTCATATGAGTATAGATAGCTTTTATTTCTTCATCTGAAAACTGCCTGTTCATATCCTTTGATCATTTACCAATTGGGGAATGGTTGTAAATTTGGCTCAGTTCTCTAGATATTTGAGAAATGAGGCCTTTATCAGAAAACTCAGCTTTCTGTTTCCCTTCTAATCTTGGCTGCATTGGTTTTGTTTGTGCAAAATCTTTTTAAGTTAATATAATAAAAATTATCCATTTGCATTTCATAATGTTCTCTGTCTCTTGTTTGGTCATAAATTCTTCCATTCTCTATAAATCTGACAGATAAACTATGCCTTGCTCTCCCAATTTGCCTATAGTATCAGCCTTTATATCTAAATTGTGTACCCATTTGGACTTGATTTTGGTATATGATGTAAGATATTGGTCTGTGCCTAGTTTCTGCCATACTATTTTCCAGTTTTTCCAGCTGTTTTGTTAAATAGTGAGTTCTTATCCCAGAAGCTAGTCTTTGGGTTTATCAAACAGTAGATTACTATAGTCATTGATTACTATGTCTTGTGTACCTAACTTATTCCACTGGTCTCCCACTCTATTTCTTAGTTAGTACCAAATAGTTTTGATGATTATTGCTTTATAATATTCTTTTAGATCTGGTAAGGCTAGTCCACCTTCCTTTGCATTTTTTCATTAATTGCCTTGATATTCTTCTTTTTTTTGTCAAACAGCAAAATGTATTTTATTTTTTTTCATTGTGGGCATTGTATTATTTTTTCCTTTTTTTGGGGTGGTTATTTAGTATTTTATTTCCCCCCAGTTACATGTAAAAACAATTTTTAACATCTGTTTTTAAAACTTTTAAGTTCTAAATTCTCTCCCTTCCTCCCTCCCACCCGCATGTCTCATTGAGAAACCATGCAATTCTATATAGGTTATACATGTGTAGTCATGCAAAACATTTCTATAAGTCATATTGTGAAAGAAAACATAGACAAAAGACTCAAGAAAATAAAATATGTTTCAATTTGTATTCAAATACCAACAGTTCTTTCTCTGAGGATGGATAGAATTTTTCATCATAAGTCCTTCAGAGTTGACTTAGATCAGGCCTGCACAATATATGGCTTGTGGACCTGTTTTACATTCTCTACATTTTTCATGGGCCTCCCAAAATCTTTTGGCAGGTGCAAGTGGCCCTGTGTTGTTCAGGCCTTCCCTAAGGGAACTTTGCATAGTCAGTTTTGTTGAGGGATTTGCATTTTCAAGGGCCACCTGAAATTTTTTGGCAGGCAGTAAGTGATGTGCTGGCCATGAGTGACCTGGGATGTTGTATAGGCTTGTCTTAGATCATTGTATTTCTAAGAATAGATAAGTCATTCATGTCTTATAATATTGCTCTCCTTTGTATACAATACATTCACTTTGCATCAACCCATGCAAATCTTTTCAGGTTTTTCGGGGAGCATCCTGCTCATCATTTTTTATGGTACAAAGGTATTCCATCATAATCACATACTACGACTTGCTTAGCCATTCCCCTATTGATGGGCATTCCCTCAATTTCTAATTCTTTGCCCCTAGAAATGAGTTACTATAAATATTTTTGTGCATATAGGTCCTTTTCCTTTTTGCTTTTTATCTTTTGGGATACAGATCTAGTAGTGGCAGCAGTTTGGGCATAATTCCAAATTGCTCTACCGAATGATTGAATCAGTTCACAACCTCACCAACAGTGCATTAATGTCTCATTTTTCACACAGCCCCTCCAACATTTATTATTTTCCTTTTCTGTCCTACTAGGTATTGGTATGAGGTAGTACCTCAGAATTGTTTTAATTTGCATTTCTCCTATCAATAGCGGGTTAGAGTATTTTTTTCATATGACTGTAGATAGCTTTGATTACTTCATCTGAAAAATGATCATATCTTTTGATCATTTATGAATTGGGCAATGGCTCTTATTTTTATAAATTTGACTCAATTCTCTTATGTTTGAGAAATGAGGCCTTTATCAGAGAAACTTGCTTCAAAATTTTTTTCACAGTTACTATTGCTATTTCCCTCCACCTATTTCCCCCACTCCCTGTTTATTCTATTCTCTCTTTCCTTTTACTGTGTCCCTTCTCAAAAGTGTTTTGCCTCTGACTATCCCCTCCCCCAATCTGCCCTCCTTTCTATAGCCTCTCTCTTCCCCTTCTACTATCCTGTAGGGTAAGATAGATTTCTATACCCAATTAAGTGTGCATGTCATTCCCTCTTTGAGCCAATTCTGATGAGAATAAGTTTCACTCCTTCTTTCTCATCTCCCCCTGTATTGCCAATGCAATATTCACCGTGCCAATGGCAACTATGAATATGCTGGCATAGTTCTGTATCACAAAGTATAACAGACTCTCTATGTGAAAGACAGAACCAAAACATTTATTCAAACACCAGAAAGCCAAATCCCAACAACAGAAAGTCAAATCCATCAAAGCAACAAGGAAATTTATATACATTATCACTGCAGGGGGAATTGGCATTCCAAAGCACTTCTCACAAACAAAAACTCACAGTTAGCTGTTTCTTCTCTCTCCCTCAGCTCTAACTGCTCAGACTAACTTCCTTCCTCCTGCTCCACCCTTCCTGTTCCACCCTTCCTGCTCCACCCATTTGGCAAGCTCCTACCACTACAGACTTCATGCGACTTTTGCTTCCATGGGTCACATGGGCCTATTAATGGATGGGAAGATCTTCAAATTTACATTACCATTACACCCCACCTCTTTCCCTCCACTGCAAAAACTTTTTCTTGCCTATTTTATGTGAGATAATTTACCCCTTTCTGCCTCTCCCTTTCTCTTTCTCCCAGTATATTTATTTCACACCCCTTAATTGTATTTTTTAGATATCCCTTCTTATTCATCTTACACCTGTGAACTCTGTCAAATTTTCTATTCAGCTCTCATCTTTTCATCAAGAATGCTTGAAAGTTCTCTGTCTCATTGAATTTCCAATTTTCTCCCTGACGGATTATACTCAGTTGTCTGGGTAGGTGATTCTTGGTTATAATCCTAGTTCCTTTGGCCTCCAGAATATTATATTCCAAGCCCTCCAATCCTTTAATGTAGAAGCTGCTAAATCTTGTGTTATCCTGACTGTGGCTTGATTTTGACACTTGAATTCTTTCTTTCTGGCTGCTTGCAATATTTTCTCCTTGACATGGGAACTCTGGAATTTGGCTATAATATTCCTGGGAGCTTTCATTTTGGGACCTCTTTCAGTAGATATTCAGTGGATTCTTTTAATTTCTATTTTATCTTCAGGTTGTAGAATATCAGGGCAGTTTTCCTTGATAATTTCTTGAAAGATCATGTCTAGGGTCTTTTTTCTTTTGATCATGGCTTTCAGGTAGTCCAATAATCTTTAAATTATCTCCCGTGGATCAGTTTTCCATGTCAGTTGTTTTTCCAATGAGATATTTCACTTTATATTCTATTTTTTCATTCTTTTGGCTTTGTTTTATTGTTTTTTTGATTTCTCATAAAGTCATTAGCTTCCATTTACTCCATTCGTATTTTTAAGGAATTATTTTCTTTAATGAGCTTTAAGTACCTCCTTTCAATTTGGCCAATTCTGCTTTTTAAGGCATTCTTCTCCTCATTGACTTTTTGGATCTCTTTTACAATTTGGCCTAGTCTGTTTTTAAGGTTTCAGTGTTTTTTTGTTTGTTTGTTTGTTTTTTAGTGTCTCCTTTACCAAGCTATTGAGTTATTATTCATGATTTTCTTGCATCACTCTCATTCCTCTTTTCAATTTTTCCTCTACCTCTCTTACTTGATTTTCAAAATCCTTTTTGAGCTCTTTCATAGCCTGTGATCAATTCATATTTTTCTTGAAGACTTTCCTTGTAGGAGCTTTGAGTTTGTTGTATTCTTCTGAGTATGTGTTTTGATCTTCCTTGTCAATATAAAAACTTTCAATAATCAGAGTTTTTCTCCAAATTTTTCTCATTTTTCCTGCTGATTAGTTGACTTTTAAGTCTTTGTTAAAGTAAGGCTCTGCTGCCAGGGTAGAGGGCCAAGTTTCAGGGGTTTCGTGTAGCTGTTTTCAGAGATACTTCTAGGGACCTGTAAGTTTTCAGTTCTTTCAAGATGGTAATGATTGAAGGAGAGGTGTTTACTATTCTCTTGGCCTGTGCTCTAGTCTGTGAGTGACCACAAGTTCTCTTTTCTGTCCTGGAATTGTGAAGAGGGCTTCCATGGTGGCCAGAAACTCTGCTATACTAGTGTTCCTCCTCGTCCTTGGGATTGCCACTCAGGACTACCATCCGATCTGAGTATAGGCAAAGCAACAGAGTTCTGCCACAGTGCTAGCAAGAAGACCCCTGTAATCTCCTTCTGACCAGTTGTTTGACCTTCTTACTGTTTGTGGGCTGAGAGCTCCAGAAGTAGCTGCTGCTGCAGCTGCTGTTTCAGTCACTCTCAAGGCCTGTTCCTGGTTTCCTGGGGCTGGGGCTGTTCTAGTACGGCCTGCACTCTTACCAAGGTACAATAGACCTTTCTTGCTAACCTTCTAAGTTGTCTTTGGCATCTGTAGGCTGAGAGGTCTAGAAACCTCCACTCCTGCCAGTGATTCTGTTTCCCCAAGCTAACTATGCGTTTGTTGGGGCCCAGTCTTTTCTGGTACAGCCTGTGCTGGACTGCATTCCTCCCCCGCCAAGATGTAAAGGATTTTTCCTGTCAACTGTCTAAGTTGTCTTGGGCTGGAAATTTGTTTCACTCCACCTTTTTTTTTGGTTCCGCTGCTCTAGAATTTATTTAGAATCATTTTTAAAGGTATTGGAAGGGTTTGGAGAGAGCTCAGGTAAGTCCCTGCCTTTATTCCACCATCTTGGTTCCACTTCTTCCCTTGATATTCTTGACCTTTTATTCTTCCAGATGAATTTTGCTATTATCTTTTCTAGCCCTATAAAATGACTTTTTTTGGTAGTTTGATTGGTATGGCACTGAATAAATAAATTTAGCTAGAATTGTCATTTTTATTATATTAGCTTGGCTTACCCATGAGCAATTTATATTTTTTTCATGTTGTTTAGATCTGATTTTATTTGCGTGAGAAGTGTTTTGTGATTTTGTTCATATAGTTCCTGGGTTTGTCTTGGCAGGTAGACTCTCAAATATTTTATATTGTCTAAAGTTATTATAAACAGATTTTCTCTTTCTGTCTCTTGCTACTGGGCTTTGTTAGTATTATTTAGAAATACCAATGATTTATGTAGATTTATTTTATATCCTGCAATTTTGCTAAAGCTGTTAATAATTTCACGTAGTTTTTTAGTTGATTCTCTAGGATTCTCTATCATATCATTTGCAAAGAGTGGTGGTTTTGTTTCCTCATTGCCTAATTCCTTCTAATTCTAATTCCTTCAATTTGTTTTTCTTCTCTTATTGATAAAACTAACATTTCTAGTACAATACTGAATAATAGAGATGATAACGGGCATCCTTGTTTCACCCCTGATCTTACTAGGAAAGCTTTTAGCTTATCCCCATTACATGTAATGCTTGCTTATGGTTTTAGAGAGATACTACTTATCATTTTCAGGAAAACTCCACTTATTCCTGTGCTCTTTAGTGTTTTTAATAGGAATGGATGCTGTATTTTCTCAAAAGCTTTTCTTGCATATATTGAGATAATCATGATTTCTTTTAGTTTTGTTATTGATATGGTCAATTATGCTGATAATTTTCCTAATATTGAACCAGCTCTGCATTCCTGGTATAAATCCCAACTGGTCATAGTGTATTATCCTGGTGATAAATTGCTGTAATCTCTTTGCTAATATTTTATTTAAAATTATTGCATCAATATTCATTAAGTAAATTGGTCTATAATTTTCTTTGTTTTGGTTCTTCCAGGTTTAGGTATCAGCACCATATTTGTGTCATAAAAAAGAATTTGGTAGGACTCCTTCTTTGCCTATTTTTTCAAATAATTTATATTGTATTGGAATTAATTTTTCTTTAAATGTTTGGTAGAATTCACTTATAAATACATCTGGCCCTAGAGATTTTTTCTCAGGGAGTTCATTGATGACTTGTTCAATTTCTTTTTCTAAAATGGGGTTGTTAATTATTTTATTTCCTCTTCTGTTAATCTGGGCAATTTATATTTTTGTAAACATTCATTTCACTTAGATTGTCAGAATTATTGGTACATAGTTGGGCAAAATAGCTCCTAATTATTGCTTTAATTTCCTCTTCATTGGTGGTGTCTTCACCCTTTTCATTTTTGATACTGGTAATTTGGTTTTCTTCTTTTTTTTAAATCAAATTAACCAAAAGTTTATCTATTTTTTTTCACAAAACCAGCTCTTAGTTTATTTATTAGTTCAATAATTTTCCTACTTTCAATGTTATTAATCTCTTCTTTGATTTTCAGAATTTTTAATTTGGTATTTAATTGGGGATTTTTAATTTGTTCTTTCTCTACCTTTTTTAGTTATATGCCCAATTCATTGATCTCCTTATTCTCTATTTTATTCATGTAAGCAGTGAGAGATATAAAATATCCCCTAAGAATTGCTTTGGCTGCAGCCCGTAAGTTTTGGTATGTTGTCTCATTATTGTCATTCTCTTCGATGAAATTATTGATTGTTTCTATGATTTTTTGTTTGACTCACTCATTCTTTAGGCTTAGATTATGTAGTTTACAATTAATTTTTAGTATATCTTTCCATGGCTTTTTATGACATGTAATTTTGTTGCATCATGATTTGAAAAGGATACATTTAATATTCTTCTTTTTTCATTTGATTGTGAGGTTTTTATGTTCTAATACATGGTCAGCTGTCATGTAAGTGCTATGTACCACTGAGAAAAAGGTGTGTTCCTTTCTATCCCCATTCAATTTTCTCTAGAGGTCTATTATATCTAGCTTTTCCAAAATTATATTCACCTCCTTAACTTATTTCTTGTTTCCTTTGTGGTTATATCTATCTAGTTCTGAGAGAGGGAGGTTGAGGTCCTCCACTAGTATAGTTTTGCTGTCTATTTCTTCTTATAACTCACTTAGTTTCTCCTCTAAGAATTTTGATACTATACCACTTGGTGCATATATATTTAGTATTGATATTACTTCATTGTCTGTGTTATCATTTAGCAAGTTATAGTTTCCTTCCTTATCTCTTTCAATGAGATATATTTTTTGCTTTTGCTTTATCTAAGATGAGAATTGCTACCCCTGCTTTTTTTTACTTCATATGAAGCATAATATATTCTGCTCTAGCCTTTTACCTTACTCTATTTTTTATTTGTCAATTTATTTATTTTTAGTTTTCAACATTCACTTCCATAAATTTTAAATTTTCTCCCCCTCCCTCTCCCCTCCCTCCCCAAGATGGCCTGCAGTCTGATGTAGGCTCTACAAACACACACACACACACACACACACACACATATTCCTATTAAACATGTTTTCACACTAGTCATGTTGTATAGAAAAATTATAATGAATGGAAGAAACCATGAGAAAGAAAACAAAATAAAACAAACAAAAAAGAAAATAATCTGTTTCACTCTGCACTCAGACTCCATAATTCTTTCTCTGGATGTGGATGGCATTTTCCATTATGAGTCCTTTGGAATTGTTTTAGGTCCTTGCATTGCTGAAAAGGGCTAAGTCTATCAAAGTCAGTCATCGCACATTGTGGCTGTTACTGTGTACAACATTCTCCTGGTTCTGCTCACTTCACTCAGCATCAGTTCATATGTCTTTCAAGGTTTTTTTCTGAAGTCTGCCTGCTCATCATTTCTTATAGCATAATAGTATTCCATTACATTTATATACCACAACTCATTCAGTCATTTCCCAATTGATGGGCCTCCCCTCAATTTCTAGTTCTTGGACACCACAAAGAGAGCTGTTATAAACATTTTTTGTACATGTGGTTCCTTTCCCCATCTCTTTGGGATACAGCCCTAAAAATGGTATTTCTGAGTGAAAGGGTATACACGTTTTTATAGTCCTTTGGGCATGGTTCCAAATTGCTCTCCAGAATGGTTGGATCAACTCACAGCTCCACCAACAATGAGTTAGTGTTCCAACTTTCCCACATCTTCTCCAATATTTATCATTTTCTTGTTTTGTCTTGTTAGCCAATCTGATAGGTGTGGTGTGGTACCTCAGAGTTGTTTTGATTTTCATCTTTCTAATCAATTTTAGATTTAGAGCATTTTTAGATTTAGATTTAGAGCATTTTTTCATATGTCTATAGATATCTTTAATTTCATCCTCTGAAAATTGCCTATTCATATCCTTTGACCATTTCTCAATTGGGGAATGACTTGTATTCTTGTAAATTTGATTCAGTTCTCTATATATTTAGAAATGAGGCCTTTATCAGAGACACTAGTTGTAAAAATTCTTTCCTAGTTTTCTGCTTTCCTTCTAATCTTGGTTGCATTGTCTTTGTGCAAAAAAACTTTTCAATTTAATATAATCAAATTTATCCATTTTGCATTTCATAATATTCTCTATCTCTTGTTTGGTCATAAATTCTTCCATTTCCCATAAATCTGACAGATAAACTATTCCTTGCTCCCTTAATTTGTTAGTATCAGCCTTTCTATCTAAATCGTGTACCCATTTGGACTTTATTTTGATATGTGGTGTCGGATGTTGCTGTATGCCTAGTTTCCGCCATGCTATTTTCCAGTTTTCCTAGCTGTTTTTGTGAAATAGTGAGTTTTTATCTCAGAAGCTGGGGTCTTTGGGTTTATCAAACAGTACAGTGCTATAATCATTGGCTACTATGTCTTGTGTACCTAATTTATTCCATTGATCTACTTCTCTATTTCTTAGCCAGTACCAAGTAGTTTTGATGGTTGCTGCTTTATAATACAATTTAAGATCTGGTATGGCTAAGCTACCTTCCCTAGCATTTCTTTTCATTAATTCCCTTGATATTCTTTGGTTCTTTCAGATGAATTCTGATATTATTTTTTCTAGCTCTGTAAATTTTTTTTTTGCCAGTTTGATGGGTATGGCACTGAATAAGTAAATCAATTTAAGTAGAATTGTCATCTTATTATATTAGTTCAGCCTATCCATGAGCAACTGATGTATTTCCAGTTATTTAGATCTGACTTTATTCATGTGAAAAGTGTTTTGTAATTGTGTTCATATAGTTCCTGGTTTTGCTTTGACAGGTAGACTCCCAAATGTTTTATAATTTCTATAATAACTTTAAATGGAATTTCTCTTTCTGTCTCTTGCTGTTGAGATTTATTAGTAATAATAGAAATGCAGATAATTTATGTGGATTTATTTTATATCCTGCAACTTTGCTAAAGTTTTTTATTACTTCAAGTAGGTTTTTACTTGATTCTCTAGAATTCTTATCATCATGTTGTCTGCAAAGAGTGATAGCTTAGTTTGCCTATTCTAATTCCTTCAGTTTCTTTTTTTCTCATTATTAAAGCTAACATTTCTAGTACTATATTGAATGAATTACAGTGGTGATAATGGACATCCTTGTTTCACCCCCCAATCTTATTGGAAATGAATCTAGCTTATCTTCATTACATATATACTCTATGTTTCTATTTGTTTCTTTCAAGCTATTTGCAATATTTTCTACTTAATCTGATAATTCTGCAATTTGTCTATAATATTCCTTGGAGTTTTCATTTTGGGATCTCTTTTAGGAGGTGTTTGGTGAATTCCTTCAATGATTATTTTACCCTTTGGTTCTAGGATATCAGGATAGTTTTCCTTGAAAATTTCTTGAAAGATCCTATCCAGGTTCTTTTTTTTTTTTGATTATGGCTTTTAGGTAATCCAATAATTCTCAGATTTTCTCCCCCAGATCTATTTTCCAGGTCAATTGCTTTACCAATGAGATATTTTACATTTTCTTCTATTTTTCCATTCTTTTAATTTTATTTGACTCATTCTTGATGTCTCATAGAGTCATTAGCTTCCACTTGCCCAATTTTAATTTTTAAGGAATTATTTTCTTGAGTTAGCTTTTGTTCCTCCTTTTCGATTTGACCAATTCTACTTTTTAAGGAGTTGTTTTCTTCAGTGGATTTTTTTTTTCTGTTTGGCCAATTCTGTTTTTTAAGAAATTGTTGTCTTCAGTCAATTTTTGTCCTTTCTTTTACAAGCTGTTGACTTTCTCTTGTATACCTCTCATTTATTTTTCCAGTTTTTCTTCTACCTCTCCTAATTGACTTTTAAATCCTTTTTAAGCTCTTTTAAGAAGACTTTTTGGGCTTGAGATCAATTCATATTCTTTGAGGTTTCACATGTAGGCATTTTGACAAAGATGTCCTCTTCTGAGTTTGTGTTTTGATCTTCCCTGTCACCATAGTAGCTTTGTATAGTCAAGGTTCTTTTTTGTTTCTTGTTCTTTTTTGCCTATTTTTTGTGACTTAAAGTTGAGCTCTGCTCCTGGGGCATAGGGAACACTGTTCCAAGCTTCTTGTGCTTGGGGCCAGGGGCCTGGTCACTGGCTTTATGGACTGGGACCTCAAGTGTTAGTGGCTTCCTTACTGCACTGGGGTAGCCCCATCTACTTATGCCTCTTGTTTCCTGGGTTCTAGGGCTGGCAATTTGTCTTTTGCACTGGGGCTGGAGGTCTCATTGCTGGCCTGCTGTGCCACTGGCCCACTGAGCCAGGACCAAGGGGCTTTGGTTGCAGATCTGTGCTGTGACTAAGTCTCTTGCTGGCTTTCCTGAATACTGCCTGTGCTGGGCTGCATTCCCCTTTTGCCGAAGTGAGATAGATCTTTCCTGAAGTTCTTCTAAGTTATCTTAAGCTGAAAAATTGTTTCACTCTATTTTTATAGGAGTTCTCACTCCAGAATCCTTTTAGAGGCTTCATTTAAGGTTATTTCTGAGGGAAACTGGGGAGAGCTCAGGCAACTTCCTGGCTTCTCTCCACCATTTTAACTCCTATGCCTATTGCCTTTGTGCAAACACTATTTCTTTAGCTAAATATTCAACAACAATTTTATTAATAGTGCATTCTAATGTTTTGCCAGGAATTGAAGTCACATTCACTATCCATTAATTTGCAGACTCAACTTTCTTTCCATTTAAAAAAAATCATGACATTTGCTGTTCTTCAGCTCTGAGACACATCTCTAACTCTATACAATCTTTCAAAAATCACCCACAATGGTTCTACAACCACATCTGCCTGTTCTTCCAATGTTCAAAGATATAATTCATCTGGGCCTATTGACTTGAACTCAGTAAGTGTGTGGGTGGGACAAGATGGCCTCTTAGGCCCTTTCCAACTCTCAAATTGTGTGAAGGGTGGCTAGATGCTCTTTTACTATCCTCCTATTTAATTTGGTTTTCAACTTCCTTATAGTCATTTTTAAAATATAGATTTTTATTTTTCCCCTCAATTCAGTTCTCCCCTTCCCAGTCCAGGGATTATTCTGCTTTGTAGAGATAGTAGAAGAAAAATGACAGTTCAGTAGCTGTTCTTTCTTTTCACTCTATGTTACTAACCTCTGTCACCAACAGAATATCCTGATCTATGGTCTTTCTTTGTCTTTTTTATCCAATAACACTTAACAAAACATTTTTTTTAACCCTTAGCATTTATCAGTAGCCTAAATACCTTCTGAATCTTAGGATTCTTGATATTATGGGACTGTGGCATGCTCTTAGGATCTCTTTTCCATTATCTACATTTTCTTCCATATGTATATATCTTTTTCAAATCTATATTGTTTGCTGAGTTTCATCTCTTTAGACAATTTCTCTTCTTACTCCTCATCAATTCTTTCTCTTTGTGTCTCCAAAATTTCATTCATTCACTTCCTATCGCTTCTGGGCCAACTTTTCCCTGTAGAATTTTAGGCAAAGGGGATCCTACTTACCTATCCTTTCCTTGACTCCTTTGAAATCTGCTCTCTCTAAATCTAGGAAACACATAAGAGTACAACTGGATTTCTCCTTTTGCATTACAAATATTCATATGATGTGTTGTTCATTTCTCCTGAAAGTTCCCACCATTTTTGCTTCAGCCACCAGCTCCTCCTTGCTGGGGGAGAATCAGTTTAGGAGTACAATTTCATTATTTTATTCCTCCACCAAAGGTTGAAATTATTGTTAAAGCTAAGAAGTTTTTAGCTGTTCTGCTTTTTGGCAGTAAGAGAAAAGGTCTTACCGATGTCTAAGCCACCTTTTAGGCCACAGGGTTTGTATTATGGAAATAATTAAACTGATAAAAAAAAATCTGCCTTCTTTACTGGGCTGATAGTCATCCTGATTAATTGCTATTAGACATGGGTATGTGATAATGAACTTACCAATAAGAACTGAGTGTATGTTCAACGCTGTGCAGTACACAAAACAAGACATAGTTCCTGCCTTCAAGGAGGAAAAAGAGAAGAAAAGAGAATGAACATTTATATAGCGCCTACTACATGCCAAGAACTGTGCTAAGTATTTTTTATAAGTATTATCTCATTTGATCCTAATTCCAAGGTCATCCACTGCATTCCAGGCCTTCACTGGTCATCCTGACTTTTGTCCTGCTGCTGATTCTGGAAGACTTTGTGCGATTCTGGGTCATTTACATCCAAATCATCCAAGTCAAGATATTGCCCCATGATGTCATTGGTCCTCTCTGAAAACAAAGGACAAACAGCAATCTAATTGGATATTTACAACAACTCTGGGAGTTAGGTGCTATGATTACCCCCATTTTACAGCTGAGGGAACTGAGGCAAACAGAGCTGGTGTGGTTTGCTGAGAATGATTCAGTTAGCAAATATTGGAGGGCTGATTTGAATTCATGTCTTCCTAACTCCAGTAGGAGTTATCTATCTACTGTGTCACTTTGCTGCCTCTAAAAGACACAAATAACACATGCAAAACAACCACAAACAATACAAAGCAGTAAGTGATAAATCATGTAGTTCAGACTAGTGTTCTAAGAGTTTACAGACTCATTCTTGCTGGCCTTCCTGAACACTGGATAGGCCTTCAGTCAATTCTGTTAAACAAGCATTTATTTATTAAAGGTTAGCGGGGTACAAAGCACAGTACTAGAAGGATTGGGAAGATTTGCACAAGCAGAGAGGAGTGGAGTGGGCCTTCCATGAGAAGCAAATAGTGTGCACAAAGATTCTGGGGTAGGAATGAACATAAGGTAACCATGTAAACAGAAATGACGTCAAAGCCCGGTCATCATGGAGGGAGTGGAGAGTAAGTGGGCCATAGGGTAAGGTGGGGGCATGTTATGGAAACCTTGAATCCTAGGTACAGGAGCACTAAAATAAATAACACAGTGACTGAATTGGACTTTTAGGTCTGGAAGAGACCTCAGAAATCAAAGTTGAACATGAAGGTGCTTAAACGCATTCCAAAGAAAGTGTTATTAGAATTTAGTGGAGAAAAGCTTCCCAAAAGGGAAAGCCAAAAGTCTGGGGTCAGGGAAGCTGGGGAGTCAAGGAAGGCTTCCCTGGAGGGAAGTCAATTGTATGAATTTTGGCAAATCACAGCTTATCTAGATCTTCATTATCTATCTGTAAAATGAAAGTGGTAGGAGAAGTTAAACACTGGACCCAGGAGTTTGATCTCAATCCTGGCTCTTGACATAACTGGATGTTTGACCAATAGGCAAGTCACTTAATTTCTTTGAGCCTCAGTTTCTTTATCTGTAAAATGAGTTTAATTCTACTTGTGTTACCCTCTTCCTAAGGTTGTTGCAAGGAGAGCATGTGGTAAACTATAAAACCTGATATAAATGTGATGTATTATTGTCATCAACTCAAAAGTCTTTTCTAGCTTTAACATTCTCTGATTCTACCTACCAGAGAATCTTCCCTGTTTCTCATCCTTGTCTTGTCTCCATTTCCTGCACGTGTAGATACTTTGCTACATTTTTTTTCATGGTGGAGAAGCAGAAATGGAGAGGGCAACGCTCTGGTGACAAGTCTGATTGTCTCTAGAGAATCTCTTATCCTTTCCTTTGTGCCTATGTATGTATGTGTTTATGTGTGGCAGTTCTTTCTGAATTCTTTCAGGCTCATAATATTTTGTGGTTCTTCAGTCACTATAGCTGTGTCTGACTCTTTGTGACCCCATTTGGGTTTTTTTCCCAAGATACTAGAATGATTCTCCATTTTGCTCTCTAGCTCATTTCACAGATGAGAAACTGAGGCAAATAGGGTTAAGTGACTTGCCCAGGGTCACACAGCTAGTGAGAGTCTGAGGTCAAATTTGAACTCAGGAAGATGAATCTTCCTGACTCCAGACCAGTACTCTATCCACTGTGCCACTTAGTTGCACCTGTCAGAATATTGCCACACTTTTAATCAAATCTTTCTTCTTTTTTCTCTTTTTTCCTTTTTTTATTTGTTCTTGCCACATTTTCCCTTCTACCCCCTCTCCTTTCCATTTTAAATGTCCATTTTTTCTTCTTCTCTTTTTGGCACTTAAAAAATTTTTGTTTTCATTTTCTTCTCCCTGATCCCAATTCATCTTTATCTTTTGATTTAATTTGCTTAGCAATTTTATCTCAACAGAGACTTCCCTTTCCTAAGGAATCTTGTCAGGGATCCATTGGGTAATGTCCCCAAATCATGCATGTCACATTTCTATGACCCTTTAATGTTTTACAAAGCTCTTTCCCACAACAACTATGTGAGGCAGATAGTACTAGGGAAGAAGTGGACAAAATTATCCTCCCTAGATGACTCCGGAAACCAACTTTAGCAAGTTTCCTAGGACTGTCAGTTTCTAGTGAGACTCCACACCTCCCTTGCCCCTTACCCTACTCTCATTATACCATGAGCTTCCCTGACATGTTTAGGTAACACATAGACCCTTCCCAACTTGGGAACAGCCATTCTTCAAGTCATGTTGAGTCCATCTTGTTCTGTATCGGCTATTCTGCTGTAAATGATCCTTAGTGATCCACAAGACCGGCTGCCATAGCCAGAGTCCTCCAATGTCTCACTTTTGCCTCCTTTCTGTAAAAAAGACTTAGCTGCTGAAGGTGGTAAATTCCAGAGTCCTGGGAAAGTTCTCCTCCCTCTCTGGCCTGACGAGTAGATTTCTGAGGCCAGCTTGTCTCAGACATAAGTCCCCTATTTGTCTCCTATAACTAAGAATATACATTTTTCTCCAAGTATTTGATTGTTTTTTGTACAACCACCTGTGTTATTTGGAAACATATCAGTCTTGGGGTAGGTGCTGTCCATCTTGCTATCTGTCCTAGAGGGCTAGCTCTTAATTGACTCCTTATTGCTATTATTTGCATCAAGAACCCAAAATGGTGAGTAGTGAGCTCCTTGAATTCTTCCTTAAATGCCACTACAATTCAAGTACCTTTGTGTCCCTGTTTGTAGATGAGGGTCATCTCCATGCCATGCTGTCTGTACACTGTCCTCCACCTCCATTCAGAGCTGAATGTCCCACCTTGTGACCCTGTGCTCTGATTGATGAGCATTTACCTTATCTTACCTGGCATTGGTCCCATCATGCCACTTCCCAGCCCTCTCCATTTTCCAACTTCAACTTCTGTATGTGTTGTCTATTAGAATATAACCTCCCTGAGGGCAGAGACCATCTTGCTTGTTTGTATTTGTTTCCCCAGCACTTGCCACAGTTTCTTGCACATATTAAGCCCTTAAACTGAGCATTCTATAAGTCATATATATATATGTATATATATATTACTTAAATGAAAGGTAATATATATCTGTATATATATATGCATATGTATATATCCAGATATTTTGACTGCCTGGAAACCTATATTTACTGTTGCAGTGATAGACTTGATTGGTATTTTAACTTTTTATTTGGTTATTTTGGGGATTTGTAGGTATAGGCTGTACCAACGGTAGTGACTCAGGAGGAGGGGCGGCAAAGGATGATGTAGATAATTTTTGATTTGGACTTCAAAAATTTGGGTTTGAATCCTGCCTCTACCAATGGCTACTCAGGTGGCCTTGGGCAAATCACATAACTCTTTTGGGCCTCAGTTTCCTATTTTAAAATGAAGAAGTAAGGCAAGCTGGTCTTTAAGATTCCTTACACCTTGAAGTACATTATCATTCCATTTATCATCAGTCACTAGTTGTAACTCCAAGAGTAACAACCAACAAATCAACTAGTATTTATTAAGTACCTACTATGTGCCTGCATTTGTACCAGAAATGTAGGGCTCTTTCAATATTAGGAAGAAAATAAACAGCAGACTGTGAAATCCTTCACAGGCACACACACACACACACA
>CM053623.1:162291402-162311669 GCA_028646595.1 Phalanger gymnotis | reverse complement strand
AAAAAAAAACAAAAAAAATCACATATTGATTGTTTACACAAATTGGTCTTGGGCTGAGATGGCATTTGGGAAGGTGAGCCATACCATTCAGCACAGTGAAGAATCACTACATAAGTTTCCGATGTGAATGGATAACATATAATTAAGACTGTTTGGAAAACCAAACAAACCAAACCAAAAACAACTCTGCCAACCTGACAGAGCAAACAGGACCCAAGTGGGTAGTGGACTACAGGATAGATAGGCTGGTATCAAGACACATCTAGCAAATGCCCATGTCAGGGAATAGATATTTGACTTATATGTAGTTACTAGATAAAGTAAAAATATTCAAATAGTCTAAGAGTGTACAGAGTTGCTCAATTTGGGAAAATACAGTTCCAAGTAACTCTAACATAGTCCTAAGTAATTCTAACGCAGTTCTAAGTGATTCTAAAACCTCTTTTTGTGTATGAATTAAAGAGGGGCAGTGAGAGTATCCTACTAATGCAGATTTGAAAGACAAATGATTACAGAGAACATATGGAAAAACGACACCACAGACACAATTGTCCAGGACCACAGATTATAGTAGCCTTATGAAAAATCAACATTAGCACAGAATAAGCAGAGAAATTTGCTATTATAATTTTCTATTATAAATTTGGCCTGGAAGAATATATGAATGATGACTGTAAGTTGAAGTTCAAGGGGCTATTTTCAAAGAATCAATGTAAGGAAGCAAAGGTGGGGCCAAGGATGGAGGTTGTTTTGGATCATGAAAACAGTAAGCCTAATTTCATCATTAGTTAAATCACATTTTTATATAAGTATACTGCCATCAAGATGCAACCAGAAAAGAAGCATCCACTTATCCATTCATCTCTCTCTCTTGCTCTCTCTCTCTCTCTCTCTCTCTCTCTCTTTCCTTTTCTCTCTCCATGTATTTATTTATTCATTTATATAACTATTCATTTATCTATATTTTTTAAAATTCATGTTTGTTGTAGTTGTTCACTAGATGGCCATAAATATGTCAAGTGCACAAGAGGGAAGAATTATCATTTGGGTTGAAGAAAGCTGATGTTCAAGGAACCAGCATCAAATAAATGAGCGGTATGAAACCCAGGTTTGTTATTAAGAATTAAAACAAGATGAAAGTTTTGCTAAAAACAAAAAGAAACAAACATTAAACTTTGGTGTTCAGAGAACTTTGGAGAAGTTTGAAATAGAAACTAAACAGAGACTTGATAACTAAATAGAAAACTTGAACATGAGATATTCCAGATGAAGAATTTGGAAAGTGAAGAGCAACAGTATACATTTATAAGACTTAAGATATTTCTCTCAAAACCTCCAAATTTATTATTTATTTATTTTAAACATTTTTTTTTCTTTTCAAATGCTCTCCTTCCTTCCTACTTCTCCCCCAACCCATGAGAAAGAAAGCAAAATGATATCCATTATACAGGTGAAATCATGCAAAACACTTATCCGTATTAGCTGAATTGCAAAAAAAAAAAAAAAAAAAGAAATAAAGAAAGTTATATTTCATTTTGTATTCAGAGTTCATCAGTTCTCTCTTTGGAGATGGATAGCATTTTTTTTCATTATAAGTCCTTTGGAATTTTCTTGGATTGTTGCATTGATCAGAATAGCCAAGTTTTTCACAGTTGATCATCATTACCGCATTGCTATTATTGCACACAAAGACCTCCTGGTTCTTCTCATTTCACTTTGCATCAGCTCATATATGTCTTCCCATGTTTTTTTATGGAACCACCTACTCATCATTTTTTTATATCACAATAGTATTCCATTACAATCATTTGCCACTACATATTCAGTCCTTTCAATTTCCAATTCTTTATATCACAAAACGGTTGCTATAAATATTTTTGTACATATAAGTTCTTTTCCTTTTTCTTTAATCCCTTTGTGGTAACACTGAGTAGTGGCATTGCTGGGCCAAAGCATATGCATAGTTTTATAGTTCTTTGGGCATAGTTCCAAATTGTTCTTCAGAATGATTGGACTAGTGCGTAACTCCAACAATTTATTATTGCACCTATTTTCCTTCAACCTCTTAAGCATTTGTCATTTCTGATAAATGGTACCTCAGAACTGTTTTAATTTGCACTTTTTCATATGAATATAGATAGCTTTGGTTTCTTCTTCTGAAAACTGCTTGTTGCTATCCTTTGACCATTTATCTGTTAGGGAATGACTCTTTTTTTTTTTTTTGTAAATTTGATTCTGTTTTCTTTGTATTTGAGAAATGAGGACTTTATCAGAGAAACTTGCAGTAAACTTCTTTTGATATTACTTCATTGTCCATGGTACCTTTTAGCAAAATATGGTTTTCCTGATTATCTCTTTTAAGTAGGTCTATTTTTGTTTTTGCTTTGTCTGAGATCATGATTGCTGCTCCTGCCCCCCTTTGATTTCTCCAGCTGAAGCATAATACATTCTGTTCCAGGCTTTTATTCTAGCTCTGCACGTACCTTTCTGTTTTAAGTGTGTCTCTTGTAAACAATATACTGGATTCTAGTTTCTAATACATTCTGCTATTTGCTTCCATTTTATGGGTTAGCTCATCTCATTCACAGTTATGATTACTAACTGTGTGTTTCCCTCTGTCCTGTTTTCTTATGTTTTTCCTTCTTCCTTTCTCTCTTTATCCTGTCCCTCTTCAAAAATCTGTTTTGCTTCTTACCATTGCCTCCCTTAATCCGCCCTCCCTTTTCTCACCCCCCCCCATAATTCTTATCCCCTTCTCCTCCTTTCCCCTTATTGAGCAAGATAGATTTCTATACCCAATTGAGTGTACACATATATCTTTCCTTGTTTGAACCAATTCCAATGAGAGTAGGGTTCAAGCATTGACTGCCACCTCCTCCCCGCATATTTCCCCCTCTACTATAAAAGCTCTTCCTTGCATGCTTCTTTTATGGGAGAAAATTTTCCCATTCTACATCTCCCTTCCCTCTTCTTCTAGTGCATTCCTCTTTTTCATTTCTTTTTTTCCTTTCCTTTTTCCTTCAGAGATCATCACAAAATAATTGACTCACACTCATGCCTTCTGTCTATGTAGATTCCTTCTAACTGCCTGAATACTGATAAAGTTCTTAGGATTTACAAGTGTCATCTTCCCACATAGGAATGTAAACAGTTTAAATATATTAAGGCCCTTATGGTTTCTTTCATGTTTACCTCTCTTTCTCTTGAGTCTTATATTTGAACGCCAAATTTTCTATTCAGTCCTGGTCTTTTCATCAGGGTTGCTTGAAAGTCCTCTAGTTCATTAAACATCCATGTCCCTCCAAAGTATCATACTCAGTTTTGCTCGATAGATTGTTCTTGGTTGTAAACCTAGCTCTTTTCCTTCCAGAATACATTTCTAAGCCCTCCACTCCTTTAACATGGAAGCTGCTAGATTCTGTTTGATCCTGACTGTGGCTCCATGATATTTGAATTGTTTCTTTCTGGCTACTTGCAATATTTTCTCCTTGACCTGAGAGCTCTGGAATTTGGCTTTAATGTTTCTGGGAGTTTTCATTTTGGGATCTTTTTCTGGAAGCGATAGGCAGATTCTTTTCATTTCTATTTTACACTCCATCTAAGATATCAGGGCAGTTTTCCTTCATAATTTCTTAAAATATGATGTCAGTCCTTTTTTTGATTATGACTTTCAGGTAGTCCAATGTTTCTTAAATTATCTCTTTTTGATTTATTTTACAGACCAGTTACTATTTTTCCAATGAGATATTTCACATTTTCTTCTATTTTTTCATTCTTTTGACTTTGTTTTATTTTTTCTCAATGTCCCATGGAGTCATTAGCATCTACATCTCCAATTCTGATTTTTAAGAAAGTATTTTCTTCAGCAAACTTTTTTTGTACCTCTTTTTCTATTTGGCTTTTTAAGGGGTTCTTTTCTTCAGTAAATTTTTATATTTCCTTTTCCATTTGGCCTGTTCTGTTTTTTAAGGTGTTATTTTCTTCATTGTTTTTATGTCTCTTTTAGCAAGCTTTTTTTAGATATAAAGAAATAATTAGAGACTGGAAACAAAGCATCACTTTGATAGAAAAGAGTGAGTGAGATCAGGGGCAAATTATTGCCATTACTATTCAACATAGTTCAAGAAATGCTAGCTATAGTAATAAGACATGAAAAATAAATTGAGAGAATAAACATAGACAAAGAGTAGAGGAAATTATCACTTTTTTGCAGATTATATGGTGGTTTACTTTGAGAACCCTTGTGAGTCAATTAAAAACCTAGTTGAAACAATGAACAACTTCAACAAAATTTGCAAGATACAAAGGAAATCTACAAAATCAAGAGCATTTCTGTATATTGCCAACAGAATTCAGCAAGAAGAGATAGA
Source organism: Phalanger gymnotis (assembly GCA_028646595.1). NCBI lineage: Eukaryota > Metazoa > Chordata > Mammalia > Diprotodontia > Phalangeridae > Phalanger > Phalanger gymnotis. The sequence continues at coordinate 162,307,299 of CM053623.1, read as the reverse complement.
AATTCCAATTAAATTAACTACAGCCAGTATAAAACACTCGAGCATTTTCTTGCCAAGATACAAACAGGAACTATATGAACACTCTTTACACAAATAAAGACAAATCTAAATATTTGGAGAACTGTTAATTACTTATGGGTAGGCCAAACCAATATAATAAAATGACAATACTACCTAAATTAATTTACTTATTCAGTCCGCACCAATTAAAGTACCAAAGAATTACTTTAGGACAAATAGTAACAAAATTCATTTAGAGGAACAGAGGATCAACACAATCAAGGGAAATAATAAAAAAAGTGGGAAGGATGAGGGCTGAGCAGCACCATACCTTGGGTCTGATTCAGGTCTCAATCCACCTTGTATGTGGACTTTCCCTTAGAATACTCCTAAGAAGTTAACTCCAAAAATCTGTACCTAAACATGGAGCCATGAGAAAGGATTCAGGAATGCCTACGTGGTGAAGCATGGCTTAGGATGGCAGGTTAGTAGAGGGGGAGAGCCAGGAATATAAAGAAAATAATTGCTCCAGGAGGGTGATCATCCTGGATACTGACAAGAGGTTAAAGTCCAAAAGTTTCTGCCTAACATTATGGCGGCAAGGAGGAGATTCACCAAATGGCCCTGGCTTTGAACGACAGGATCAATGGGCTTATGAATTGTTCTTCAATTTTCTTTTCTGTAAGAATCACCTTGTCATTTTTTCAATTTTTCTTTTTTAGTTATTGCTGAGGGGTTTTCTTTTTGCATTTTGGAATTTAAAAAAAATATGCTTGGGGAGAGGCTTTAACTCTACCTACCATATTCCCAGGATCCCCTGAATAATTTCTCCAAATAATGTAACATTTCTTCCAGAAATTAGCAAGACAATAGGAAGTTTGTGAGTGAGATAAATGTTCTTATTACTCTCATCCAGTTTCAGATTCAGGCTGGTTTGTGAACCCGACAAAACCACTCCCTGAGAGACAATGGATAAGAGAGGAGAGAGTGGTGTAGACAGGAGTCAAGACAGTGAGACATTACACTTGCAGGGGAACTTGCAACATGGAGAAGTGACAGTTTAGAGGTTGGTAGAACCAAATGGACAGAAAACCCACCAATATTTATTAGTGAGACTGATTTGAAAACTCATCCCATGTTCTTCTGGGAACTGAGACTGATTCTCCACATATCTACTCTCGTCTACACTCATCTCCCTAACTAGAATAGGTTGAGAGAAGAAAACTACATTGTTTCTTCTTCCCCAGTATGATGGTGATGATGGTAAACAATCCCTTAAAGGCTAACTCATCCTCCATATCATGTATAGGTTGGGAGAGTGGGGAGAGAATAACAAAGTAAGGGAATGCCAGCCAAGGTGATATACAGTGGGGACTCTGTAGCTGTAAAGTCCTGGCAGGAAAACCAAAATTACATCCTAGGTGTTTCTTGTAATGTAACTGGTTGGTTTAGCATTTTGGCCAGTACAAAGAAACTTCCTATTGGTGCAAGAAATAGATAGACTGACCCTACCCAAATCCATTGTGATTATCAAGTTAAAATGGAGCACAAAAGAATGAGTGTCATTCCTTCATGCTTTGGTACCATAAAGAGACAAAAATTCAGTAGAACAAATTTAAATATCAATATTCCACCTGCTGTAAGTGCTGTCATTCAGATGGTACTGACCACTAAAGTGGTGAAACCATAAGTATGCATGAAATAGACTGAAGATGGTAATATATCAAGTGTCAAGGCTGTAGCCTAACAATATTGGGAATAGATCTCATCAGTCATAGGAAAAGCCTTCATGCTACTTTTTGTCAATGGTACCCTTAGCTCTAAAATATATAATGTATTGCAGATAAATAAGTATAGGGCTCTCTTTAAAACAAACAGACAAAAAAACTTCATCTTTAAGCATAGCTTAGATGAAATGAGAACTGAAATTAAGGAGCTATTTAAAAGCTGAAAAGTTGAAGATTCTAAGAACATTAAAAATATTGACAATTACAAATTCCTGAAGTTATACCTAATAGCAAAATGGATGATTAAAAATAACATTGATATCTCAAATGATTTTGAAAATGAGATGGGCATATTAGATAGGAATTCCAAAATGCCCTATTTGAGCTTGATGGCATGAATCTAACTTTCAGACCAATTATACCAAAAAAGAGTAATTGTTTTGGAAGGGGTAAGGCAAGCCAATTGGAGTTAAGTGACTTGCCCAAGGTCACACAGCTAGTAATTTGTCAAGTGCCTGAGACTGGATTTGAACTCAGGTCTTCCTGACTTCAGGGCCAGTGCTCTATTCACTGCACCACCTAGTTGGCTCTATAATTTTAAAAGTAATTTTTAATTATCTATAGATAGCAATTATCTATAGAGTAATTTTTAAAAGCTATTATCTGTTTTTGTTTTTTGAGACTGGGTCTTCCTGTTTCATTCAGTCTGGAAATGTAGCAGCCACTCATGGATGTGATCCCACTACTGATCAGCAAAAGAGCCTACAAGAATACAAGTTATTCCCCAATTGATAAATGGTCAAAGGATATGTACAGGCAATTTTCAAGCAAGAAATTAAAGATATCTATAGTCATATGAAAAAAATGCTCTAAATCACTATCAATTAGAGAAATACAAATCAAACCAACTCTTAGGTACCACATCATACCTATCAGATTGGCTAACATGACAAAACAGGAAAATTATAAATGTTGAAGAAGATCTGGGAAAATTAGAATACTATGCATTGTTAATGGAGTTGTGAACTGATCCAGCCATTTTGGAGAGCAATTTGGAACTATGCCCAAAGGGCTGTAAAAAAATGCATATCGTTTGACCCAGCAATGCCACTTCTAGGTCTGTATCCCAAAGCGATCATACAAATGGAAAAAGGACCACATTATAAAAATATTTGTAGCAGTTCTTTTTGTGGTGACAAAGAACTGGAAATTGAGGAGATGCCCATCAATTGGAGAATGGCTGAATAAGTTGTGGTATATGAATGAAATGGAACACTATGGTGCTATAAGAAATGATGAGCAGGCAGACTTCAGAAAAATCTGGAAAAACTTATATGAACTGATGCTCAGTGACAGCAACAGAACTAGGAGAGCATTGTACACAGTTACAGCCACATTGTGCGATGACTGATGCACTTAGCTCTTCTCAGCAATGCGAAGTTCTAAGACAATCCCAAAAGGCTCATGATGGAAAATGCTATCCTCATCCAGAGAAAGAATTATGGAGTCTGAATGCAGATTGAAGCATACTATTTGCTCTCTCTTTTTTGTTCTGTTTTGTTTCTTCTTTCTAGTGGTTCATCCCATTGGTTATAATTCTTCTTTGCAACATGACTAATGTGAAAATATGTTTAATGTGAATATATATGTAGACCCTATAGGGAGGAGGGGAAGGGGTGGGACAGAGAGAAAATTTGGAACTCAAAAGCTTGTGGAACTGAATGTTGTAAACTAAAAATAAATTAATTAATTAAAAAAAAAGAAATGGGGATAGGGAACTCATTACTACCATAGGAAACACATTCCATTTTTGGATGGCTCTAACTGGTAGCAAGTGTATTCTCTAATGTTGAATCAAGATCTGTAACTTCTAGCGAGGCAGAATTGAGATAATGAAATAAATATATAAACAATGTGCTCTAGGCACAGTGACTGACAAATCTGTATGAATGGGAGAAAAACAGAAGATCCCATAGCTAAGGGCAGGCAAAGAGAAGCTCTAGCAGAGAAAAAAATCCAACTGTGATTTCAGGGACAGTCCAACCAGGGACAATCAAGTTTTGGACATGGGAAAATGATCTAGGATTTGTTTTATCATTTGGTATATGAGGAAGTAATAGAAATTAAGATTATGTAGCCTTCTTCATACCCACAACACATTATTTATTCAGGCTTGTAAATGTCACAGATTTAAGACAAACAATACATTGGAATGAATTCAGAGAAAGAAGCACAAATTGCTAAACAGTAATTTGTGACCTACAAGGAAAGATGGAAACAGTAACATGTAAAATAATGTCTACACCTTGTATACAGGCATCCACAGGGTTATACAGAGAGCTACATATACCCTGTGTAACTCATATTTGATATATGATCATTTGGAATTTACACAAAGATAAAAGAGGTGATGATTTTACTTTGCAAAATGATTTCATGCCTAAGAGGCATTCATTCAGAGAAGTCCACCCCTTCTTGTTCTGGTAAGGCTTTTCTGCCTTCTTCATGAAGGATATCTGGGTCACATGTGTAAGAAAGAATCTGGGGCAGCTAGGTGGCGTAGTGAGCAGAGCACCTGCCCTGGAGTCGGGAGGACCTGAGTTCAAATTTGGCCTCAGACGCTTGACACATGTACTAGCTGTGTGACCTTGGTCAAATCACTTAACCCCAATTGCCCTGCTCCACCCCCCCCAAAAAAAAACAACAACAAAAAAGAAAGAATCTGCTCCTGAGCGTAGGATCATAGATACAGAGCTAGAAGAAGCCACCTAGCCAAATCTACGCATTTTGCGAAGGAGGAAACTAGGGCCCTGGAAGATTAGGTGACTTCCTTCTGGTCACAAAGATTGTGCACATCAGGGTAGAGATTTGACTGCAGATCTTCTGACTCTGCTTTCCATTGGGCAACACTGAAGAGGCATGTGGGCCACAAAGAGACCCTAAATTGAACGTGGATATATAGAGAGGTGTGAAGCCTCTACACAGGGGATCTTAACCTGGTCAATGAACTGGTTTTCAAAAATATTGTGATAGCTCTACTTCTATATATAATTGGTTTCCTCTGTAATCCTATGTATTTTATTTTATACATTTATAAAAGAAGGAGTCCATGGCTTTGCCTGTCTACCAAAGGGGTCCATGCCAAAAGAAGGGTTAAGAATGCCCTTAGAGAATCCTTGTATCCTGAGAAGTTGGTCTCACATGAGGTCACTGAAATGAAAAAAGAGCCATAAGGCAGCCCCTACCCTTGCTAGTACTAGAGACTGGCTCATCAGGGAGACACAGGCACCAAGAAGCCATTTGGATCCATCCTTTCAGAGGCCTTGTGAATCATTTAAATTGCATAGGTTTGAAAGAAAGTAGGATCCTCTGGAAAGCAGAGAAGAGTTCTGGATCAGTCAATTTATCACCCACCTGTGGTGTTCACCTGTTACCCAACTCTCATCTCTGCCTCCAAGAAGTTGTAGCATGCGCAGCAGCCACACAATGGTTAAAAGAAAACATCTTGGCAGATGGGCTAAACTTTAAACCTGTCGGTGAGTTAGGTGGATTCCTACCCCAAGCATGTGAAAACTTCCCTGGCAGAATGGGTACACGAGAACAATTTGTTACAAAAGTCATGAAGGAAGTTGAAGAAAGCGTTGTGGAGAGGTTAGAGCTTGGTCAGACATGGAAGACGCCAAGATCATCCACTGTATTTTAGGGCATCACCAGTTGTCCTGACTTTTGTCTTGCCACTGGACTTCAATGACTCTGGAAGTGAGAATGAGGCTGACAACTTTGGGCAAGTCTGCCTCCCTTAAATCTAATTCACGCATAAGTCAAGACATCACTCAAAAGCGACGTCATCAGTCTTCTTTGAAAACGAAGAAAGAACAGCAACAATCAGTCAATGAATTCAACTATGATGAACCCATACCATGGTTTGTTTGTTTGGTCAGGTTAAAGAAAACTTGTATCATATTCAATGTCTTATTAGGTTGAACGTTTGTAGGGAAGCTGAAGCTCCTGGTTGGCAGAGTAAGCCAAGTCAGATACTGACATTCCCAGAACTGACTTGGCTAGAGTTAAGAGACTGAAATTTCTTTTTTTGAGACATGAGTCAGATATTGGCATTTTTAGTATTTCATTCAGTGGGAGTATAAGCTAGAGAGATGTAATGAGAGAGTATCTCCAAATTATAATAAGTCCATTATGTCCAGGGATTGGTGTCCAATTGACACACGGGTTACCTGGATCTTTGCCAAGACAACCCCATATGGGCACATGATGAGTTGGACATGACTGGACAGCAACAACAACTTCTACATAAAAAAGGACTAACAATAGGATTTTTAGAAAAATCAAGATTCTCTAATACATTGAAAAAATAAATTGACTGGCAACAACAAAAGGTCCATTTATATGTAATTTATTTCAGCCACACATTTACTGTGGAAAGTGCAGTCCACTTGAAATGAATGGAAATTGGGTCTGGGAGAAATACAGAAACTTTCAGACTGTTGTGAAGACTTAGCTTTGACAAGGGAAGATGTAGAAACCCCATTGCCAGTTAATTAAAACAGACTGAACAAAGCAAACAACTAAGAACAAAGCTCAATCCTTATAAATGTCTTTCATCTGTGGTTATATGTTGTTACAGCCACCAGTTAATAAAATCTTGCACCATTCAAAGAACTGGAGAGGATTATTATCACTACTTTTATAGATGATGAGTTGACGCACAAAAGTTTCATTCAACATGCCCAAGGTCACCTGTCGAGTCAGAAGCTGAGTCAGGAATAAGATTTAAGAGATTTGCCTTCTGTCTCCAGGCCCTACTCTAACCAGGAAAGGACACTCCTTGTTTTTTGCACTGAGCAAGTAGCAGAAAGAGTACTCGTTGCTTTAATTTGGTTTGGAAGAGAAATGGTATCTTTGAGCACACTATATACTTGTAACCTGTGGCCCTGGACTACAGCTCTGGGTTTACATGTATCTGTTCAATCTTGGAGATGTCTCAGAATGTCTTCTTGGTTTGGGAATCACACTAAGGTTCCTTCCAATCACATTTGAAGTCAGCTTTCTTTTCTCCCCTCCATCTCCATCCATTGTTTCTAATGGGAACATCAGAATTTGTCTTATCTAGATCTCCATGAAAAAAAAATCATCAACTCCTATTAAAAAAGAAATTGTTTTATGTTACCTGACCTGCTATGTTTATATTACCTTTCTGTTATCTGACAAACAGAAAATGCAAAACTGGAAAGACTCACAGTTGAGCTCATAAGCTGTTGAGATACTCTTTTATCTTGATTTTGTAGTCTTCCACTTCTCACAGGGACCTACATTGTTCATTAGACTTAACTAAGATTGGGGGTTCTGCATGAGGGGAATGAACTTGGTGTCTCTACAGAATAAAGACACCTTCCTATACTGTTCATTAGACTTAACTAGGATTGTGGGTTACCCATGAGAGGAATGAGCATGGTATCACTGCAGAATAAAGATATTTTCCCTTTGAAGCAGAAAATTGGGAGAAAATCTTTACAACTTGTATCTCTGATAAAGGCCTCATCTCTAAAATATACAGAGAACTGAGCCAAATTTATAGGAATACAAGTCATTCCCCAATTGAGAAATGGTCAAAGGATATGAACAGGCAGTTTTCAGAGGAAGAAATTAAAGATATCTATGGGCATATGAAAAAAATGCTCAAAATCACTACTGATTAGAGAAATGCAAATCAAAACAACTTTTAGGTACCACATCTCTCCTGTCAGATTGGCTAAAATGACAAAACGGGAAAATGAAAAATGCTGGAGAGGATGTGGGAAAATTGGAATACTGTTACATTGTTGGTGGAGCTGTGAACTGATCCAGCCATTCTGGAGAGCAATTTGGAACTATGCCCAAAGGGCTATAAAATGTTCATACCCTTTGACCCAGCAATACCACTTCTAGGGCTGTATCCCAAGGAGATCACACAAGTGGGAAAAAGATCCGTATATACAAAAATATTTATAGCGGCTCTTTTTGTAGTAGCAAAGAATTGGAAATCAAGGGGACGTCCATCAATTGGGGAATGGCTGAACAAGTTGTGATATATGAATGTAATTGTGCTATAAGAAATAGGGAAGATATGGACTTCATAATAACCTAGAAAAACCTACACGATATAATGCTGAGTGAGCGGAGCAGAACTAGGAGAACATTATACACAACCACAGATACATTGATTCTGTGATGACTAACCTTGATAGACTTCGCTCTTCTCAGCCATATAAGGTTCAAAGACAATTCCAAAGGACTCATAATGGAGAGACCTCTCTACACCCAGAGAAAGAACTATGGAGTCTGAATGCAGACTAAGGCAAACTGTTTGCTCTCCTTTTTTTCTCTCTTTTTTTCTGGTTTTGTTTCTTCTTTCTCATGATTCATTCCATTGGTTATAATTCTTTTGTACAACTTGACTATTGTGTAAATAAGTTCAATGTGAAGTTATATGTAGAAGATATGTCAGATTCCATGCCATCTTGGGAAGGGTGGGGGGAAGGGGAGAAAGAAAATCTGGGACTCAAAATCATGCAGAACTGAGTGTTGTAAATTAAAAATAAAAAATCTTAATTAAAAAAAAAAGATACCTTCCCTTCTGATGACTTCTGTTTCTCCCAGGGATCTTGGGATCAGATATTTAGAGTCAGAGGGAGAGGCCATCTAGTCCAACCTCTTCATTTTATTGAAAAGGAAACTGAAGCTTAGGAAAGTTAGGTGACTTGCCCAAGGTCATACGGGTGCTGTTGTTCATCCTTCATTTTTGAAGAGGACCAATCATATCATAGATGATGTCTTGACTTACACATGAATTGGATTGAAGTGAGGCAGAGTGGCACAAAGTCATCAGCTTCATTCTCTCTCCCAGAGTCATTGAAGTCCAGTGGCAAGACAAAAATCAGGATGACTGGAGATGGCCTGTGATGTGGTGGTGTCTTTGATATCTGACTAAGCTCTAAGAACTCCATAGAACCTGCTTTAGCTGCCTTTATGGCCACTGGAACAAATTGTCCTCATCTGCCCATTCCACCAGGGGAAGTCTTCACATGCTTGGGGTAGAAATCCCCCTAACTTACCAATGGGTTTGAGGCCTGTCAGTTACCCACAACCTCGTTTAACCCATCTGCTGGGACGGTTTTATTGAGGAGTGGCTTCTGTGCATGCTACAGCTTCTTGGAGTCACAGGTAAGTGTTGGGCACAGAGGAACACCACTTTTCTCTGCTCTTTTAGTCTATGACCTCTTCTCTTGTTTCACCTTCCTGCATTTGCTGTAGAGCCAACCAGTTCAGCTTTACATTCTACTTGAATCCTTATCAACAGCCAATAATCCTTGCCAAGCCCTGACCCTGGATTGCTCTTACCATCCAGTTTATCTCCTCTTCCTTAAATGCTGCTGAATGGCACCAAAGGCAGTGAAACGACATATTGACTAGGTCCATTAAAATTAATATCACCTTGAAAGATTTAAGAATTCTGATTAATGCAATGACAAAAATTCCAGAAAACCAAGGATAAATATTGCTATTCACCTCCTGACAAACAGGTGATGGATTCAAAATGCACAATGAAAGTTGTTTTTTGGATATGGCTAATGAGGGGATTTTCTTTACTTGACTGCATATGTACTTCAAGAATTTATTTTCTTTTTCTTTAATGGGAGGGGGAAAGTACAAGGGCAAGAGAATTAATGTTTGTTAATGAACAAGAAAATATCTAAATTTATGTTATCCAATTTTAAGTGGGCCCTCACTGTTGCATGGCAACCTTTTTATTCCTTACTAATTTATTTTCTATCCCACCCTTCATGGTAGCTATTCTAAATCATTTCTTATTACCTCAAATCTTTTAAAGCAGCCCTTCCCCATTTAGCAGAGGTCCTTGCTTCTTTTACTGAGAAAATAGAAGCTATTCACCAGGAGCAACCTCTTGTCTCCTATTTCTGTCTCAAAATATCTCTACATTAACTCTCATTTTGCCTTCCTTTGCTTCAGTCTCTGAAAAAGAAGTGGTCTTTTTCTTTGCCAAGGTCTGCCCCCAATTTTTCCTTGAACCCATCTCCATTTATCTCTTATAGAGGCTTGCTTTTTTTTTGATTATTCCCTTTAAATCTCATTATTAATCCCTCTTTATCTATTGAGTCTTTCCTTTCTGGCCTACCAACATTCCTAGGTCTCCCCCATCATACAAAAAAAAGTACCTAATCTGTCATCCTTTCTCTAGTTATTGTCCTATATCTCTTTTCCACTTCATAAGCAAAATCCTAGAGAAAGCTTCCACACTTGCTTTCAATTCCTTGTCTCCCACTGACTTCTTCATTAGTTGAAATCTGAAACTTTCCTTCAAAGGTAACCAATGATTTCATACTTGTGGAATAAAGATTGCAGAATGAGGAATGATCTTTACATCTATAGGGTTTTTTATGCCACTACATGTTTTGACTTTGTTAAGTACCCCTTCTCCTTGCTCCTCTCTCTTCTCTTGGCTTTAGTGACAATTTTTTTCTGTTTTCCTTCTACTCACCTGACCACAACTTCTCAGTCTTCTTTACTGCTTTAAAGAGGCACATAATCACAGAATTTCATAGCTGGGGTTCAAAAGCTATCTAATCCAAAATGTATTCCACTGATACTATCATATACCCAACAAGTGGTCTTCTAGCTTCTTCTTGAAGACTTCCAGTGAGAAGCAACTCATTACCTTTCAGGCCAGTCCTTTCCATTTTTACATACCTCTAATTGTTGGAAAGGTTTTCCTGACTTTAAGCCTAAATTTGCCTTATCGTAAATTCTGCTCCTTGCTCCTGGTTCTGCCTTCTCGGGCAAGACACAAACAAATCTAATCCCTCTCTCACATGATAGTCCTTCTCTTCCCTGTGTCCCCCTCCCCCCACCCTGCCCATCCAGCCTTTTTTCTGGAGTAAACATCCCCAATTCCTTCAACTAATTCTTATGCTACATGAATTAAAGGCCCTTCCCAATTCTAGTTGCCCTCCTTTGTATGCTTTCAATTTTTTACCAATGTCCTTAAACTGTGTTAAGTTTAAACACATAGTAGTCACATGTGGTATGGTATGAGTATTTGTATCATATATATAATATATTATATTTATAATATATACTATATATAGTATATATACAATACATATTACATATACTATATATAGTATTATATGTGTACACACGTGTGTATATGTGTATATATGTGTGTACATATGTATATATATCAGAGTATATATGAGTATAAGTGGTATATGTAGAAGAGGATAGGGAGACTGTTGCTCCTTTTTCTTGGAAGCTCTGCCTCTTAAAATGCAACCCCATGTTTTAATTAGTTTAATTGACTGCCCTATCACATTGTTGACTCATATTGTTTATAGTCCACTAAAATCTTCAGAGCTATTTTAGACAATTTCTTGTGTAACCAATGCTTCTACCATCCTATATTTGGGAATTTTTGGAAACCATGTATGACCTTGTCTGTAGTAATAAAAATCATAATAGCTAGCATTTCTATAGTGCTTAAAGGTCTATAAAATGCCTTACTTATATTATCATATCAACTTTGTTGAATTTCATCTTATTAGATTCAGCCCCATGCTTTAATCTGTCAAGATACTGATTTTATCATTCAGCATGATAGCAATTCCACCCAGCTTTATGTTATCTGACCATCTGATGAGCATTCCAACTATGACTGTTCAAGTCATTGATAAAAATGCTGGATAGCACAGGACTAAACACAAATCTCTGAGGCACTCTTATAGATTACTGCCACCAAGCCAAATGAAGCATTTATTAAGTGCTTACTATGTACAAAGCACTACTGTGCTAATCTCTGGAGATACAAATAGAAAAATAAGACAGTCCCTGCTCTCACAGAGCTCAAATTCTGGGGGTGGGGATGGGAGACAATAAGTACTAAAGGTTTTTTTCTTTGAGTCAGATGGAAAAGTCCCATAGTCCTTAGGGTAAAGCAGCAAAACATATGCTAATGCCTATTAGCATGCCTATTCATTAATGTCATTTCCACTGATAAAATGATATGAGTTTCTCATCTTGAAACATTGAAACATTTGACAATGCCAAGAACTTTGGTGGAAAGAACTTTTTCTTTTTCTTTCTTTCTTTTTTTTTTTTTTGATGGGTCTTTAATAGCTATGGCTGTAGCATGTTCAGGAGCAGTTGGCAGGCTGTATCTATACAGGGATCACTTCACGTGATGATGGCTGAGAACACTGGGCTGAAAACAGTGCTATTGCCAAGGCTCTTGGTTTCACGATCCTGGGCTGTGCTCATTAAGGTCTTAGGGAAGATGGTGGTTGAGTTGGCAGTGGCAGTGATGGTAGCCTCTTGTCTCTCCCTTGCTGCTTCAGCTAGGTTAGCTTGTTTGCCCTGTGTGTGCCATTTGGTGGGGAGGACTGACCTCCTTCTCTATAAGAGCTGAATCATTAAGGACTACTCTTTGAATCTAGCCATTTAACCAGTTCCAAATTCAAATTATTGTATTATGGTCTAGTCCAGAGGTTCCCAAACTTATTTGACCTACCACTCACTTAAAAAAAATACTCAGCACCCCCTTGGAAATTTACTTCCTTTAACCCTTTAATGGCTTAAAAAAATTTTTGCAACACCTGAGGCTACTACCTCCCCACTGGATCATTTCAGCACCACCCGGGGGCAGTATTGTCCATTTTAGGAAACTATGGTCTAGTCAATTGATTAATTGACAAGTTAATTGATTGATTATTAATTAATTAATAATTAATTTATTAATCAACAAGTGTTTAAGTGTCTACTCCCTGAAAAAAATTCTTCCAGTTATGATTCTCAGAGTTATATATCCAGCACTATATATCTCTTTCTGAGCTCCAGTCTTGCCTTTTGGACATCTCAAATTAGATAGCCTCAGACTGAACATGTCTCAACAGAACTCATTGTCTTTGCCCCTAAACACTCCACTCTTTCCCACTGTCCTATTACTGTGCAGCGTTCTCTCTGCTGCCCAGGTTCATAATGTTAGTTACATCCTTGACTCATTACTTGTACCAATCCCATATATCCAGTCTGTTGTAAATCTTGTCATTTCTACTTTCACAATGTCTCCCATACATCTTTTCTCCACTCATATGGATAACTACCTTATTGAAAAAGGTTGAGCTGTGAATGAGAGAATGTGGAGGCATTGAAAGTAGATAGCTTTTTCTTCAAAATTTTTTTTAAATTCTATTTTATTCAGTTTTCCAATTTTAAATCCTCTCCCTCTCTCCACCCCTACCCTATCCAATGAGAAAGTAGGAAATACAATCTGTATTATATATATGAAGTAATGCAAAACATATTTCTGCATTAGATATGTTCCCAAAAAAGGACAAAATACAAGAAAAAGAAATAAAGAAAAAAATGTACTCTGAGTTCATCAGTTCTCTATCTAGAGTAGATGGCATTTTTCATCCTGAGTCTTTTGGAACTGTGGTGGATCATTGTATTGGTCAAAATTATGAATCAGAGTCTTTCATTGTTGATTATTTTGACCAGAGAGCTGCTATAAATTTTTTTATACATATAGGTCCTTTTCCTTTGTCTTTCATTACTTTGGGGTATAGGCCTAGTAGTGGAATTATGGGGTCAAAGGGTATTTAAAGTTTTATAGATTTTGGGGGCACAGTTTCAAATTGCTTTCTAAAATAGTTGGTCTAGATTAGGGCTTCTTAAACTTTTTCTGCTCACGACCCCTTCAGCACTTCTTAAACTGTGGATTGAGACCCTGGTCTAGATCACAGATTCACAAACAGTTCATCAGTGTAGCTCTTTCCACATACCCCTCCAACATTTGTCATTTTCCTTTACTGTCAGCAAGCAGAGGAACCTCTCCTCTCAAACCCCCAAGTCCTTGCTCCTACACCACCAAAACCTGGAGTTTTACTCCAAGTTCCCCAAAGCTGAGCAACCCCTATTAGGAAGCAAAGGTTCCTCAAGGACCCTCCTTTTTATCCACCAAATCCCCCTCCTCAATGACTCCTTGGACCTTTAATTCAGGTGCTGGACTTTACAGCTTCCCAGCTCTCCTTGGTCCTTAGTCCCTTCCTCTCCCCTTCCCAAATCCCTGACTCAACTACCCCCGAGTCCGTAACTGGGCTCTGAAACCATGGGGAGAGAAGAAAAAGTCTCTATGCTTGGTAAGCCCAATATATGTAATGATTTGGGAATTCAATTAATGCCATCTGAAATTTTCTGCTTGGATTATTATTGTATTTCTAAATTGTAGTAGAATTCTCCTATATTGTAAAAATTGAGTGACCATTGTGAATCAGAAATGATGTTAATCTGAAATTTGTTGAAACTTAAATGGAAAAAATTGTGTAAAATCAGTTATGTTAATTTATCAGCCTTGCTAACCCTGTTTAAAATGTTTTATAACTGCCATTTAGAAAACTAGGTATTTCTACCTTTACTTGTGGTTAATAGGAAGTTTACAGCTAAAACAATTTGTCTACTACTTATGAAACTTGTAAAGTTGTTAACTAGATTATTTGGGGTTACTGTTTTAATGCTAAAACCTAAAACTGTTAATTGATTACTGTATGTAGAAAGAAGGAATTGAATTGTGTAAAGCCTTATTGGGTTGGTTCTGCCCATTCAGAACAGTCCTCCTGTATGCATGGAGGGCAGCAGGCAAAGGGTATCAGTATTAACCTCTTCCTGGGCCCATGTTAATTCTCCTTATTTTGTAAAATTGCCAAGGCCCTTGCAAACCATGTCTATGGGCTAGTTCATCAGCCCCAGAAAAGAACCTGTTTGATTTATGTAGGTCCTAAACAATGAACTTAGTTTGCTGAGAAACCACAAGTTTATGTACAATAGATAGAAAAGATTCTAATGATTAATTTTTACACCAGGCCAAGTTTAAATTTGAGAGGGAAAGATGTTTAATGGAATCCCTTATGTATGTGAGTCCTGGTAAATCTTTATTGCTTATTGCAACTCCGTGAAAGTAAAAGCAACTGTGTCTGGCTCTGAGCTGAGATTGGTGAAACTTGCTGTTTAAGGCATAAGGCACTTGGGACCAAAACTAATTTTGTTTTGAGTTTGAATTTGGGTATAGTTATCTGCATTGAATCAGTATCTGAGAGAAATGCCACAAGCTACTCAGAGGGAATGGGATCCTGTACTGTTAACCGGTGGAGGTGTGCATTTGGGAAAAAAGCTGAGGGGACAATCTTAGCCTCAATCTAGGATGGGATCCTCCTGAATCAGTTTCCCCATTGTATTCCTTTGGAAAGGAATGTTCCCACCTGACTATTCCTGAGTTTAGCAATGAGGTGGAACAGATATTGCATGAACTGTAACTATATCTGAAATTAAACAAAGCCAAGGATGTTTTATCCTGTCACATTTGGTGTGTCACATGTCCCTGCTTTTTTCCTTCTATAGCAAATTTCTGTGATCAGAGCAAGATATGAGCTCTTTTGTATTGTCTTACTGGGCTATCTAATATTATTTTATCTAGAACTAGAACATGTGCAGAAATTTATGCAAACTGCTTAAGACTAACCTTAAGATGTTCTCTTTGTTTAAAAGGATTCTAAAAGCAGCAGTATTTTTTTCTGTGATCACTCTCTTACTGCTACCAATGTGAGATTTCATTACAACACCTTTTGGCTAAGAAACTTTGTGATACCAAAGAATTCTGCAATAACTGGGAATGTTGTTTGTTATGATACTTTGGGAATTTATGTTACTTAAGGACAATTTGCACCAACTTAATTTTAATAAATCTCAATTTTAAAGGTTTATTTTTCCTTTAAGGTGAAAAAGAAAGCTATCACTTTAAAAGTTTTCAACTAATTTTCTTCAGAAAAGTTTAGTGATTATTTCTTAACATCAGGATAAAATTTTTTTTCTTTTTTTAATTAATATATTTAGTTTTCAGCATTGATTTTCACAAGAGTTTGAATTACAAATTTTTTCCCCATTTCTACCCTCCCCCCCACTCCAAGATGGTGTATATTCTGGTTGCCCTGTTCCCCAGTCAGCCCTCCCTTCTGTCACCCCACTTCCCTCCCATCCCC
The DNA here is from genome assembly GCA_028646595.1 of Phalanger gymnotis. Lineage (NCBI taxonomy): Eukaryota > Metazoa > Chordata > Mammalia > Diprotodontia > Phalangeridae > Phalanger > Phalanger gymnotis. Next base: position 162,291,470 of record CM053623.1, on the reverse strand, counting down.
TTTTCCTTTCCTTTCTTGTAGGGTGAGATAAATTTCTATGCCCCATTGCCCGTGTATCTTATTTTCTA
>CM053623.1:162241343-162290902 GCA_028646595.1 Phalanger gymnotis | reverse complement strand
CTCTCTCTCTCTCTCTCTCTCTCTCTCTCTCTCTCTCTCTCTCTCTCTCTCTCTCTCTCTCTCTCTCTCTCTCTCTCTCTCTCTCTTTCTCTCTCTTTCCCTGTCTCTCTTTCTGTCTCCCTCTCTCTCTGTCTCTCTCGCTCTGTACATGACAGCCAATAAAATACTTGAAGACAGCTATGAGTCTTCTTTTCTCCAGGATAAACCCCTCTAGTTCTTTCAAATGATTCTCCTATTAGGTGGATTCGAGACCCTTCCCATCCTACTTGCCTTCTTCTTGATGATCTCCCAATTATCAATAATAATAATGATAACTCACATTTACATGGCACTTTAACATTTGCTAAATACTTACAGTATTCTTTCATTCATCCTCACAACAACCCTGGGAAGTGGGTGCTAGTATTATTCCCACTTTACAGCAAAAGAAACTAAGGCAAAGAGAGGTTAAGTGACTTACCCAGGGTCACACAGCTAAAAAGTATCTGAGGTGGCAGTCAAACTCAGGTCTTTCTGACTCTAAGTCTGGTACCCTATGCCATCTGAACATCTTCCTTCAACCATGACACTCAGAAGTGATACAATAATCCAGATGAGGGCTAACTGGGGTAGAGTATTAGGAAACCTCTTTATTCCTGGAAGCTATGCCTTTCTTAACGTCGTCCCAAATCACATTAGCTTTTTTGTCTTCCATACTTCGTTAATGTTTCACATGGAGCTGGTTGGCCACTAAAAACCCTAGGTATTTTTCCAGACAAATGCTATCAAACTGTGCCCCTCATTCCCCAAACTTGTACTTGTAAAACTGATTTTTTTAATCAAGTGTAAGACTTTGTTTACCCGTATTAACTTTCAACATTAAGTTCAGTCTAGTGTTCTAGATCTCAAGAACTTTTTGGATCCTCAACTTTTTGGCATCCAGTACATTTACTATCTCAACCAGCTTTATGTCTTGAGCAAATTTGGTGGTCATGATATCCATGTCTTTATTAAAGTAATGGATAAAAATATTAAAAATAAAATAGAAAAAACAAAACAAAACAATAGCAAAGGGCTAAGCCCAGATTCCTGGGGCACTCCACCAGAAATCGGCGGCAAAGCTGACATCATGTCTACTCTTTGAATTCAGCTATTTGACTATTTTTGTTGCCGTTCAGGCATTTAGTCATGTTTGACTCTTCGTGACCCCAAGGACTGTAGCACACCAGGCCCTTCTATCCTTCACTATCTTCTGAAGTCTGTCCAAGCTCATATTTGCTGCTTCTAGCACACTATCTAGCCATCTTACCCTCTGCTTTCCCCTTCTCCTTTTGCCTTAATCTTTCCCAACATCAGAGTCTATTTCTGAGTGCATGTAATTCTATTGTCATGTTATTCATAACTCTTCATATTTTTCTTGAGAATTGTATGAGATACTTTTTCAAATCCAATCTACTTCATCAAAGTAGATTGTCAGATATCAAATCTACTTTATTCTAAAATTTAGGTAAACTGTATTTTTAAAATAAATCTATAGATAAGGCAATATATAGCTGTATTTATTCTATTGATTAACCAGGAAGGCATTGTAATATGTGAATTGATTCTGTACTTGAACCTCAAATCTCTTTAGAGTCTATCTGGTTACGCAAATGTACGAGTCTTCCATGCAATAAAGCCTTATATCTCAAGGTAGCTTGACTATTAAAATCCACACGAAGAAGTGTTTTGAATTTAGTTTAGTGGAAGGATATGTTACCTGAGGGTGTTCTGCTCAAAAGAAGGTAAATTTTGATGGCCAAAAACTACCTAGTTAACTTGGAATTTACTGTCTGGATTTCTTTCTCAAAGACCAAGCCTTAAACCCATTTAACTCTGGATTTCATGAATTGGACAACAATTGGTCCCTGCTCAATAGTTATTTTTTGGGCCTCCTGGCTCAGATAGAATGCAAATAGTAACTATTTCTCTCTTGGCCAGCAACCCTGAGGGTCTTCCCTTCCCAGTTTGATTTTTTTTATAGAAGGGCCCATCCCTTGACTCACTTCTTAAAGAGGCTTAGTCACTGAATGGGGATTGCTTCATTCAAAGTGAGAAGCTGAAAAGGCCTTAGCTTAAAAGGGCCAAGGGCTTCCACTACATCCTGGGCCATCTCTGGTCATCCTGATCAATTTCTGGCCACTGGACCCAAATGGCTCTGTAGGAGAAAGCGAGGCTGGTGATTCCCTCACTTAAATCAGCCAATTGCAAGTTATATCATCATCTCCCTGATATCATGGTCCTCTTTGAGAACAAAGGACAGGCCACACACATTTGGGATGATATCAAATATTGCTCAGAATTACTATGGCTCTGCCCTTTCACTTTGAACCTTGAATTTTCTCTCTCTGTTTAATACACCCCTCCTCCCCCTTCCCCCACTCATAGAATAGAGGAAATCAAAATATCATATGCACCTAATTTAATAGATATAGACAAATGAAAGAAAATCTTGTTAAATACTCCCAAATGGAATGCTCTGCCCAACCATCTCCTTAAACACTTCCCAATTACCCTTCTTATTCTGACTAGTACAACCAGGGATTTCTGAAATTCCCTTACCACAAATTGTGGAGAGAATAGTTAATAAATCAGGGAGAGGGGGATGTCTGTAACAGTTGTCTGTAACAGCTTCAGCTATGTATTTAAGAATATAAACCAGCAAGGCAAGGGCTTTATGGGAAGAGTGTTCTGTCTTCCCATCTCTAGATGACTATACCCTCTCAAGATTTTTGAAAGTCCTTGGAAACCTCCTGTCATTTAGATCATTGCTTCTGCTCCTGGCCTGGTCACTTACACAGTACTGATTTGGGTATTGCCCTTACTCATTGCACATAGAGGAGGTAGAGGCTTCAACTGTAACTTCTGGCCCTACTCTGAATTTGGTTTCTGCTCTCTTGCCATTGGTCTTGGTCATCACAGGTTGAAGGGTGGATCACAGCAGCTCAGGAGTCAAATTCCTAAAGTCTACTGCTTTTATCCACATAGCAAGTCTGACTGTAGTGGCTCTCTGTTCCCTCTGGCCTGAATGTCGAATAAGAGATCTCCCTTTAGGGGAAAAAAAGAAGGGAAAAAATCCAATTCTTCATGCGGAGTCTACACCTCATTCCTTCCTCCTATCCTTTATCAGAGTGTGGACACTTTAGGTAGGAATATCTTTTTTTCCTACTATGTAGTTTCTTGTCCCCTGGGTGCTCACTCCCCCAAAACTCAGTGACAGAGAAAGAGCATAGTTATCATCAGCAATATCCTTTTAAGCACTCAAATTATCATCACACTAGGCCATGAGGGAAACAGTAATAATACAGACAAGATAAAATCCATGTGTAGGCACAAGTTGCAAACGTAATCATAACAAAGAAATGAAGAATGAATTAAGCTCCTCTCTGATTTCAACAACCTGAAGACAGAGACTCTGAAATTAGATGCTTCTTCAGGACTCACATATGCTTTCTCTCTTGCTACCTTGAAAGGGGATTTCCATGCCAATGCTGGTGCCTCTGTAATGTTCCTGAGGTGGTTTAAGAGTAACTTTCCCAGAGACTTTCTTTTCCCACCTATTGCCCTTATGAGCTCTAACTGATGAGCTGTAGGGAATGACCTATTGGGTCAGACTTGTCAGGGAACTCTTTTCTTCCAGTACAGTGTTCTCTTTAGGTTACTGGGACCAATACATGCACTCTAGGAAGGCATTGTTGCTTCTCTCTGTGGGGTTACAGAACTTTCATACGGAAGTTAAAGGCCTGGGTTTAAATTCAGCTTTACCGCTTCCTATCTGCGTGATATTAGACAAGTTATTTAGCCTCTCATGGGTCAAAGTTTCCACAGATACAAAGGATGGATTAAAAGACCTCTAGGTTCCTAACATTTTTCTAACAATTGTTCTTTAAGCATTTGATAGGCTTTACTTGTAAATGCATTTGGATAGGGTGACTGTTTTCTTTGGTGATTCCCTGATGGATTATACAATTTCATTTTCTGTGATTAAGATCTGTATTTTATGTACAGTTAATTTGAGTTTCTTGTATTTTTTTTAATTTCACTTCAGCTAGCATATGATTATGCATAGCAGATTCCAATACTTCTTTTTTCCCCTTAATTGTGATTCACTTTATTTGTTTTCCTTATAATAACTTGGTTTTCTCTCTTTTTTTTTCTTTTGGGCAGGTTTGCAAAAGGTTTATCAATTTTGCTAATCTTTTCAAAGAGCCAGTTTTTAGTTTCTCTGCTCTTTTGTTTTTCATTTCATTTATTCTCAATTTTTAAAGATTCCTTTTCTGTGCTTATTTTGGGTATGTTCATTTATTTTCTAGTTTAAAAATTATATCCTTATTTCATTAATCATTTTTTTTTCTATTTTGCAATTTATGTCATAGATATATTTTTACCCCGGAGGATTACTTTTGTTTATCCCTAAAATTTTGATACGCAGCCTTATTATTGTCATTCTCCTTCATGTAGTTATTAATAATTTCTATGATTTATTCCTTGACTCAATTATTCAGGATGTCATTAATAAGTCTCCACTTAGGCATATTTTATTGCCTCATTCTCTTTATTGATTTCTATTTTTATTGTGTTATAATTTGTGAGGGATATGTTTAATATTTTTCCTGTTTATATTAATTTATAATTTCTCCTTGTCTTAACATATGATCTACTTTTCAAAGCTACCATACGCTGCTTTATAATATATTACTTCCTTAATGTTCCCATTTGGAAGACACCACAAGTATTTCAACTATAATTCTCCAGGGGTTTGTTTAGTTATATATTTTCTATTTTTTTTTAAATTTTCTGTTAGATTTTTTTTCTATTTTGAGAGAACATTGAAGTTTCTTACAATTATTTTGTTATTGTTCATTCTTTGTTTTTTACTATGTCTTTTTGTGATGCCGTTAACTTTTCTTTTATGGAATTAGATATTATTCCATTTAGTGCATGTATTTAGTACTGATATTGGTTCCTTTTCTCTGATTCCTTTAATGTAATTTCCTTGTGAAGCTCTCTTGTTAGTATGAATTTTAATTTTTTACTTTGTCTGATAGCATGGTTACAACTCCTGATTTTTTGAATCACCCGATGCATTGTGAATTTTGCTCCAGCCTCCCATTTTCATTCTGTATGTTTATTTTTTAGATGTGTTTGTTGTATATAGCAGATTGTTAGGTTTTGTTTCCTAATTCATTTGTTACTCTCATTTTATTAGATTGTATAATACATTCACATTTGAAGTTGCAGTTGTTAAACTTGTTTTTCCCTCTGTTTATTTATTTTAAATTGATTTTTTCTTTTCTTCTTTCAAATGAATATTTTGTCCTCATGATTAGTTCTGCCTTTCCTTCTTTGATGCATTTCTATTCCACTCCCTACCCTCTATGGTCTATCTTCCCTATCCCAAGTTTTTTGAATTCACCTAACTTTTAATTTTTCTTTTCTTTTTACTTATCTATCTCCCTTTCTTTTGTTCCCCGGTTAAGCAAGTAATTTAAAATTTTCACTCATTCATTCATTTTCAATCTTTCATTTAAAGTAACATTTGTTTGTTGAACCATTTTTTGAAAAATTAAAAAAAAATTCTTGCTTTTTCATTATTTCTCTTCCTTTCTGGTCTACTATGAATTTTATTGTTTAATTCTTGAGCTATACTCTCACTTGTTCCCTTTTTATTTCCTTTTTGTCTCTAATGAGGGTAAAGTGAGCACCAGATTTGAGTTTCCTTGTATATCTCATTTCTATATTAGTCCTTTGCAGTTCTCTCTATTTGCTTCTGTGCTTTGCTCTTAGACATATCAACTAATGAAGGAAACTATCTGATGAAAACAAAATGTTGTATGGTAGGAGTCATGCTGTGCACAAAATCATAAGGCCTGGTTCTACCCCCTGCTTTTACAATGATCAGTCTCTACTCCTAAGGCCATGTTATTCTTTCTCTGGCTTTGTGCTGCCTTATCACTATGGATGATAGCTGCTGTTTAGTTTTTATGCATCTCCTTTCCTGGATTGGGATGTAGTCCTAGGACATAAAACTGTTTCTTAGAGAAGGTGGTTCCTGAATGTACAAATTCCATCTAGATGAAATATATCATGAGGTTTTTCTCTCTTATCACGCATACTACCACTCTTGTGGAAATGCTCTTTAATGAGGCTCTTTCCTTATTCCTTCTGGATCAATAACCTTTCTTTTATTCTCTCATTCTAGTCTTTCCATTCTATCACTTTTATCCTATTCTCCCATGGTGTCAACACTCTTTGAGAGACTAAAGGAATTATTATCCTTTCAATATTTATCTAAATACTTGAGGGTATGTGTGTCTGTGTGCATTCATCATCACTTACCTCTTTTTCTTCCTTTTCTACTATTTATATCCCCCTTTCCCTATATTTTAAGCCCTCTAGAAAAGAATTCCCTAATTTACTATGGATTTAGCTCATGGAATATGGGATAATTTTCTCTCTCTCTCCTTTTTCTGATTCCTCTTAAATCTTCAGTCCAGCAGGTCCTTTGTGGCCTTTGATGAACACTCCTTGTTCTTTTACCCCACAGTTCAGTCTGTCTCTGTCTTTCTGTGTCTATCTCTTTGTCTCTCCTTCTCAGCCTTACCCTGTAAATGTGAGAAAATTTATTTCTTAGTCTTTTCTTGATAACTGCATTTATTCACCTCCCTTCTGTTTCTACAGCATGTGTGTGTGCGTGTACGTGTGCATGCATGCGTGTGTGTGTGTGTGTGTGTGTGTATGTGTTTGAAAATCAAATAATCTACTAGCCTCTGATTTTTTAAAATCTGTTTGGTTTTTTTTTTTCCCAGGAGTACCTCAACTATTTCATTGAAGGTCTGTTTTTTGTTTTTCTGATTGATGACTAACCTCAGGATTTCAGGATGTTATTTTGGGTTGCACTTAAAGGTACTTCACTTGTTTGGGAATATATTGTTTCACAGAATAGTAGATTTAGAGGTAGAAGGGACTTTTAGGGTTATCTTAGTCCAACCTCCTCATTTTTTTCAATGAGGACGATAAGGCCCAGGTAACTTAATTAACTTCCCCGAGGTGATATAGAGAGCTAAAAGTTTGAGCTCAGGTACTTATTGGATTTCTTATGAATACTCTTATAGAATGTTCTGGAATTATTCAGTGAAAAGGAATGTTTTTCTGTCACATTTGGAGGTCTCCTCTTGGTTGATTGCAAAATTTATCCTTATTGAAATTATGGAATTTTACCACTATATGCCCAGGAATATTTGTCTTTTTTTTTTTTTTTGGCAACAGTCTGTGGATTTGATTAATTGGTTTGTTGTATTTATTCCAAAGTTTTGCTTACTTTTCTCAGATTATTTCCTGCAATATACTATTCAAGTTTTTAAATTTTTATGTTCTTTTGGGAGGTCTGTAATCCTTAAGTTATTTCTGCACCCTGTCTTTGAGGTCAGTTGCCCTAATTTTATGATCCTCTATGTTGGTCCATCTACTGCTTGTGAACTAGATTTTTATTCAGACTTTCTTGAAGTTTTGATATTTTCTCTTCTATTCCTAGTCAATTGCTTCTGGTTTCCTTCCTCATTCTTTGGCTTCTGCCCCTTCCACTGCTGCCCAGGCCCTAAGGCTGGGCATATTGGGCATCTTTAGCCTCCTTGTACTGAGGAGTTTGGGGGCCTGGCATGCTTCCCTTCCCAGAATAAATTCTCAGTGGAGAGAATAGGATTCCAGTCTCCCTTTTACTTAAGCATGGAAGTTCTTTCTCCTCTAGCCTGTCCCTCTATTTCCTTCTCTTGGCTAGGCAGAAACATTTTGCTGCTTCTTGTAGTATCCAGGCTGAGCCATATGGGGATTGTGTAGGAATCTATCTGCTCAGCTGGTCCCTGAATCACAATCCCACAAGGCTGATTATGTTCACTACAGTTGGTACACAAAGTGGGTGGGGGAGGGTGTTAGGAATGCTGAGTAAGAATACAAAATATTCAAATTCTCCATTGTTGTTACGTGAGATTTTTACTTCGTGTAATGTTTTTGTCTTATCTTGTGGATTCAGCTTTGGTTACTCATGTCTGGTACGTAACTTTTTTTTTTAAATTGAGGTTTTTAGATTATAGAAAACAAGTACTCCACTCTCTTGTTTGTCATATGATCTCCATACCTTAATTCTGTCCTATTCGAAACACTCCCTCCCTTTCCTTTTCATAGAATTGCAGTTATATGGGGACTTCAGAAGTCATCTAGGCTACCACCTTGTCTAATGCATGAATTACATGGGAATTCACAAGCTAAAATTTGTTTCTCTGTAAATGCCATCCCTTGGTCTTTGTTTAGAAGTTATGAATAAAAAGAGTCCACATGTGAAAGTAGTGGTGTTTGCTTTATACTAAGCCAATTAGCAGAAAGTCAGCTACTCTCTCCAGGAGGCAGCTAGAGTAGCTAGAGTAATGGTCTGAGTCAGGAAATCCTGAGTTCCAATCTCACCTCAGATATTTCCTAGCTATGGGACCCAGGGAAATTCAATTTTTGTGTGCCTCAGTTTCCTTATCTGCAAAATGGGGATAATAATAGCACCTACCTGCCATGGTTGTTGTGAGGATCGAATGATAATATTTATAAAGTGCTTCTGGCATGTAGTAGACATTTTTATTAAGCCAATTAATACTGGTTTCTTTCTTCCATCTTTCCTGTGGTCTGAACCCTTTGGCTCATTACTTTGTCAAATCGGCCTTCAAAAATATTGAATTCTCAGCTCAGTGCCTACATAGTCACACATCCCTGCTCTGTTTTGTTTGCTTAGAGAAAACCTGGTAAAAATGTTCTCTCTGCCTCGAGAAGTTATAAAATGAGTTGACGACTCTCTTATTTAGCTACAAGTTCCCAGCCAAAAAGATTGTGCTCTGGCTAAATCTTCAGCGTTAAATACATCTCTCTACCTTCTTGGATACTTCCTCTTAATGTTTCATTCAAACAATAATGCATATGATTTAGTACTGGACGTGGCTTTATCACATTTGTCAGCTTTAGAGACAAAGTAAATGTTTAAACACAGAAGAGTAAACAATATTTTTAAACAAAATAAACCTGCTATGACCTGGGGAAAATATCAGATCTACTGTTTTGGGAAAGAGAGAAGTGGAAAGGAGAGAAGTGAATTGAAGAATCATCACCTTTGGTCTCTTTTTCTTTTTTTTTATTTTGTTTTTCGAGTGGGGAATGCAGGGCAATTGAGGTTAAGCAACTTGCCCAAGGTCATACAGCTAGTAAGAGTGCCAAGTGTCTGAGGGTGGATTTGAACTCAGGTTCTCCTGACTCCAGGGCTGGAACTTTACTCACTGTGCCACCTAGCTGCCCCTGTGGGTTTTTTTGTTTTTGTTTTTTCATTAATTAGTTAATTAATTTTTCTTTGGTCTCTTTTTTGGACAAGTTTTAGTAATTCAGATTCTGCTCCGCTTTGCTTTGTGTATGATTTGCCCATACTACCTCTGCAGCATCATCTGGTGTTGGGGACTTCATTGGGTGCAGTTCCTTTATTCCTCCCATGGACCTCCACTACCTCCCCTTTTAACTCAAAGTCTCTAAGCCCTTATCCAACAAATCCAAAAGATGAGAGGAATTGACTTTCTTAAAGAGTCCCTTTCAGCCCTTCTGCCAAATCTCAAGGCTAGAAGGGCAACATTCCCCACAGGCTGAAGAGGAGGAGGCTAGATGACTGATTTCTGCCAGAAGACATCAGGTACTAGAATTTTGGTCTCCTTGGTGACACCTGGAGGAGGTGTGGCTAAGCCGGCAGTATTCATATACTATCCCTTCAAATATTTCATGGAATTATAGGATATGAAAGCTGAACAACAGAGATGATTTAATCCAATCTTATTTTACAGATGAGGATTTTGAGTTTCAGGGGGCTTACAAGGTTAAAGAAGCGGAGTAAATAGCAGATTTTGAACACTATGACTCCAAAATTTAATACTCTTTGATTACATCTATAGTCCCCCACCTCCGGCTCCAAATTCTTCGGGTTAACTCTCCTTAGTTTCTTACTTGCCTTGGGAACTCTTCTTTGCTAGGAACTCAGTTTTGCCTCTCCTCTTTCTAGGGAAGTCTCCAAATCTCCATCATCATCACTGAATTCAGAGGCAGGTTTGAATCCTAACTGTTGCCTTTGAGTCACTCTCTGCTCCTTTCCTGACATCAGTGTCCTCATATGTAAGAATGAGGGGCTTGGATTCAGCCTCTGATATTTACCACAGGACCGATCATAGGTGCATCATTTAACCTCCTTGGGCCTTGATTTCCCTATCTGTAAAAAAGGAAGTTGGACTAATTGGCTTCTGTGGTTCTTTTTAGCTCCAGACTTATGCTCCTCTGAACTTTCTAGTTCTAAATCCTTTGATCTCACTACTCCACTCCTACTTCAAGCTCTCCTTACTCAACCTAACTTTTCATCAGTTTCCTCTTTCAGCTTCTGACCTGGTTTCTCCTGCTAGCTTCTTCCAAGGCAGGTTCTCCTTTACTTTTCATTACCCAAAGGACAGGGACTGACCTTCCTTTATCCCACTCCCAGTTCAGGTATTTACTCTCCCATCCACCTTAGCTTATTTTTCTTCAAGTCCCATGACAACTATTTCTTCTGCCTCCATGTGCACTTTTCTCTATGCTTGTCTTCCACATCCTGGCCCTGCCTCAGCTTTCTTCACAGAATTAATCGTATGTGTTTTTTTAGTTTTCTTCTCCTTTTAGTCCTTTAATTCTTCAATACAATTTTCATACTAATAATCCTGTTGGTATTTGTTTTTGACTTTTTTATGCTTCTGGGAATTAGAACTTTTGATCCCTTAAGGTCCTCAACTTTTGCTGGATTTATTTAACCTAATGCCTTATGATTTGCTGGGGAGAACAGGTGATCCAGGAGAGTTGTATTCACAATTTATCAACTATGGGTGAGGTGTCTGATTTTAACCCACTTTCAAAAGGAATTCCTGTAAACCTGAGAGATGGTATGTGGTAATAATGAACTGGGCTGGAGATCATTTGGGAAAGGAGCCAAGTCCAATCAGTGGATCACAATCAGCATTTTAGGTAGCCCAATCTTGGATCATGTGCTTATTTTAAACTGTTCTCCTAACCATTCATGAGAAATTTTGACTTATGATTTTGAGAAGGAATCCCTCTTCACATTTTCCCTCGTGACTCTTCCAAGGTGCTTTGGAAGGTATTATGGTCTTGAAGTAGGAAGGAATATCCCCACTTCTCTTGTACCATGGGTTTGAGAAGAAATGGCCTCTAGGGGAGAGGGTTGTGGGGGACATGGTGATGTCAAGGGAGTTGCAATTTTTTGGTTGATTCTGGTGAAAAAGTTGAAGGATGTAAGGAAGTTTATAGTGAAGAAAGAAGAATTCAAAAGGCACTGAGGATTGGGCTGGGTCACAGGTAAGGTGGTAGGACTGGGACTAAGGAATGGTAGGAATGATTAGCATAAGGTAGGAGTTCAAATTTATCTTGCCCTACAAGAAAGGAAGGGAAAAGGGAATGAGAGGGGAGTGGGATGACAGAAGGGAGGGCGGGCTGGGGAATGGGGCAACCAGAATATATGCCATCTTGGAGTGGGAGGGAGGGTAGAAATGGGGAGAAAATTCGTAATCAAACTCTTGTGAAAATCAATGCTGAAAATTAAATAAATTATAAGGTAGGAGTTCAGGCAGAGGACTTGTATAGCTGTACAGCTTGCACATGAGGTAGTAAATCTGGATAACTTGGCTTGGGGGACCAGTGCCACAGGTGGTGGGTTGTTGGCATGCTCTTGTCAATAAATAAGGACTTACTGTGCCCCAGGGTTACTGCTAGAATTTGGAACCTTGATGTTTGGTGTGTTCATCTGCAAGACATACTTCTTATTGGCTAAGAAAACAGGATCTCTAAATCCCAGAGAATTCCCTCATCCAACTTCCTCTTCTGTAATGTGTATATTGAAATTTACCTTTAATTAGGCACATGTTTTTCCCCATCTAAAAGTTGACACAACCTTTCCTTCTGTGTTTTCTTATACCATCTTTCTTTCTCCTTTGATGTTCATTGATGCAAAGTCTTTACTAATTAGAACAAAGGATGTAAACATTCACTTATACCTAGCTTTTGGGCCCTCATTTTGAACAGGTTTCAATACTAAAATATAGGTATCTGTTTTCTTTGTCCTATCCCTACCACCCACTATTCAGGCACACACACACACACACACACACACACACACACACACACACACACACACACACACATTTGACCATGCCAGTGGAGTTACCTTAAGCCTTCAAAGGATCACAGTACTGAAATTCAGGACCCTCGAAAGGTCACCCACATAGTGACCCCTAGATGTTGAGAAAGCCATTGTCCCCTTTGGGAACTCACTGACAATGTGAGTATAAATTGAGGGGATGAGCCCAGAGGGTTTACAGGAACATGGGGGAAGAATGGCTCAGGGGAACTGATTGCTAAATTTGCATTATGAACATTTACACCTTGGAAATTAGCAGATACATTTAGCAGCACACCCTGTGTGCTACATACACATTTCAAAAGGAGGCTCAGACCTTAAGTGATTTGCTCAAAGCTACACAGGTGACCTTGAAAGATTTGAACCTTGGTGCTTGGACTCCAAAATCCAGGCCTTTTTCCAGTTCATCATGTTTGTGGGCTATTTACTGGCTACCAGTGAGGAGGTTGGGAACTACGGACATGTAGTGGGCATTAAATAAGTAGCTGTTGGTTTTGGAAATTTATTAAAGTTCTCTCTATATATAGTCTTAATTTCCTTATCCAGTGGAATATCCTGTTAAGCAACTAAATGTTTGATGTGACTTTTCTAGACTTCAGTTTCTGCAATTATAAAAAGAGATAATTGGAATAGATCATCTCTAAAGTCCCTTCCAGCCCCAAATCCTGTGATTCTACGTCTTCAGTTTCAGCAGTGAGTTATTATCAAAAAGCATATACACTTTTAGTTGTAAAAGTTTCTTAAGAGCTGTCTCATCAAGGAACAGATTGCCTTTTGAAATTGCAAACTTTTTGTCTCCGTTCCAGCAGAGGCAAAGAGGTAGATGGCTATCTTTCAGCAATACAGAGAAAATTTCTTTGTTAGATAGGGATTGAGAGTCAGTCAGTCAGCCAGTCATCAAGCATTTATTAAGCATCGACTTATTAAGCCAGGTATTGTGCTAAAGGCTGAGGATACCAACCCCTTCCCCCAAAGGTAAAAAAAATCATCCTTGCTCTCAAGAAGCTCACATTTCTAATGAAGGCCCCAACAGGTAATTAACGAGGTACATACAAGATATATGCAGAGTAGATGGAGGTATTCTGAAAAGGGAAGGCATTAACAGATGGAAGGATAGGAAAAAGCCTCCTGTAGAAGGTGGAATTTGAGCTGAATCTTGAAAAAAACCAGGGAAACTAAGGGTAAGGGTAATGGGGCTGAATATTCCAGAAGTGGAGGATAATAAGTAAAAAGTCGCAGAGCATAAGTCAATGATGACCTAGTTAGTAAGGTTCAAGAGGGCTGGAAAAGTAGGAGGAAGCCAAGTTATAAAGAGCTTTTGATGTCGAGAAGAGGACTTATATTTGATTCTGGTTGTGCTAGCTGTTGGAGCTCATTAGGTAGGGTCAGATTTATGACTTTTATATGGTCCTATTTCGTCTGATTTATGTTTTAAAAAAGCACACTGTCAATGGAGTGGAAGGATTGAAGTGGCTAGAGAAGAGGCAGGGAGACCAGTTAAAAAGCAGTACTTCAGACAAATGAACTCAGTGTCTACATGAATAGCATGAAGAGGATGCATGTGAGAGACGTTATTAATACATTGGATATCTCAGGTAAGGGAGAGTCAGGAGTTTAGAATGACACTGAAGTTGTAGGCTTGATGACTGAGACCTGGTGGTGACCTTGGTAGTAATTGGGAAATTTGGAAGTGGAAAGGCTTGGCAGGAATGATAATGAGTTCTGTTTTGGACATGTTGCATTTGAAATGCCTATGGATCTCCAGTTAGAGATGTCCAAGAGGCATTGGAGATGTGGGAATACAACTCAGTGATTTAGATTACATATCTTCTAAGATTTTATAATTTCATGGCTGTTTTGATAGATACACAGATAAATATAGAAATACAGATGGATACATAAATACATAGGTAGATACATGCATGCATAAGTAGATGCATAAATACAGATAGATGATAGATAGATAGATAGATAGATAGATAGATAGATAGATAGATAGATAGACGGATGGATAGACGGATGGATGGATGGGTGATAGATACAGAGCGGAAGCAAGGTATAATGAAATAGAAACTGCCTTAAAGCCAGAAATTTCTGGGTTCAAGTCCTGCCTCTCAAACATATAGGCTGTGTGACCCTAGGCATGTCTCTTAATTTCTCTTAAGTACCTCAGACAACTCTGTAAGATTATAAGTTGCAGGATAGATGCTGATCTGCATTGATAGAGACAGCTTCTCAGTAGGAGGTTCCCATATGAATGAAATCCCAGGTTTGGCCCCCAAAGGGAAAAAAACGCACATGTAGACTCCTGGATTCCTACAATTTTGAAGGTGAAAGTTACGTTAGAGACCATCTAGTTCAACTCCCTGGTTTTATGGATGAAGAAATTGAGGCTGTGAGGTCATGTTGTCCAAATTTATACTTAAGTTCATGTAAGGGGGCAGAGATATAGGGACACAATACAGAAAGCATCAATATTTTTCTAGCTCATGAAAATTTTGCTCCATATAATTCCATGTGCTTGAATTTATAGTCCTCAGAAAAATGGGAGTACTAAACTCATTTATTTAGCCTGGGGTGGGAAGAATGGGCTGGTCTAAAATGTACTACACATGTGTGGTTTGTTGTCATTATTATTTTTGGCATTTGGTAATGGACAAGGAATGCATTTTCCCCCTATTTTTGGATGCTGTGTAACAATATGGAAGTATGTGTCCCTGTATAAGGAAGGGTGGTGATTTTGGAAAGGACGTGTGGTGGAAGGGAGAGCCAGAGAGCGCTCTGTTAGTGTTCTGGCGGAGGATCCAAAGCACTGTTTCTGGTGAAAGTGGAGCCCTCAAAAAAAAAAAAAATGGTGGTATTTGCTGGCAGCTGCTGCTGAGATGGAATGTGGCTTAATTTATGGATGATCCTGAGAGTCTTGGAATCAGAGTTCAAAGGGATCTCACCCAAAGGGGGTCATCCTTCTTTATAACATTCCTGACAAGTCTTCAACCAACTTCTCTGCTTAAAAGAGGAGTAGGTGAGGAAAAAGAAAACTCATCCTTCTTATCCAATAATGATCCATGCAACCTTATAGGCTACATATGTGTCTGAAGCCACTGAGATGGATTGGGAGCAACCTCAATACTTTGCCAGATTTGTGATATCATCAATGTCCAAACCTCCCTCCCTTGGTTTAGATCACAGCTCGTTTACATCTTCTCTTCCTTTTCATTTCTTGTTTCTCTCCATCCATTGGAACTCCATAAAGGATCTACCCAGTACGTGGGAAGCTTTCCTTGAGGCCTCTTAATATTTCATGAGAACCAGTGCAACCTTTACATTGCCCGTCTATTATCTATTGTTTTTGCTAAATGGCTGGCTTCTGATTTTCTAGTCATATGTATCCTTAAGTGAAGGAAGGTACTCCTTTTTTCTCCTCCCTTATTGATTACCTAGCGCACTTAGCACAACAGCTGTATCAAACTTTCTCTTCTATTCTTAAGCCTCTCATAATACCTCTCCTCCCTATTCATTCATCTGAGGACTTTGTCTCATACTTTATTGAAGAAAACTGAGGCTTTTTCTTCCTTCATTCTCATCTCGTAACCCTTCGAAATCATAATCTGTTATCTCCTTTACACCAGTCTCTGATGAAGGAGCCCTTGTCCTTGCCCAACCCAACCCCTCTACATGTACCCTTGATCCTCTCCTCTGCCATTTTCTCCAGCAGATTGCCCCTTTAATTAACAATTCTCTTTAATCTTAAATCTCTCCCTATCTTCTTCTCTGCTCTTTACAAATGCCACCTATACATTTCCTATACTTCAAAAACTCTGGCTAGATCCTGTCACCTTGGCTAGCTATTGGCCAATATCTTGACTTCCTTTCTCAAACTCCTTGAAAAAATTCTTCCTTCAATGCTTCCACTTACTCCACTCTTACTCCTCTTCTAAACCCTCTGGAACGACTTTAGGTTTCATTACTCAACTGAAGGTACTCTCTCCAAAGTGAACAATGATCTTTTAATAGGCACGTTTAATGGTCTTTTCTCAGTCTGCATCCTTCTTGTTCTCACTGTAGCATTTGACATTATTAATCACCTGAATAATTTCTCTTCTCTGGATTTTCATAACACTACTCTCTCGGTTCTCCCTCCTGCTTGTCTGACCTCTCCGTCTCAGTCTCCATTGCTTTCTCATGATCCACGTCAAGCCTACTATGAATGTTCTCCAAGGCTCTTTGTTAGGCCCTTTTCTCTTTCTGTACTCTCTATACTATATTTGTAAGGCATTTAACACAGTGCCTGGCACATAGTAAATACTCCCTCCTCTAGCTCTCTGGTGAAGCTACAGAGGAGAGGGAGAGGGAGAGAGAGACAGAGAGACAGAGAAACAGAGACAGAGAGAGATAATAAGATAGGGAAAGAGGGAGGGAAAAAGAGAGCAAGACAGACAGATGGAGAGACAGAGAGACAGAGCAAGAGAGAGAGAGTAACTTCTATAACTTCATCATCTCTCATGAGTTCAATTATCATCTGTCTGTAGTTGATTCTTCATAACCAGTTCTATCATTTTTCCTGAGATCTAATTTTTGTGAATGAAACATTTTAAACTAAATTCTCCATAGACATTTTAAACTCAACATGTCCAAAACAGAACTCATATCTTTGTTGTTGTCAATTTAAAACACATTTTTATTATTTGATTTTATGCAACCTTTATTTTACTTTTTTCAATGAATTAGCATTTATTTTCTCTTCCTTCCACCTCTTGTTCCACTCCCCACCCCCCGCCCCCAGTGGAAAAAGAAAAACCCTTGCAACAAATATGCATAGTCAAGCAAAACAAATTCCCATATTGTCCATGTCTAAAAAGTGTATGTCTCATTCTGCATCTTGAATCCATCCCCTTTCTGTCAGGAGGCACGTTAACAGATTGCATCATTTTTTCTCTGGAATCGTGGTTGGTCATTGCATTGATCAGAATTCTTAAGTCTTTCAACATTGTTTCTTTTCATTATATGTTCACTATGTTGTTCTTCTGGTTCTATTCATTTCACTCTTCATCAGTTCAGATAAATTTCCCAACTGTCCTTTTCTTATAGCACAGAACTCATTATCTCTCTCCCCCACCCCCCAAACAAAGATTAAATTATTTTGGTACTTTGGTACTGGAAAGAAGCACTTCCACCTCTCCCCACAGATATTATGGGATAGATATGGATTTTAAACCTCAATTTATAGATAAAGAAATTGAAGTAAAGGGACTTACTCATTTATCACAAGTATGGGAGCCAAGTCTCAAATACTGATTTCTTAACTGTAAGTATAGCATTTTTTTCTATTATACAAAATGGCAATAGAGCCCCGCTACTAGTAACAGTCAAGCACAGAGCTCTGAATGGAGACAATGAAGCTTGCTAGCTCTGTGAGTTCAGAAACACCAAGAAAGGTGAAACTGATGGAAGCAAAGGTATCAACACCATAGATATAGCAGGTACCAGTAACCTGGGAGTAGGTGGAGGAAAGTTAGACCTGGATCAGTGTACTCAGTGGACCGAACTTCTCTAGGTGGTCATTCACTTCCTCATATGTAGGGTCTTGAAGCCGCTACTCATTTTCTAAAGTCCCAAATCTGTGAAGCACTTACCAAGCTAAAGTGGAGCTACAGAGTACCTTGAGCCTGGGATAATTTGTCTGAAGAGGCCCCATGTGTGAGATGAGGGTGTCTTAGAAACCACAGTGCTAATCAAAGGATCCTTAAACAAAGTTATCTCAAAAGTTGCATCTATCAAAGAATACTTACAGGGGAAGAAATAACATTCCTTTCCTCAGTCATAGTGCTCTCCCTGACTCAGAGCTATATGCTTTCTAGTTATGAGAACAAGCTGGTCTTGTATCTCCTATGACCCTTTCATTTAAGGATTTCTAAATGCTCTAGAGGCACTGACTCATTAATTCTTGTGGAAGCCCTGAAAGTAGGCAGGTAATTCTGTTTTGGTTTTAGTTGGCTGTACCTCCGACACACCAAGTGATTCATTTGTCAGAGATGAACCCAGATGAGAATCTGGATGATACTTCATGCATGACCAATGCTCTGAATATTTCCCAGGGGTTATTCAATATTTTTCAGCTTTCCCAAGTCCTGCTGGATCCTTATCTTTCTGACTTGGAGAAGGGAGGTTGGCGTGATGCATGTAGAACTTTTATTATCCTGGGAAAAAATAGTGAGAACAGGTGTTACAGGGAAGGAGGAAGGAAATGGATAGGCCAGGGCCAGGAAATGGATAGACAAAATTCTGAGGCAGCTCAAGTTTGATTTTGTCCTTTGGGTCCATCTTTTTAACATAACTATCATAGCCCCTCCCATCTATCATTACCTGCCATCCTTAGGAACACTTTATGGTTAAGACCGTCCCTATATCCTCCCTATCATCAAAACTATTTTCTCTTCCATTGCTTTGGAGCCCACCTCCACTTTTGCTAGTTTATCTGATCATCTACTTCATGCTAAGATAGTAATGCCTGATGTTGTGATCTGTTACTTTTAGATATAAAGTTGTATTTTAAAAGAAACATTTGAGGATGGAGTTAAGATGGTGGTATAAAAGGTTGCAAGGAGCCTATCTCTTCCATATTTACTCCAACAATAATTTTAATGGGGTCAGATTAAAAAAAAGATCAAGAAATCCAAAGACAAACATTAATAAGCTCCTTCAACCAGCCTAAGACTACACAAAAAGACAGTCAGGAGCTGCAGCAATGGAAGAGAAGTCCCACCAGCAAAGCCAGCACAAGCTCAGGTAAACAGGCTGAAAGACCATGGCACTGCCTAGACTGGCACAAATCAGTGACAGTGCCATGATGGGGGAAACCCTGGAAGGGTAGGGCGGGGCAAGGGACAGAGTATTTGAGGGGACAAAATATTCCAATGATATGCTTGCTAGGGAAGTCCTGGGAAGGGAGGTGGGACAGAAGACTACAGCAGAGCTCCCAGTTGGGGACAGCCAACCATAGAGCTCTGACTGGAAATACTGAAGCTTAATAATGCACTGAGCATCCTTTAAAGGAGAAAACAGCCTAACACGCATGAAGTAAGCTCATAGGAAATGCTAGCTAAGATGCCATGGCGGAGAATTCTGGTAGATAATATTGCTCTGCGTAAAATTGAAGAAGAGGAAGGAAAGCTATTCTTGGTACAAAGCTCCATATTAGGAATTGAGGATGTGGTTATGACAAAACAGAAGAAGATATGAAACACTATAAAGAAATATAGGGTGTTCCTAAAGTCTGGGTACATAGGCAAAAATACATATTTTCAAGAAATGAAATGAATGAAATTTTCAACAACATTTTATTTAATTGGAATATTAACAAATAACATCTTAAATATGATTTCCATCATTTGTGATGGAAAGGTTGATGTGCTTTGCAAGATTCATGTGAACTCGATGCAATAACTCCACATTGATGTCAATTTTAGCACATTCACTCTTTATGTGTTTATGCATTCAATCAAGTATGTTGCATCTGTGATTTTCCTTGAGTACATCTTCTCCTTTAGCATATCTCAGAAAAAGAAGTCGCTGAACAACACAGAATCTTCAGCGAAATGGTCAATGAGATGTTAATGAGATTTTATATGTGTTCAGACTTTAAGGACACCCTGTATTATGGTTCAAGAGACATTCAAAAGGAAAATTCACAAGAGAAGAATGCCAAAATAAATACAAGATGAGTCTCAGGGGAAAAATGGTTTGATGATAAGAACTACAAGAGTACCTGGATGAGATAAAGTAGGAGATTAAAAAGAAAACAAGAACTCTGGAGGAAAAAAAATGAAAGGAGGAAAAATAGCTTCAAATAAAAGGTAGAACACCTTATGCAAGTAGTAGATTCCCTGAAAATTAGAATGGACCAAGCAGAACTTAATGACTCCAAGAAATAACTGGAGATATTAGCATAAAATCAAAAGATTGGAAAAAATAGGAGATTTTTACTATATTTACTCTAGGAGGTATTTACTATTCAAAAGAACTGATCTGGAAAAAGGGTTAAGGAGAGGTAATTTAAGCATCATTTGTCTCTGTGAAAACCATGATCAAGTTAAAAAAAACCATGAAAATATATTTAGAGAAATCATAAATTGAAATCATTTACTCTTATCAGAGGGCAAAGTGAAACTAGAAAGAATCCATGGGACATCTCCTAAAGGAAACTCTAAAACTCCCAGGAATGTAATGGCCAAAATCCAAAGCTTCTAAGCAAAAGAAGAGATACCACAAGAGCCAGAAAGGAAGAATTAAAGTACCAGGGAATCAGTCAGGATCACACAAGAATTGACAGCAACCTAAGGAATAGAGAAGAAATCCTGGCATGTGACATTCCAAATGGTAAAAGAAAAAAGATTTGCAACCTGAAGTTACTTATCCTGACAGAATGATTATAAATCTACTGAGGGAAAAAAAGTGTTGTTTACTTGAATAGAAGACTTTCAAGCTTTCCTTATGAAAATATTAGAGCTGATTAGAAACAATGAAATGCAAACACAGGAGTCAAAAGAAACCTAGAAAGGTAAATACATTTTTAGCAATGGCAAGGGAGTAAACAATTGTAAAGTACATTCTAACAGGGAGAGAAGAGACAAATAATCTTTCAAAATCTTGTCTTCAAGGATCGCATAAATAATATGATTAATAAGAGGGACCACTGATACAAAGAAAGGAAAGAAAAGGGGGCAAAGGAAAAATGAAAACAGTAGAAGAATTTACTATGTCTCATAGTTGGGGCATGTAACAAAATAAATGTACAAAAAAGGAGGAAGAGGTTTAGGTACCAGGTATCACGTGATCCTCCCTCTTATCTGAGCCAGACAAAAGTAGGTCAAATGTACACATATATACATAAACAGAGAGACTAGTGCAGTTAATCATTGAAAGTATTTGGTACTCATTAAAAGAAAAGTTGGTTAGTGGGACAGATTGGGACCTCAAAACCCAGAATTAAATGAACCTAGCAGCAGAGTGTTCAATAAACCCAAGCACTCCAAGTACTAAGGTGAGGAATTTTAGTCAACAAAACCTGATGGAAAATAGAGAAAAGAACTGGCAGAAATTAGGTTTATAGCAATATTTCACACCAAAGGGATACATGACCTAGATATGAAAGGTCCAATAAACAAATTAAAGAAGAATTGAAGAAAATGACCATTGTATCTTTCACAGCTAGGGTAATTCTTCTTTACCAAATGGAATAGAGATGATCCATGGGAGATAATGTGAGAAATTCTGAATACTTAAAATTGAAAAACTTTGTACAAACAAAATCTACGCAGCTAAAATTAGAGTGGAAACAGTTAAATGAGTGAGAGATTTGCAGTAGCTTTCTCTGGTAAAGATCAGGTAGCTAAGCTATATAGGGAACTTATTTTAACATTTACGAATGCTATCCAATCCTCCACTGATAAATGGTTAAATATTACTAGGTATATACCCCAAAGAGATCAAAGAAAAAAGAAAAGGACCCATATGTACATAAATATTTATACCCACTCTTTTCATTAGCAAAAAGCTAGAAACTAAAGAGATGCTCACCTATTGAAGAATGGCTAAATAAATTATGGAATATGAAAGTAATAGAATTATAATTTTGCCATAAAAAGTGATGAAATGGAAGAAACTGGGAAATCCTCTGAGTTCTGATGCAGAGTAAAGTAAGAACCAGGAGAATGAGTTTTACAATAACATTATTAAAAAAACAGCTTTGAAAGACTTTAGAACTCTCATCAGTGCAATGACAAACCACAGTTCTAGAGGTATACATATATATATGTGTATATATGTAGTCATAACCAATATGGGAATTTGTTTTGCTGAACTCTGAATATTTGTTATGAAGGTTTTAAAAATTATTCAGTGGAGGTGGGAGGGGAAGTGAGAGGAAAGAAAATAAATGCTTATTTAAAAAGATACATCTAAAAAGAGGCCATGAATAGGTAACTCTCAAAAGAAGAAAAGGAGACTATCAACCATATTTAAAAATTGTTCTAAATCATCAATAACAGTAGGAATTTAAATTAGAACAATCCTGAGGTTCCAGGTAAAGCCCCTCGGTTAGTTAAAGATGATTAAAAACAATGGAAAATAACCATTACTGGAGGGACTGTGGGATATTAACATACTATTGGTGGATCATGAATTGGTCCGGCCTTTCTGGAAAGCATTTTGGAACTATTCTCAAAAAGTCACTAAACTTTATGTATCTTTTAATCCAGTGATATTACTACTAGACCTATTCCCTAAAAAGATAAAACAAAGAAGAAAAAGACCAAAGTGTAAAAAAAAATGATAATAGCAGCTCTTTATATAATAGAAAAAACTGGAAACTGATGGGACCCTCATCATTTGGGGAATGGCCAAACAAATTATTGTATGTGAATTTATTGGAACATTCTTGTGCTATAGGGAAGGTACAGATTCAGATGCAGAGTGAAATAAGCAGAAACAAAGGAACAATTTATACAATGACCACAACATTGTAAAGAGAAACAGCTTCCAAAGATTTAAGACCTCTGATCAATTCAATAACCAACCATATATTCATAGGTTTGAGGTTGGAGCATGCTTCTGTAATGGGCTTTGATGCATCCTAAGATCACCTAAGATGAAAGCGTCCATATGGGAGATGCCAAGGACCTAATTCTGAGAGAAGACACCCTTCATTGGCCTACCATGTGGTTAGGAGTAGCATCTTTCCATTGGCTATGTAGCTGGATCTGCCTCCATCTTTAAGTCTACTGGACTGAGGCACACTTGCTCTCTTTCTGATGGCATCCCGGGAGGAAGATCAGCTGGGTGAGTAAGGACTACCTTCTCATTTAGGCTTTGTGTCCCTAAAAAATGGGATTGAGGTTTTGATCTTGTTTAGTTTGTCCTTTCCAGGTTGTGGTTCAGATAATGGAGCGTCTGACCTGGGAGCCCATCCTGGATGTCGTTGCCAGCCCTGAGAGTCTCAGGATGCATGTCCAAGGGGACTTTGGACTTGGAACTTAATGGAATTGCAGTTATGAGGAACTGAGCTGAATCGTGAACCTACTCACCTTTCACTTCCCACCAGATTCAGAGGTAACACAGGAGGGATTAGGGAGGATACATTTGAATGTTTGTTCTTGCCCCTGGTAGAGACCAGAGACTTCCAACACCTTCAAAGTCCTGGAGATCATGAGGAAACAGTGAAATGTAACACGCTTAGTCCTCAGGCAGAGCAATTATTGTTATACCTCCTATATCTTTTTTTTTTTGGAGAGGGCACAGTAGGGCAATTGGGGTTAAGTGACTTGCCCAAAGTCACACAGCTAGTAAGTGTGTCAAGTGTCTGAGGCTGGATTTGAACTCAGGTCCTCTACTCACTGTGCCACCTAGCTGCCCCTATGCCTCCTATATCTTGACAGAAAGGTGGTCAGTTAAAAACATAGAATGAGACATAATATCTTTGGAAATGGCTAATATTAGTGGATCTGCTTGGTGTGACTCAGCAGAACAGTGGATAAAATGTTGGACCTGGAATCAGGAAGAACTGAGTTCAAATCCAACCTCACATGCTGAAGGTACATGACTTCTGTGTGTGTCAGTTTCTTCTTCTGTAAAATGAGGATAATCATTGCAATTTCCTCTTGATGTTATCATAAGGATGGACTGAGATACTGTTTGTAAAGTACTTTATAAATGCCCTTTTTATTACTATGATAATCCAGTTTTTTTGAGAAGAGATACAATAATGATAGCAGTTAAGAGAAAGAAGAAAAGAAGGGAAAATTAGCGATAAATAGAGATGAAGAAAGGATAGTAAAGAGCATTAATGAAACGTTTAAAATGTATAGAAGAGAAAAGGGTGAAGTTTAGAGGGAAAATCAGACAGCCAGGATAGTTTGGGAATGAATATGTTGAATTTAATATATACTTTAGGAACCTCTTCCAAACTAAAAACAATTGGTACATAATAAAATTCGTGATTTCATACAAAATACTCTCTTTTGGGGGCCTTTGTATATGTAAACATTCAGTTTTGTTGGTGGGTTTTTGTTTGGAGGGAGGCAGGGTGATTGGGGTTAAGTGAATTGCCCAAAGCTAGTAAGTGTGTCAATGTCTGAAGTCGCATTTGAACTCGGGTCCTCCTGACTCCAGAGTGGTGCTCTACTCACTGTGCCACCTAGCTGCCCCTGTTGGTGTTTTTAAGTTCAGAAGAGCAACATATTAAAACCAAATAAGTAAAAGCATCAAAGAAGAAATGAATAATGAGAATTTTGGGTCCAGGGGCAGGTTGGAGTAATATTTGGGAGCATGGGAGACTTTAAAAGTCTCTCAGATAAATTGAAGAGCCATCTGCTTTGCCTACGTAGGCTTTACACAAGTTCTACGTAGGGTAGTGCTGACCAGAAAATCTGAAGATTTGGCATCCTGAGATTCACTGTGGTCTCCTGCCGATTGTCCCTGTACTTAACACTGAAAATCGGGTGTCTCTCCTCACCTCTCCCCTTCCCATATGATGGGAAACAACAGGAAATATTTCCATCCTCCTTGGCTTGCCCCAAGGTTATAAGTGTTAATAATAGCAATTAGGTCCTACAGTAGCACTAATGGAAAGAAGGCAGCACGTAGGAGCCACAGAACAACAGGAGTGGGATTGGAGGCTGAAAGGCCCTTGATATTAGTTATTTTATGATGTGTCATGTGTTTCTTGTAATTGGAGACTGGGGGTGGAATACCAAGCTCACGCTCCCCTGCATGGGTGGATATGTTGTCATCTTGTTGTTCCAGCCTGTATTTCCCCTGAAGGAGTCTAACTACTTCGTCATGTAACAGACCTGGCATAATCACTTGTTTGTATGAAAAAGCAACTGCGGTGATTCCTTGGTGGTTCCACTTTTTAGCTACTGAGCTATTAATTTACCTGAGGCGTGCAAGGGTTGAGCATGAATCATTTTCTCCTTACTTTTCCCATGTCCTGTTGGTGTTAGAGTTAAGGTTCCTGTTTCTTAATCAGGATGGTTGGAAAGATACAGTACTGCCTTGGAGAGTGAATTTCAATAGTCGAAATGGGCTCCTTAGGAAAGAATTTTTAAAAAGGAAAAGAAGTCCAAAAGAACTGCATGTTTCATAAGAAAACAATATTGTACTAATAGTACAAGCAAAGACCAATTTGATACACGAGAAATATGAGAAATGTAGAAAGAAACTGAGTTGGCTGAGCCAAGAAAGCTGTTTAAAAAGTTGAAATGCAAATGTAGATGAAATAAATGGAAATCTGCCAAGTTATCAAGAGAATATAAAAGGAAAAATAGCAGGAATATGAGGAGAGAAAACCAGTAAGACTAAAACAGGAATAAGGTGCAAGTGGGAAAAGAGAGAAGCAGAAATGGAAAAAGATTCTTTAAACGAAGAGGCATAAAAGAAGACAAAATGAAGCATTGACCTTTTATTAAACGGAAAGTGGAACCTACTAAAAGGTGACAGCAAATTATAATAACTCACATTTCTGCAATACTTCAAGTTTACAAAGTACTTTTCCCATTACCATTCCAAGAGAAAGGTAGGGGAAGTATTTAATGAGCATTTTACACAACACACAATTGAGGTTTCACCATGGTCACATAGCTTCTAAGTGGTTCACCCAAGATCACATGGGGGATTTGAACTCCAAGAGCAGTACTGTTTCCTCACCTGTTAGGGGCCATCCTTTGATTAACTTCTTTAAGAGGTCTATTCACTGAATGGGCATTACCTCATTCAAAGTGAGAACCTGGAAAGACCTTAGCCTAAAAGGGCCAGGGTCTCTCACTTCATCCTGGGCCATCTCCAGTGGTCCTGATGAATATCAGGCCACTGCACCCAGATGGTTCTGGAGGAGAAAGGGAGCCTGGTGACCTTGCACAGATCTCCCTCACTCAAATCAGAGTCAACTGCAAGTCATGTCATCACCTCCCTGATGTCATGGTCCTCTTTGAGAACGAAGGACACACACAGAAAGACTGTGTTCTGCGATGGCTAGAAAGCCAATCTGAGTCAGGAAGATCTAGATTCAAATCCAGCTTTCCATGAATTCTGGTTAGGTGACCCCTAGGCAAGTTATTTAAACCCTCAGCACCTCAGTCATCTCTGGAAGGCTATAAATTACAGAACAGTTGCTGATTTTCATCAGGAGTTCTCCAAAAGAATGCCTTGTAATACTTTACCTCATGGGGTTTTTATGAAGACCAAGTGAGATAAGTCAACAGTCAATCGACAAGTATTTATTCAGCCATGACTATGTGCCAGGCTCTGCCCTGGTGATACAAAGAAAGGCACTCACATTCTAATCAGAGAAAGAAGACGCCAACAGCTTTTACATACAAAGTGTACATGGAGTAGATGAAAGGTAATCTCAGAGGAAAGGTACTAGCAACATGGGGGAGATGGGGGAATGGGGAGAGAAGGAAAGGCTCCTGCTGGTGTTGAGATTTGAGCTGAGGCATGAAGGAAGCCAGGGAAACCAGGAGGAAAAAAGGATATAAAGTGCCCTATGTGAAGCACTGTGGGAAGACTGGCTCTGTTCAATTGTAGATTATGTGAAAGGGACAAATTGTTCTCATCTGCCCATTCTACTGCAGGGGTGAGGGGAAGGAGGAGGAAGTTTCACATATGTGGGGTAAACACCCTTTGCCTAACTCATGTATTGGGTAGACATCCCCCTAACTCACTGACAGGTTTGAAGCCTGATTTAGCCCATCTGCCAGAGATAGTTTTATTGGGGTATGGGCACTTCACATGCTACAGCTTCTTGGAGCTACAGGTGAGGGTTGGGTGACAGGTGGATATGCAACCCTGAAAAAAGCTCAGCAAGCCCTCATACCTGAGGTGCTAATACTCCTTGAATACCCAATATAGAGGTGATCCTATGACATCAATCAGAGAATGGATTTAAGGCCATACCAAACACAGAAAAAAACAACTTGTATCTGACCCTTAACTAAGTAATTAGGAAATAGATTTGGGTGACAATCCTCATCATAAGATGAGGTAGTAAAGTCATTGCATCATGAGAGCAATCACAGGCCCATGTCTAGTTCCTCTCCTCAGCCTCTGGAGGATGGATGTTTCTTCGGTGGGCTTGTCATAGATCCCTCCCAATTGTCCCTTATACTCTCTTATCTGATCACCGTCTATTGTTACACTCCCTCTACCTCTGCTCTGCAATCCCAAACCCTGTTCTCCATCCACATGGCCATTTCTAATCTCTCAACTCCTCAACTCTCTCCCAAGTCATCACCCCTGTACTAGCTATACCTTTCTTCTTTCCTCATCTTGATCCCTTAGTGAAACAGCTCACCTCTACATCGTTCTCTTCTCTTGAATCCTCTGTCATTCTATATTATTGATCTCATCCTCTCCAACCTAAGCCTCGGATCATTCTCCTGCCTTTATTCCTACACATGTGCTATTTTACAAAGCTGGAGAAAATCTATAGAGATTTTCTCTAGAAAAGCTGGGGAAAATGTGCTGATTGGACCTGTTACAATTTGTTACATAATCTCAGCTGGGTCCTCATTGCTGCGAGACAATCCTTTTATATTTCCCTAATTAATTCACTATCCTGCTCACCTCATCAGCTCTTCCAAAACTTTTCGTCCTTCTTCAAACCTCCCATGGCTTCCCCTCCCCCATCTTCCCAACTAACCTCGCTTCATATTTTAATGAAATATCGAGGCCATGGTTAACTTCCTCTTGCCCTCTCTCCAAAGTTACTAATGGAATTGAATTAGAGTGGCTAGAGATATCATGGGAAAAAAGAAATGTGCACCCAATGCAGAGAGAATGTGAGGGAGGCCAGATATCAACCAGACTGAAGAAATTACTACTTTGACTATTAATGCCTTACTGGAATACATGAATCAGTCAGTTAGTTAATAAACATTTACTAAGCATTTACTGTATGCCGGCCAAAACCATCCTAAGCCAAATAGACTAGTGTCAGTGTATAACACAAAGGCTTTGTTTAGATTGGCAAAACCTACACTTGTGTAAGTATGAGACAGCTAATCAAATCCTTAAAGACCTGGCCATGATTATCATTACAGTTAGCTTCATAGAAGCTTCAGTCCAGATGGATAGTTTTGAATCTTTTACTTCTGGTTTCTCACAGTCATATATCCATAGGTGAGACCATTTAGATACCATTCTTCAGGAAATAATGAGTCAAACTGCCAAAATGATGTTTTCTGCCAACATCATTTTTTATTCCTCCAACACGCTTCTGCATAGGAAGCATGGATTGAAACATGCATTGCTTAGATATTGACTTCCAGGTCACTGATTACGGTATTCTGTTAGTACTATGAAAAAGCTGGAATTGGTATTGATCACAGAACCCCAGGATGATTGGCTGGGCCTGGATATTATGGGGTTGCTGTATTATCTGCTTGTTTCTTGACACCCAAGACTTCTCTGGGAAACTACAAATGTACTTTGCAGTAATTCTGATAAGGGTAGTCCTTCTCGCTCAGTTTAATTGGAAAAGGATGCCATGATCACAGAGAGCCAAAATGGCTTGGTATGGAAAAATATGCTGATTCAAAACAGGATAGTGAATAGTAGGGATGGAGTAATATTATATTGTTAGAGTAGCAACAGAATACTACAAGCCTCATTCCTGTTTTGAAATGGTTACCAGATCAGAAGAATGCTGTTGACGTAATTTACCTAGATTTTTTTTTTTAGCAAAACATTGACTAAAGCCATACAGGCTTTTTATATTAAAATAACTTGTTGGATTGATAGTGATAATTTATCTCTCTCCCCCTACCCCAAACATGTAGGTTATTATCCTTGGCTTTCCTCTATAGCTTCAGCTCATTGTGACCTTTATTACTTCTGACGTTATTCTTACATGTATCATACTATACTTCTATATTTGTTCTTTATTACCTGTCCTTGTTTCCACCTATAACCTGGGGCTCAAACTTGGACACTGGCATAAGACTTTCCTTATTGTTGGAGAGAATGATTACTCATCACTCCATACTTTCATGACAGGCAGGGTTGGTGTCTGTCTATCTTTCTCTGTCTCTCTCCGGGTACCTCTCCATGAAGAGACCTTAGGAACTTATACATCCTCTCTTGAAGCTGGAAGCTTTAAAAAAAATTAAATTGGTTGACAAATTCCATATTCATCTACATTGGTCTCTTTAAAGAATTCTCCCTTTCCTCCTTCATCTGAATTGCTTTTCTTTGAGTCTTCAATTCCCATCCCCCCAAGTTTCTTATCCGTCTTCGACTAATTTCCTCTGTAGAATTTTAAGACGAGATCCTACTACCTGTCTTTTTTGGGGCCACCTCCTGAAATTGACTCTTCCTGAGATCTAGGGTACTTGTTAGACTGTGCCTGGTTTTCCTGCCCTCTTTTGAACTCTAAGATGGTGTTCTCATCATTTACCCTCTGGTGAAAAATTCTTCCTGGCCAATGAATCAAATCCAGAAGAGCAATTCTCATTGCTTCACCTACTTTTTAAAGGATGAAATTATGATAAAGTCAAGAAATACAATACTGCTTCTGTTTCTATCTCTGTTCATTTTCATTTGAATGTTTTCTATTGTGATTCCTCACTCTGATTCCTGGATTTCCTTATATATCTTTCTTTCAAAACACATTACTTCATCCCTACTATCCATTATCCTGTTTTGAATAAGCATAACTTTTTGGAGCCTTATTCCAATTAGGGGTCCCAACTCTTCAAGTCTCATTGATATCTATGAGGTAAAAATTTACCTCTTTACTTTAGGATCACCAGCTCAGGTTGCTTATTTGCCCACATTTTGTGAATTTGCAGGTAGTCATTTGAATGCATTTTGCTTTATTCATTCATTCATTTATTCATCTATCTGTCTGTCTGTGTGCTTATTTATTTATTTATTATTTACTCATTCATTCATTCATTCATTCATTTATTTATCTATCCATCTATTTATTCATTCATTTATCCATTTATTTGTCTATTTATCCATCTGTCTATCTATCTATCTATTTATCTATCTATTTGTCTATCTATCTATCTGTCTATCTGTCTGTCTGTCTGTCTGTCTGTTTGTTGACTGAGTCCTTTCTTGGATTTTGTCTCCTGTGGATTTTTAGTTGCTTCTGGTTGCTGCGTTCTTCTTCCTAAGTGTTGCTTCTTTTTATGGTTCCTGGATTAGATACAATTACAAATGCAATTACAATTACAATTAAATACAATTAGATAATTTTTCCCCTCCTCTTCCTTTTCAATAAAAAACTCTTTTAATGGGGTTTGCAAAACTCATGACAAATACATTTTCACTAGATCTCAGGTGTGTTTCAAAAAGGAAGAGATTTTTAAAGAGGGTGTGAAGGGATCTGGAGATTAGCTAGTTCTTTTCTAGAAGGTCCAGAAGTTAAATTACTGCTTAAGTAGTAAGCAACAGAGCTGGTATTGAGTCCTGGTGCTCTACAATATTCTTTTAGCCCTACCACACTTATTGACTCTCGTGTTTGAATTGCTTGGAGGCGTTTTCATAGAGCAGTGACTTGGGTGGGGGAGGTGTGGGGAGGAGAGTGTTATTAGCCGAGTAGAACCTTAAAAGCAATTTTTGTAAGCTTCTCTAACTAGAGGGACTTTGGTAACCATCATTTTCCTAATTTTATTCACTTTCAATGCCTGCTGGTTCTGGCCAAGGTAAAGGGAACTAAAGAAAAACTGATTAGACCTGGAAGAAAAAGGTTTCTTTTAGTAGAATTCACGCTCCCAACCATTTTTGCTTCCTACCAGGGACAGAAAAATCGGCAGTAGACCAAGTGAAATGACATCATTTTCCCAAGATGGATGCTGCCCTTGAGCCCTCCGCCATAAGTATCTGAACAGTCACCAGAAACCATCGCAAATATCTCCTTTGGTGAAGAAGGAGCAAAAGAGTCCAGAGAGCTGGCAAGAAATAGCAATGGCATTTCCCCTGAGGTTATTTCCAGCTAAAATTGCAACAGCTAGCTTGTTCAGTAATTTTTTTAGTCGTGTCCAATGCTGCATGACTCCATTTGGTTTTTCTTGGCAAAAGTAATTTCTTTCTCTAGCTCATTTCACAGATGAGGAAATTGAGGCAAACAGGGTTAAATGATCTAGCTGGGGTCACACAGCTAGTAATTGTCTGAAGCTAGATTTGAACTCAGGAAGATGAGTCTTCCTGACTCTAGACATGGCACTCTATCCATTGTACCACCTAGCTGCCCCACCTAGTATACCTCCACCACACAATTGTGACCTAAAGCACCTCCATGTGACCACTTGCAACCAGTTCTTAGCAAGAAACTTGTAATTCAGGTTCAACTGATGCGAAATTATTATTTCCCTTGAAGTTTAAGTCACCTTACTGACTTTTATGAAATTTTCTTATATAACCAAGATATTCCTGAAAACCCATAGACTGTGCAAGGAGCAGGAGAGTGCAGTTTCATTAGATGCTGCCAACTTATTGGTGGTTTGGTGTTGTTGTTCATCTGGTGTATGCTTTCGGTCATGTGACTAGTGTGACTCAAGTCCTGTTTGGTCTGTGCATGCTTGGTTATAGGAATCAGAGGGAGGAGGCTTAGAGTCTTCAGGAGTTTTCTGGGAGGACTGTCTTTTAATGCTATTCCTCAGGATCCCTTCCAACTCTGGTTTACACGGTTTCTGCCAAACCCTTTCAAATCAGTAAAACCAAATTATTCCAAACTTATAGAATTGCAAGTATGTCTCATTTATCCTATCCACCCCTCACTCTGCCTCCAAGTAGGATCATGCTTCATTTATAATAGTAAAATAATTGTGATTTTAAGATTTTAAATTCCATTGCATCCTCTGGTAACTTATTTCAATATTTAGTGAACCCATCAACTTTATTTTCTTTTATTTAATCTGAATCCAGATCTATGCATTTCAATTATTTAATTTTGTTTTTCTCGTAGACTCTAATGTTCCATAGCAGATGAAGAAAAAAAAATGTCTGCAATATTAAAGTTGCTAGAGAGGAAATTTGTTCCTTTTTCGGGTGTTATACACTCCAGGATGTCTTTTTCTTCCTCTCTACCAGTCCATGGTACTTCTGTCCCTCTAAGTATTGTTTGAAATTCCCTTTCTTTATGAACTCTTTCTCTAATGACTCCCTCCCCCACCCCCACCACATAGATGAATCCTTTACCTGTGTCTGACAAGGAAATTCATATACTGAGTTTGCACTATGTAAATTAACTTTTAAAAACATTTTTAAAGCAATCATTTGAAAATATTTTCCATACATGTGATCATGACACCACTTCTGGGCTACTCCCCAACTTGCTCTTGTACTTGAGGGTTGGGTCCCTAGGGGGCAATTGACCCTCTAATTTTATGAAGTAGTACTCCTTCACACTTCATAAAGGCTAACAGGGCTTAGATTTCTTTTTTGCTTTATTTCCTGCCCCCCCCCCAACATATTAACACCTCTTATTTCTGCTAAAAGACTCCTTCTGTGATTACATCAATGGATCTGGGAGTTGGGTAATCAATATCCTACTCCCACACTAAACATCAGAAAAAAAAGGGGGGAGGGGTAAAATTCTCTAATTTTCTTTCTGTATTTCAACCCTCCCAGGTTTATTTAGAACATATTTGTCTCATAAAAGGATCTTGTTTAAAATGTATTCTTTCTCAATGATTGAGAGTTACTCTTTAAATGCTTCCTATAATTTAACTATAAATCTATCCAGACCATTCCCTTTCTAGTGCCCTGCCCCCACCCCCAAATTATCGCTTATTCAATTTCACTTCCTGAAGTTGGATTCTTTAAGGTCTCAACATCATGTTCTACTAATATGGATAATTTTGTATTGTTTGTAAATAATTACACATTTCTTTAAAATTCTTGATTATGCGATCATAAAACTGGCTCTATTAACTTATTTCCTTCTTATGAGCTTGCTAGTTCATTTTTTTTGGTGATTTATTTCTCTTTTTTTGGATCAGGTTGGTTAAAGTTTTATCCATTTATTAGGCTTTTCAAAACAGCAGCTTTTAGTTTTTCATCATTTCTAGAATCTTTTGTTTTTTATGTTACTTATTTCTCATCTCATTATTTAGTATAATTATTTGTTGATGCTCTAGTTTTAAAAATTTGCATACTATGTTCATTTATCTGTGCTTTTCCTATCTTAAGAATGCATGTTTTTTAAAATAAATATATTATTTTCATCTAAAGACTACATTTAAAATTTCAGAAAATTTGATATATTATTATTATTCTCTTTCACATAGTTACTGTTTCTGTGATTTGTTCTTTGACCCACTAATTGTTAGAATGTTATTATTAAGTCTCCCCTTAGGTTGACATCTTTTGCTCATGTTCTATACGTTCATTGTTATTTTACTAGATTATGATTGAGATAAACGGGTAGATGGTATGGTTACAACGCTTGCAGATGACGTAAAGCTGGGACGGATAGGTAACATTGGATGACAGGTTGTTTTGTTGAACTTTTCTGATTGAAATGTGTTGTTATTATCTTTCTCCACTCCCCTCTTACCTTAGCTTTCACTCACCCTCCCATTTCATCCCTTCCCCTTGATTTCCCTTTCTGCTTTCTCAGCCCTTATCTGCACTACTCCAGAGAAATCACAATAGTGCTTATTGGGACTTCAGAATAGAAATACCTTTATCACACCTTATTTGCCCAATTTGATTACCTGGGAGGGTAGAGAAACATTATTGCTACTCAAATAAATTCCTTTCCTCTTTAAACACTCAATTTAAATCATAGCCTCTTTGTCATATCGTATTGAGGTCAATCTGTTCATAAAACAGCAGATGGAATTACAGGGCAATTTCAGTTGATGGTAAATTTTCTGAATTGATTCAGGTCTGACTGGACAAGAATTACTTTTGAACAAAGTATCAGATAATCAAAGCACCATGCTGGATGTGGAAACCTGGAGAACATTGATGGTGAAAACAATTTACAGAGGGTGGGACCTTTTCATTTATGAGGTGTGGGAGTAAAGAAGGAACATAAACAGCACAAAGGTAGGTATACTAGGTAAATTCCTCTTGACTTAATTATGACGTAGTTTAGGTCAATTCATTGCTTCTGGAATAGGACTTCTTTGAACAGGATTAGCAGCAGTGAAGCCTTCCATATATGTTGATACCAACATCAGCGATGGGGTTGCTTCAAAGGTTCAACCATAAAGCAAGAATGACTTTGAAATGTCTCCATTGAATCTTTCATCCTTTAGTATGTTTGGGCTGCCTTATTTTCTAGCTATTGGGTTGAGTCTTCCTCCCCTGATCCCCACCCCCAACTCCCCTTCTTTGATTCCTTTGGGCAGAGCCTCTGCGTCAGACTTCTGGGACAACAAAGACCAAAGTTGAACAAGATGGGGCGGGGGGGAGGGGGGGGGTGCTGGATGGCTTGAAATGTACATTGTTGGAGAGAATTACAGAACTGATGAGATCACAGCTCCAACTGAGTATTTGAAAAGGATCCCTTTGGTTTTTTTTTTTTTATAAGCAGCTTTCCCTTATTTTCGGCATCTGCCAAGTCATTCACAGAAGACTTTTCCTCTTTTTCTTATTCCGCTTTTATCAAAACAAACCCCAAAACAACCTTCCCCACCCTCCATTAAAAGAATGCATTGTTTTTTAAACTCGACCTCCTGCTTTCTAAGTTCACACCCACTGGCCCTTTCCCTCTAGAGCTTATGAAAATTCCATCCTGCAGGATTTGTGTCTCCAATCATAAATTTGTGGGTCAAATCAGGGTTTATAAGACTTGGGCAATCTTATCCTTTCTCTCTTTCTCATTACTTCCTCCTTTTTTTACCTATATCCCTCCTCCTTTTCTTTTCCCTCCTTCCTTCCCTCCCTCCCTCTCTTCTTCCCTCCTTCCTTCCTTCCTTCTTATAATAGAATTGGAGAATTTCAGTGGGAAAGGACCTCAAATATCCTCTAGGATGGCTGACCTTTACCAAAAGAGTGGCAGCATGAATCCTTGGCCCAATACCCCCAATAAGTGACTATACAGACTCTCCTTAAAGTTCTCCAGTGAGGGAACTCACAATTTTTCTGGAGCTGATCCTTCCATGTTTGCATAGCTATTGCTGTTAGGAAGTTTTTCCTTATATTAAGCTAAAATTTGTCTGAAAGAGCTTCCACCTACTGGTCTCAGATCTCCACTCTGGGGCCAAACAATATATGTCTGATGCCTTTTTCATATGGCAGCTATCATTTCCTCTTTAAATCTTCTCTTCTGTAGAGTAAATAGCCCAAATTGTTTTGACTACCCTTCATATGTTATAACTTTGAATCTGCCTTCATTTTCTTCTATGTTTTGTCAAGTTTTGTAACTTAGGGCAGGAGAAGTTGGCATGCGCTGGGACTTCTTGTCACCTAATAAGGACATTGCTTCAGCATTGCATAAGGACCTAGACAGTGACAGTAGCTCTGGAACTTTCTCCTCCTACTCAGATTAGAAAGTGGAACTATTCAGGGCAGTTGATTTTCTGTTCACACTGAAAATCAGTCAACCAATATTCATTCCTTCATTCATTCATTCATTCCTTCATGCATTCATTCATTTATTTTCATGACCCTGTCGTGGACCAATTGTCCAGGGATTTTCTTGGCAAAGATACTGGAATGATCTGCCTTTTCCTTATGTAGGCAGAGGTTAAGTGACTTGCCCAGAGTCGCATAGTCAGTAAGTATTGGGGTCAACCAGTATTTATTAAGTACCTACTATGTGCCAGACATTTTACTAGGTGCCAGGAAGCATACATTCTATTGGGGAAGACAACACATACATATATAAATTTAAACAAAATACACACAAAATAAAGAAAAGGTAGTTTTTGCAGAGAGGGAAGGAACTAGCAGCTGGTAGGATCAGGAAAGGTCTCACGTGGAAGGAAATATATAAACTGAGCTTTGAAGGAAAGTAAGGATTGTAGGACAGCCTGTTCTAAGGCATAGAGATTTGAGTTGGACTTTTGTGTGAGATGAATAGCAAGGTAGCCTGTCTGGCTGTTCCACAAAGCATGGAAAGGAGAATGCATTTAAGCCTGGAAAGATAATTTGAAGCCAGGTTGTGAAGGACTTTACAAGTCAATCAATCAATAAACATTTATTAAGCATCTACTATCTGCCAAGCAGAGGAGTTTACCCTACAGGTGATCTCTCTCTCTCTCTCTCTTTCCATATAGATAATATATATATATATATGTATATGTATATTAATAGATGTAGATAGATATAGATCTAGAAAATGGACATAGCTAGCCATTGAGGGTCTAGCATCAGTCAATTAAGCATTTATCAAAAACTTAACACATATGTGTATGTATACATATGCACATACGTATGTGTGTGTATATATCTTGTGTATCTTGTTTGTGTATAGTTTGCATGTTGTTTCCCACCCCTATTCAACTGTGAGCTCCTTGATTATAGGGACTGTCTTTTACCTTGGTTTGTATCTCTGGCACTTAGCACAGTGTGTAGCACATACTTAATAAATGCTTGTTGACTGACTATGCTAGACCCTCAATGGTTAGCTACATCTGTATTTTGATTATAGGACTGAGGACTCTTGGTTCAGCTGTAGTGTCATTTCCAAAAAATTATTTAAAACTTTTCCCTTAAAGCTGGAGGAGGGCCTTTTATCAAGATCTTCCCCTCTTCTCCATTGGGTGATGACAGTCATTGCCAATACAAATCATTATATAAATGCATATGTATGAAATATGTATGTATGTATCTATCACATCATACTGCAATACATACATATATGTATATGCATACATACATATATATAATATGTACGTATATAAAGAATTAGCATTAAGGAGTTTGGAAAAAATTTTTGTAGAAGGTCAGATTTGGAGACTTCAGGGAAACCAAGAAAACCAGAAGGCAGAGATGAAGAGGGAGAGAATTCCAGGCATGTAGAATAGCCAGTGAAAATGCCCAGATTCTAGAGATGGTATATCTCAGGGCAAGGAATTGCAAAGTCAGTGACACTGGATTACAGAGTGTATTTATGGAATAAAGTATAAGAAGGTTGGAAAGGTAGAAGGTAACCAGGTTATAAAGGGTTTGAACACCAGAGTATTTTGATTTTGATCTTGGAGGTGATAGGGAGCCACTGGAATTTATTGCAAGGGGGCAGAACATGGTTAGATCTGTGCTTTAGGAAGATTAGTTTGATAGCTGAGTGGAGGAAGACACTTGGGACAGCTGTAGTGGGATAAGACTTGAAGCAGGGAAACCAATCAGAAAGCTATTGCAATAGTCTAGCAGTGATATGATGAAGGCCTGCACTGGTTGTAGTATCAGAGGAAAGAAGAGAGCTTATATGAGATGTTACAAAGGTAAAAGTGACAGGACTTTGTAACATATTAGATCTGGGGTATAAGAGAGAGTGAGGAATTGAGGATGACACCTAGGATGTGAGCCTAAGTGACTGAGAAATTGATGGTGCCTTCTATAGTAATAGCGCAGTTAGGAAGAGAGAAATGTTTGGGGTGGGGGGTGAGTGGGAGTAACGAGTTCAGTTTTAGACATGTTGAGTTTAAGATTTCCATGGGGCAAGTTTTAAATATTCAGTAGGAAATTGGAGATGTGAGACTAGGCATTAGGAGAGAGAAGTGGGCTGGATAAGTAGATTTGAGAATCATCTATAAAGAGATGATAATTAAATCCACGGGCACTGATGACATCATCAAGTAAAATGATATAGAAGAGGAAGGGAAGAAATCTTAAGACAGAGCCTGGGGAGGAGGGGATACCTATAGTTAGTGAGCATGATCTGAATGAAAATATAGCAGAGGAAATGGAGAAGGAATGGTTAGATAGGTAGGAGGAAAACCAGAAGATAGTATAATATCACAAAACCTAGAGATAATAGAGTTTCAAGAAGACAAAAGTAATTGAAAATGTCACAGAGAGGTCAAAAAGAATGAAGATTGAGAAAAGTCCATTAGATTTCAAGAGGGACTCCAACAGTGAGAGAATAAAAATGAAGGCACATCCCCGTAAATTCAGGGTTTACTAACAACTATCCTGAAGAAACTGTTTGAGTTTTGCTTGTTCATTTGTTAAATTTGGAATTTGAGAGATCGACTACCATTCTGCCATGTAGATTTGGTTTTGATTCTATGGCACAAGCCATTGGGGGAGGCACTTGAAAGGACAATGCTCAGATTTTCCCCCAGTAGCCTAGAGCAATTGCAGGGGATGCTGTAATGATTTAAAAAAGTTTCTGCTCTCACCCCACATGTACAAAAATACTTATAGGAGCTCTTTTTATGGCGGCAAAGTATTGGAAATTGAAAGAATGCCCATCAATTGGGGAATGGCTGAAATGAATGATATATGTATGTAATAGAATACTATTGTTCTCTATGAAATGATGAGCAGATGGATTTCAGAAACATCTGGAAAGATTTACATGAACTGATGCTGAGTGAAGTGAGCAGAACCAGGAGAACATTGTACACAGTAATAGCAACATTGTGAGATGAACAACTTTGATAGACTAAGCTCTTCTCCATAATACAATGATCTAAGACAATTCAAAAAAAGACTCATGATGGAAAATGCTATCCACTTCTAGAGAAAGAACTATGGAGTCTGAATGCAGATTGAAGCATATTCTTTTCTCTCTTTTTTTCATTTCTTGTGGTTTTTCCTTTTTGTTCTGATTTTTCTTGCACAACATGACTAATGTGCAAATATCTTTGATATTCTTGTACATGTATAGCCTATATCAGATTGTTTGCCATCTTGGGGAGAGGTGAGGAAAGAGAGGGAGGGAGAAAAAATTGGAACTTAAAATCTTATAAAAGTGAATGCTGGAAACGATCTTTACATATAATTGGAAAAAATACTATTAAGTGGGAAAAGAACAAGTTTTTATACTCTCCCACAGCAGTGGCAGTGCTAATGTTCAGCCTTACAACAATGTTTTGTGCAAACATAGAACAAAGGCCCTACTAGTGGAACTTATCCTGCTCTGGCACTAGGGATAAAAGTTGACTCTTGCAGAGTGGTCAGCAGGCATGAATGTGGCTCCAAGTAATGCTGGCTGGGACCAGTGAACACAGAAATAGACCACTTAGGGGTAGGATCACAGATGTTTGTTAGGCTCCCAGTGGTAGTGACAGCCTAATGGTCAAAGAATGGGCACTCATATTATGGTGGCAAAAGGCAGGCTCGTTGTAGCCCATCGTTTACTGTAGTTTAAAATTGATTGATTTTCCACATTGCTGACTGTACCACACATAGGGTCACAGATATGGGACCTTTAACTGCAGATAGAGTTGGAGTTTGGAAAGTAGGGAGCTGTAGTAGGAAGGCTGAATTTATGATCTCAAAAAGGATCATATATATATCTGAATGGTTCCAGATTGTTGGGTATATAGAATTCTCTAAGTAGAAGGCATCAAAACAGTTATTTAGGCCCCACAGTGACAGATTCACGAACCAACCTCCTCATTCCAATATTGTGATCACAAGCCTCCAG
The DNA here is from genome assembly GCA_028646595.1 of Phalanger gymnotis. NCBI lineage: Eukaryota > Metazoa > Chordata > Mammalia > Diprotodontia > Phalangeridae > Phalanger > Phalanger gymnotis. The sequence continues at coordinate 162,251,084 of CM053623.1, read as the reverse complement.
GCCCAATAAGCCCGCCTCACAAGAGTAGCCAGGAGGCCACAGAAAAACAAGATGGCATAAATCACATTCACTGGCCTCAAGTCCTTGCTCGCACTGCTGGGTCCACATGGGTGGGCCCTCTGCTTCTGCAGCTCCTGCTTTGGCTTTTTTTTCAGCTTCAGCTGTAGTTTCTTGCCTCTTCTGGAAGCCAAGCCTCTGGCGTTCTCAAGCCCCACCTCAACGACCAGAGACCCATTGGTTCCCGAGTTGGCCCCTCTTAAGTCATCAACTACACCCACACAGGTTTCACACCTGATAGGGCTTTGGGCCTGGGGCTTAGCACTTAACAGCTGAAAGTACTTTCAAGGTAAACAAAAGCCAAACTCCTCAAGGGCTAAGGAGCCCATTTTGCCTTAAGGACACAGGAGCATGGCAGGGAAATAGTGGGGAATTAGTAGAAAGAGAAGTAAGAAAGAGAAATGCCATGAAAACAGAGAGAGGAGAGTGTATCCAGGAGGATATGTTGGTCAACTACTACTACAGCGTAGTCAGGAAGTTTGAGTTCTGAGAAGTCATATGAGCCATCACATATAGTACTAAAGAGATCACTGATGACTTTGGAGAGGGTGTGGTTTCATTTTAGGTCAGAAACCAGATTGTAAAATATTGAAAAGTAAATTAAAAAAAAGAGTGAGTGGCATCATTGAGATTTTTCCTAGGAGCTTAGCTATGAATGGGAGGAGAAATGTAGAATGATGGATTGAAAACTTTTTAAGAATGGTGGAGAATTATTTCATAAGCAGCAAGAAAAGAATAAGTAGATGGGGAAAGACTGAGGATTAGAGAGAAAGGATGCATAACAGAGATTGGAAAATGAGCAGAAAATGGTACAACTCTGCACACGGCTGGAGAAACTGCTTCTTGGAAGGTCATGATGAATTGTAATGGAAGTGCCTTGGAAACACTGTGGAGCATGTATAGATATTATGTAACTTGTTCAAGGAGAAAAATTGCATAGTGAATGGCAGGTTTTTTGATTTGCTGTGGAGACGTTCAAAAAGCAGCCTCCACCCCTCTCTTTTGGTGGATCTCTGCCCTTGGTTTAATTCCTTCACTAGTGGTGTTCAATGAGAGACTTTATACATGCATAAATACATACATACACACATATGTGTGCATGCCTATGTATGTGTATATACATCTTTTCCTTCCGAGGCTAGTATATGGCCCTGTGAAAACAGATCTTGGTTCTTTTCCTCAGTGTTCTTTTATTTTAGGTGAAAGTATTGTCTACTACAATCTTACGAGTTTTGAAAGGTCAGGAGAATGAACCATTCAGACATGCAGGAGCCTTTGGAATCTGGAAGTGGAGTCCATTCCAGGTTTTGCAGTCAGCCTGGCATTAATGCCCTGAAGAGCAAAGAGTGACTTCTGTAACCCAGGGTAGAGGTAGCTGAGATTGAAACACATCTGGTAGTCATACGGTAACTGGACATAAAATTGGTAGAACCAATGCTTTGTAGAAATTGTGCTAAGTTTGAGCCCACTTTTCCCAGGGACTGGGGTGACAGAAGGGATACTGTGCCCTGAAGATATTGGGGGGAGGCGTTTATACTTTTGTTATTGCTACGTCTTCAAAGTGAATATCCCTTTGTAAAATCTAACTTATGTTTATTGGCTAAATGGACTGGGGAGTGACTAGCAGGTCACTCTCTAGTGGCTAATGGGCACATTTTTCAAATACCTACAATGTCTCAGGCACTATACTAACAGTGAGTTACTAACAACTGACTTTAGCCTATAATATTAGAGAAGAGAACCTTAGGAGAACCCATAGAACATCGAGAGGGAGATCTAGCTCCTGCCTCTCTGATAGTGGGCCCCACCTCTACACAGAGGAGGTGAATATGAGAAAAAAAAACTCCTAGTAATTATTTGCTTCTTTTATATGATCAAGGTCTCAATAAATTTCAAAAATGTGAATTTTTTCCCCTTCTACTTCATACAACCTTCAAAATAATTTCTGTTGAATAAAACTATTTGAATTTTGCATTTAAAATTTTTTTAAAATTATTTCTGGTTAACAGATAACTGTCACGAGTTACTATTATCACAAATAGGGAGCTTTGTTAGTCTAGTGCAGACATGATGATAAGGAGAGAATTTTCATGACTCAAAATACAGCCTATCGCCACCACCAAGAATAACTGAAAGCATATGTCTTGCTGCTCATAGGTCAGAGACATGCATCTCTGCCCAATATTCTCCCTTGGAAGGAAAGAATGAAAGCCATGAAGGATGGAGAATGGGTGAGAATGCAGAGTATACTCATCTACTAATTTGCTGAGTAACTTTGGATCGGTCACTTAACATTGCTGAACTGTGAAAAGGGAGAATGGAACTAGAGGATAATTTCTAAGGTCTCCTTCAGCTTTATCAGTTCTTTCTTTCCTCTCACCAAACATCTATAACTATAAAGCATATCTCTTGTAAAAGGTTTTTGGAGGTTTCCACCTACGTGGCACATGTGACATAGGATAGAATTTATTATACATTCAATCCTGAAGCTCAAAAAAAAATAAAACCCAGCTTGAAGAAAGCCAGCAGAAATATGATGTTTGGCTGTAGCCATGATAACTGGGTTTGTTTTTTGTCATTAATCCCACCAAATATGTATGGAATTAAATAAGGGTTTCTTTCCTTGCTCCCTGTAAATGATTTTTAGTAGTTCAGGAGGCCCATTTGAACAAGAGGTTACATGGATTTTATTTCAAAGGAAAGAATGTTAAAAGAAATCTTCCAGATGTGAATGGTCTCCAGATGTTAGTGCAGGCTCTTCCAGATGTGTGGAATAGCAGGATGGGAGGAGGGGGGTGGAGAGTGAAATGCCTTGAATGTCTGCGAAATGAAATGGAAAAATCTCTCTCAACCACAGGGGGAAAACAGGACAAAGCGAAGACAAATTAAATAAGAGCCACAGAATGCAAGTTAAACTTTTCAATATGGGCCTGACTGTGTCAAAGTAAAATTCCCAAAGTGTGTTCATATTTTAAACTACAGAGTACGTATTAGGAGCCCCACCTCAAATGGTTTACTATTCAAGAGAAAACTTAGAAGCTATCTTGCCTGGAGGAAATAGAGACTTTTTCCCAGTCATAAATGTACCTCGTTCAGCCCCAGGCAGTGGGTTGCCTTTAGAGATTGTTCTCTGCCAAGAACAGAATGTACCTGCTATATGATCACCAGTATAGTCTGCATATTTATTATGAGAACAGACAAGAGAGAAGAGGGCTGAACTCAGGACAAGGAAGAAGTGAGACAATAACTATATGAAAGTCTTTAAGCTTTAGGATACTCTTCCAGTTTTGCTGGGACATTATAAAAAAAAAATACTGGACTAGGAATGAGAAGGATCTGAGTTCAGATCTTGCATCTGATGCTTCCTTGCCGTGTGACAGTAAGACAAGCCACTTAACCATTCAAATTCTGTTTCCCTATTTGCAAAACAGAGATAGTAGATCCTGTAATATCTGCCATACAACCTGGTTTTAAGGCTCAAAAGATAAAGTGCTAAAATGTAAAACTTTAAAGTGCTATTTAAAAATCTCAGTTTTTATTATTAACTGACTTTTTAGGGACTTCCTATGCTATTTCTCTCATATATGAGATGATTCTGCCCATTACAATGGCTCACAGATCTCTATTTGTTCATTAGATCTGAAATATATATATATATATATATATATATATATATACGTATATGTGTGTGTGTGTACTAGTAGGACTTGGGACTTGGATGCAAGCACACTGGATTTATCTCCAAGCCACTGTCATTTCTGATCATGGTACAGGTACCATGCATCTAATCCCTTTTTCGATATCTTTTTGACCCTAGGTTGCTTTGGATTAAGCTTTTTTCTTTTCCTTCACTCCCTTTCCTCTCCACTAGGGAAGACCTTCTGGCCACCCTATTCATATGCTCTTTTCTGCTTTTCCCTTTCCTAAACCTTAATTTTCTTTCATTTAAGGATTTAGAATAGTGGACAAAGAAGGGATTAAAATGACTACTTTTGAGTGAATGCAACATTGTGATAACAGAGAAATTAGATACACTTCACTTAACCTCCCCAGACATCAATTTCCCCATCTATAAAGTGAGAGGATTGGATCAGATCAGGAGTTTTGGGCATCTGTGAAATTGTTTAAAAAATATTTAATAACCATATTTCAATGTAATTGCTTTCCTTTGTAACCCTATGTATTTTATTTTATGCATTTAAAAGCATAATTCTGAGAAGGGTCCATGGGTTTTGCCAGAATGCCAAAGTAGTCCACAACACAAAAAAAAGTTGAGAACCCCTGGGCTAGATAATCTCCGAGCTCCTACAAGCTCTAAATCCTTTGATCCTACGCAACTCAGATTTTCTTCTGGTTCTTGTGCCAAGGAGAATTATCTTTGGACTGGAAAGAGCAGAACAAAAATAGCTAATAGAGAACTGAAACCAAAGATTACTAGGTGAGCACCTAGCTGCCCTTGACGAGTTCAAGTCACAAGGCCCAGTAAATTATATTCCATGTACTGAATGACCTGGCAGATATTATTGCTGAGACACCATCACTGTTATTTGAAAGGCATTGGAGAAAGGGAGAAATGCCACATGCCTGGAGAAGGAAAAAATAACGTTCTAATTTTCCAAAAAGGAGTAAGAGTAGAGCTCAGAACCTACAGGCTGGTGGACTTGATTTTAATTCCTGGCAAAAAAAAAAACAAAACTGTCAAATATGTTATTAAAGGGATGGTTAGTAAACATTTAGGGAAGAGAAAAGTGGTCATCTTGACCCAAAAGAGTTTTGTAGAGAACAAGACTCATAATTGGGGAATCATAGAATCCTAGAACTTTAGAATTGGTAGGCTTTCTAGTCCAACTCTCTTACATGCCAGACTAACCTCATTTCCTTTTTTTTCTTTGACAATGTTCCTGGCTAGTAAATCATAGGGAAAACTGTAGAAATAGTTTGTCTAGATTTTAGAGGAGCATTTGACAATGCCTCTTTTGCTATCCTTGAGGACAAAATGAATAAATGTGAAATAAAACAGCAACATGATTAGGTATATCCGGAACTGATTGAAAGTCTGGACCCCAGCATGACTTGATTTCATATTGGAGAAAGAGCTCTACTGAAGCTTACCCAGGGATTTGTGCACTTTAATTTTTTTTTTTTATCAATGGCTAGGACAAAGGTATAGATAGCATGTTAATCAAATTGGCAGATGATGCAAAGCTGCTGGTAATAGTTACTGTGGTGGATAAGAGACTCAAAAGGTTAGATAGAATATTAGCTTCAACATGATGAAAATTTAAAAGGGTAAATACTACATAAAGTCCTATACTTGGGCTTAAAAGAAGAGGTGGAGCCTGTGAAAAATGCCTAGGAGATTTTAGGGAATATAAAAATCAATATTAGTTGATTGTATGCTTGGGCACCTAAATGAGATTTTTTTAAAAAAAGCTGCATTTAAAGAAACATAATGCACATGTCATAGAAAAGAACACCTTCACTCTACTTGGCCCTGGTTAGACCACATTTGGAATAGAGTATTCAGTTCTAGGTGCTACATTTTTAGGAGTGGAAAGCTGGCGAGTGTCCAGAACAGAATGAATAGAATGGTGAAAGGCCTTGAGATCATGCCACAGGTAGATCAGGTGAAGGAAATGTGGGATGTGTTTATCCTGGAGAAGAGAAGACATGATAACTCTCTTCCAGGATTAGATTACTTCCTACTTGTTGCCAGAGGAGAAAACTAGAAGCTAGCAATAGAGACTGAAGAGAAGATTTAGGCCAAATGGAAGGAAAAACAATCTGAGCTATCCAAAGTGAAATGGGCTGCTTTGGAAGGTAGTGGGTTCACTATTTCTCTAAATGAAGACTACATGACCACTTTGGTTTTACTAAAAATTTTTGGAAATTTATTACCAGGGCTATTAAAAGAGATAGTTCTGTAGCATTTGCTCTAGGGAGCAAATAGCAACCCAGATTTGAATTTTTTTTTTATTAAATTAATTGTTTTCAATCAACAAAAATCTACCTTTTCTCCTTCATATCTCTCTTCCCTTGTCCTCCACCCATATTTGAAAGAGATAAACAAATCCTCTGTTACAAAGATGTATTGTCAAGCAAAACAAATTCTTGCACTGATCATGTCCAAATGAATATGTCTCTATCTGAACTCTGAGCCTATCACCTCTCTGGTGGAGTACTTCATGAGTCTTCTGGAATCATGATTGGCCACTGTGCTGATCAGAGTTCTTATTTTAAAGTTGTTTGTCTTTATCCTATAATTGTCTTTTAAGTTGTTCTCTTGGTTCTGCTCACTTCACTCTGCATTATTTCATACAAATCTTCCGAGGCTTCACTGAAACCATCCCATTCTTCTTTTATTACAGCACAAGAGTATTCCATCGCGATCATATACTGTCCCTTGTCCCATTGTCCAAGTAGTGGACATGCCCTCGGTTTTTTGCCACTGCAAAAAGAGCTTGTATAAATATTTTTGTGCATTCTTAGAGTTTCGTTTGCCTAGGACTAATACCTCTCTTAACTTACCTTCCTTCTCTTTGCCCCTTCTCCTTTCTTACATTTTCCTCCTTTTCTCCTGTTGAATTAACTACATTTCTATACTCAACTCCATGTGTGTTATTCTTTCTCCTTTGACAAGGTTAGATGAGGGTGAGGTCTCTTCCTCCTCTTTTGTATAGACTTCTACTTGTGTACCCCGATCATCTCATCCTTCCTTTCCCTTCTCCCTTTTCATAGTGTATTCCTCTTTTCTTCCTTTTCCATTCTTTTAAGATTTTCAAAACATAACAGACCCCCTCCCATACCTTCTTTCTAATTCTATTTCCCTAATGATGATAGGGTTCCCAGGAGACTTACTATCTCCTCGTATTAAAATGTAAATAGTTTATCTCTGTTAGGTCTCTCACGATTATTCTTTAACATCTTCCTTTTTATGTTTTTCTTGACTCCTGTCTTCACACTTCAGATTGTCTATGCAGCATATTGTCTATGCAATATGTCTATTGTCAGTTATCTGTTTCATTAGAAATGCTTAGAAGTCCTCTATTTCATCAAGTTACTTTTTTTTCCTGTGTAGGATTACATTCAGTTTTGCTGAGTAAATAATTCTTGGTTGTAAACCTGTATCATTTGCCTTCTAGAGGTAGCAAGGTTACACAATGGACAGAGTACTGGACCTGGAGACAAGAAGACCTGAGTTCAAATCTCGCTTTAGATAATCAGCAGCCATATGACCCTGGGCAAGTCACTTGAACTCGTAAATGGGGATCATAATAGCACTTACCTCCCAGGTTTGTGGTGGGGATGCCTTTAGCATAATGACTGGCACATAGTAAGTGCTTAATAAATTCTCATTTCCTTCCTTCCTTCCTTCCTGGGTTTTGTATTTCAAGCTCTTTGCTCTAATGTTATAACTGCTAACTCTTATATGATGCTGACTAGGGCTTCTTGGCATTTGAATTCTTTTCCTCCTCTTCCTCCTTCTCCTGCTCTTCCTTCTTCTCATTTTTTTTCCTTTACCTGGAAACTCTGGATTTGGGGTATAATGTTCCTGGGGGTTTTCGTTTTAGGATTTAGTTTAGGAGATGACTAGCAAATTCTATTTCCACTTTGCCCTCTGCTTCTCAGAGGTCTGAGCATCTTATTGCCACCTGTTTCTGCACCCTGAACAAATTTAGGTCCTCCTATGCTGGATCTGGGATCTCTCTTCACTCTGGTGCTCAGCTTCTCCCTGCAATGTGATGTTCCAAGGTGCCTTTCTGACTAGACCCCATCTCTAGCATCTCAAGGCCTCTATGCCTGTTGCCCTTTGCCTGCCTGGGCTGGAAAAATGATATCTTGCGGTTTCTTTTTTTCTTCGGTGTTCTGATCAGGCCTCTGATTCATTTTCTTGATATCTTTGGAGGAAATGTGGGCTAGAGCTTGATTGCTACATTCTCACTTTCACTCTGTCTCTTGATCCAAAGTTTAATTTGCACTTGTTCAACCAGCCAGGTTTTGTATCCTAAATGATAACTTCAGTAATATATCTAACTTTTGTACTACATTTTTCTCTGATTCTCTGCAGCCTCAGCTTATTGGCTCTCAGTGGCACAGAGGACAGCCACTAAGAAGCCAGAGGCAAGAGGAATTGGACACAGAGTGAAGGAGGAGTCAGTTTTTTAAAGTTTATAGATTTTAAGTTTATAAGTTTATAGTTTAAGTTTATAGATAGTATATAGATATATAAAGTTTATAGATTTTAAGAGTGTTTACAAAGAAATAAAAAACATCAGCCTTGTACCAATGATAGTCCACAGAGAATTGATTAAGAAACACTTAAGTTGATTATGGACCATGGCTGGGACACAGACATAATTTTTCACCTGGGGTAACGATAGCTGGGAATGATGTGGTGGGAGGTGCATTGGGAGTGGGGCGGACATGATGATACAGAAGACTGAGGCTATAAGGAGAGGATGTAGTCTTCAAGAGTTGGGGAAAAATCGGCCCTGGAAGAAGCTCTGGCATGACGGCCTAGGGTGAGTTGCCTTTTGATGATAGCAATAGTATAAAATGTCCAGGCTTTAAGTACTCTCTTCCCATTTCTGCCCCATGACTCATCCAACATTGAATAGCCTCTAGTCATTCATTTCATTTAGAAGGATTGTCCTCAGGATTCTCCCATGGGGAAGGAAGATAGCTCTTCTCTCACGTTTCCCATTTATTAAAATACCTTCTTGGAGAAGACATCCTTAAATGTATTCTCTAGGTCACTGCTTTATAGCTGTGACTAAATCTTAGCAGCTGAACCTTTGGTTTCTGATTCTAAGGCTATAATTTTGTCTGGATCTTGCATGCTTTTCTCCTGGATGTTTGCATCTGTGATGCTCAGGCCTATACACTGTGAATTTAATCCTATGGTGATTATAGACTTTAAAAAAATGTTACTAGAGGTAATTTGTCCACCTATTAATTTTTCCTGAGAGCTGAGCTAGTGTTTCCTTGTACCAGTGACTTCCAATCCTGGTTTTTGATCCAACATTCATTGGAGGTCATGAAGTTCTTGAGAAAGTATTGAATCAGAATTCATTTAGTGCTAGTAGAAGGAATCTCCTCACCCAAGATTTCCCTATGCCAATGATATAACAGATAAATCCCAAATCCTATCCTTAATTTAAAAAAAATACAGAGAATTTTTGGGTTGCACTAAGAAATCTAACAACTTCAGCTTTAGCTTCTTGGTTCCAACTTTGGTTTAAACTCTTGGTTTCAGTGAATAGATGAACTTATGGGCATTGGTACTCTCTCCACCATGGCAGAAGGCATATACCATCTGCTATTTCATAATTTGTAATTCTTGACCATGTATTTCTATAGAGGATCCACCCAACACGTTTGAGATCTTCTTCTAGCTTTTCTTTTCTTTTCTTTTTTAATATGGATATGACAGGAGATACCAGTATAGTACTTTGGTGACTCTTGATATGACTGGTCCATTTCCATCTCCATCTTTGACCCTCCTGGCTCAGAGTGAATGGCAAAGGTAACTTTCTCTTTTGAGTAGTAACCCTGAGGGTCTTCCCCTCCCAGTTTGATTTTTTTCTTTTTTCTAATTAAAGGGGCTATCCGTTGACTCACTTCTTTTTTTTTCCTTAGTTCTTTTTTTTAAATTTATTTTTAATATGTTTGGTTTTCAGCATT
>CM053623.1:162221451-162240843 GCA_028646595.1 Phalanger gymnotis | reverse complement strand
TTCTTCATTGATGGATATCTTTGGTAAAATGTGCCATATCCTATATAATATGCCCACATGTGTCTTTCTGATGCCTCTTGAATCACTTGCAGTTTTTATTCCTCTGTGATCATGGTGTTCAGCCATTCGCATCATTGGGATTCTGATGACATTTTTAACAGTAAGTGATTTGGGATCATTGAAAATACTTCATAATTTCACATGGCAAAAAATAACAATACAGGTTATAGCAGGTGGAAGTTACTGTCTTGCATTAAAAGAAGTATTTTAATTCTGAATTGAGAGGAAGTATGAAACAGGAAACATTTTCCTTCATGCTTGCTCAATTTACTTTATTTTGGTTAGTTGAACTGATCCTTCAATGTTATTGGAAGGGTTCTAAAACCCCCAGAAGTATAACCAAGTTGGAAGATTCCTTTATAGTTCTTAGCCTTCCTTAAATCTCCCTCATCCCACCTACCTATTTCAATTTAATTTAGTTTAATACAATTTTGTCTATTTCAACAAGCATTTATCAAACATTTGCTACATGCAAAACATTATGCCAAGTGCTTGAGAGATAAAAGCAAAACAGTCTCTTCTGTTAAAGTACTTATATTTTACCTGGTTAATAAAGCACATTGGCAAATAGTAAAATGCTGACTAATTTCAGGAAGAAGGAATACTAACAGCTGGAGTGGGGATCAAGAAAGGTTTCCTGCCAAAGGTGATACCAAAGCTTATCCTTGAGAGAATACGAAGCTCTAAAGGGTAGACAAGAAGAGTATGTTTTGGGTGTAATACCTCATTACAGTAATTGCTCATTTTAACCCTAGGGGCCATAATAATGGCCTCTAAAATCCATAAGGTTCCTTTTACTTCCATTTTAGGGAGGTGTTTTTTTTTTTTTAAGATAAAAAGTTATGAGTTCTATCACAATTGCTCTGAGCCCCTAGTTAGGAAAATTCTCAACACTTAAGTAAGTTTGTGCTCTCTAACTACATTTATATTTATAGTTTCTCTAGTTAACCCCAGGCTTTTAGTAATTGAGGCAAAATTCAGTTTACTGGAAACATTTGGGTAACATTATGGTGCCTGTGGATAAATAGACCCTGGGAAGAGAAATTAGAGAAAGAGCAGATTTTTTTCTTGGGACTTCCCTTAACCCAGTTCTTCTGCCCAAAGATACTGGTAGAGTCAATATTGCTCTTGATTTCTCTAATTTCTCTTAGTTCCCCAAGCCTACCATTATTTCTTAGGGATATGCTGTAATGCCCTCTTCTGCTCATCATTTTTGAAATTCTCCAATTCCAGCTAACTTGATGCTTTTTCACAAGACTCAGAAGGCATGACAAAATCCCTCTGCCGGTTGGAATAGACTTCCTATCTGGAATAATTTCCCTTCAACATGGCTTTCAAAGACATTTGTATATTTAATCTAAGAACTATGAGTGAGATTGATAGATTGGGCCACTTATTTTAAGTGAATGAGGTTGAATAAATCAATTTTCCTATGCTTATACAGGTCTGTGCAAAAGAAAAAAGAGAGAACATGTCATGTTGAGTTCAGGGAACAGCTAGTAGGTCAATTTAGCCAATTTAGAACATAGACTAATGTGAAATCAATCTGGATAGGTAGATAGGAATGATATCATGGAGGGTTTTAAATGCTAAGCTAAGTGGATAGGCAGTCACTAAAATTTTCTTTTGAAGGCAGAAGTGACATCATTAGACCTGTGTCTTAGAAAAAATAATTTGATACTAGTGTGGAAGGCAGAATGGAGAAGGCAGAGAGTAGAAGCATGAAGACCAATCAAAAGGTGACTGCAATAGTACAGTCTATAGATGACAAAGGCCTTAACCAAAGTAATGCCTTATGTGAGTAGAGGGAAGACTAACATGAGAGATATGGTGGAGGCAGAATACCACAGCCAATATCCAAGTCCAAAGCTCACCCTGGGGAAGGGGAGTAAGTATTTTAAAGAAGTTGTTAAAAATGTGTTTTTCCTTTTAAAAATAGTCTTTTCTTGTCCTTTGACCTCTTGTCCATTGTGGACTGGGGATTGCCACTGCTATTTTTAATAGTTCCTTATATATGTTTAGATGTCAAGTTATCTGTCATTTTCCATAAATTTTTTTTTCAAATTCATTTTCCTTGTTCTTGTAATTACATGGTTTTTGTTGCATGTTTTTAATTTTTAAGTATTCAAGCATATCTGTCATATCCCTAACATTTGTTAAATTGGAAAAAAAAATTCTCCCACAATTGAGATATGTATATTATTCCATTTTCCATTTTAAAAAATAATTTAAAAAAATGTTTGTCTTCCATGTAACTGGAATTCATGAGAGAATATGGTGTAAGATGTAGGTCAATATTTATTCCCCTTACTGGCACTAAACAAAACAACTGAGCTATGATGTCTTTCAAAGAATTCATGGGAAATAACTCCCCGCCACCCTGATTATGGAAAGAAAAGTTAAAACTGACAAAGTTTACCAGTTGGATCTCTCCCAATATGTAATTAGTTGAGCCAAAATGAGAAAAAGTTCACATCCCCAGAATTCTCTCAATTAAACTATGTTGTTGGGTTTTGAATGAGAGATGGACATGTGTTGCCAAGAAAGAGAGAAGACGATATTTCAGATGCAAGGAATGGTTTGTATAAGGTATCAGAGGTGAGAATGAGCAAGATAAGCTTTTTTTTAGAAGTTGGAACAAAAGAGCCATATCTTAACCCGAGATAAAGTGAGATTAAAAGTGGCTAATAGGAAGCCATTGTCGGTTCCTGAAAAGGAAAATAACACAAATGATCTTCAAATAATTTTTTTCTAGTGATTCTGGGTGTTATGTGTAGTGAGGGGGAAAGAATTATAATACATGAGGATCAGAAGAAGACATGGATGTTCATCCTAGTGAAGAGGAGACTCTGGGCAAAACGAAAACTGTTTTCAAGTATTTGAAGGATTATCATGTAGAAGAGTGATGAAACTTTTTTGGCATGGTCCTTGAGAGCAAAATTAGAGGAAAATGAGTAAAAATTATCATCAGACTGTAGTTTAACATAAGGAAAATTGTCTTCAAATTTTGACTTGTCCAAAAGGTGAATGGACTTCCTTGAGTAGTGGTGAGCTCCCTCTCCCTGGAGGTCTTAAAGATGATTGACCATTTTTTGGTGATGTTGGAGACATAATTCCTGATTTGTTATGGGTTAAGTTGCGTGAGGTTCCTTTCGGGTCTGAAATATTATCATTCTGATAGACACTGGAGGGAGATGAGCCAGAAGTCTCCACCAGCAGTTCAATCATGAGGAGACAATGGAATTGACCAGAAGTTTAAGAAATGGAAAACAAAAATGAAAGCTACTGTGAAGGAAGAATCACCAGTCCATCTTGCAGTCTTCTCCTCCATGTTTATTTATTGAATTCTTATTTATCCTTTAAAGTCCGACTCCAGGAAGTCTTTTCTGATCCTGGTTTTGATAATAATCTTCCTCTTCTGACTTAACAGAGAATTTTGTTGTATACTTCTCTGATACACTTATCATGTATTAAATCCATATCAGGAGACTGAGGCACCACAGAGCTGGGAGAATATAGAGACTTAGGTGCTACCTACCACTTGTGCAAGAATCTTCCTCATTAATCCAATCCCATTCCTCTTGTTACCATTGCAAGGGCAGCTGGGATAGGGCAGAAGGGCTTGTAACTCCCCCGCAAATGTCAAGAGGAGAGAAGATTGCTCAGACTTGGGGTAAAGGAGTAAGCTTCCCTGGCTGCTGAATATACTAGAATGTGAATGGAAAGTCATTGGTTATAGTGAATTCATATTTCGGTAGGACAGTAAGTGGGAGAGACTAGAGAGGTGGAGGGTGGCAAGAGCATTGACTCTGGGCCTCCTTCCCTCATGTGGTCATCCTGGTATTTGGGGGCGTGTTCTTGAGGGTTTACCTTGGTCAGGACTTGTGGTTTGGTTGCTAGTAACTCCCACCTCCCAGGATAAACATGTGAGATCAGATTCTGTCTAATACAACTTTTCTGAACCATAGGCACAACTGAGATTGCCTCTAGGTTCCTATTCTTGAAGGAAAATGAGAAGAGGTTGCTTGGTAGCTGGATAGCCTCTTATAATCTCCAACAAGGCTGTAAGTTGCCTCAAGACAGGAATTCTGTCTTTATCTTCCTCAGTGCCCAAACTCTAGAGTAGGTTTCTAATTAGTATTTGTTGAATTGGATTGGATGTAGGGAGGAAGAGGATAAGGAATAATTTGAGATGACACCAATAGATTTGGATCAAGGTTGATGCAGCTTTGGGGTGGGGGGAGGTCACATCTTTTGGAACCTAGTTTATCCCCAGATAATTTCTAGTCTTCATCTTCTTGAGTTATTTTGTATTGGGGTGATTTGGCCATAGAAAAATTGAATTGAATCATCTCAAAATGGGCAGTCTAAAAAAAGGCTGGAGAATGGTTTTGAAGTGCTTTGGCCTTTCTAAGAACTTTTGAGACCAGGGGTGATGAGGATGGCTTGAGCCCTTTGGGCCTGTGCTTCTAAAATCACCCTGGTGTAGACTGGAACACAAAATCATCAGAACCCAAAGTCTCACAAGCCACTTGACTATGCTATTTTCTTGGCTGCTTGGCCTTGCACCATGAAGCCACACCATGTTCTGCCAAAACAATGAATGCAGAAAGGCCCTTTCCCACAGGCCAAAAATGCATTTCATTCAGTTTTATTTTTAATACATTACTAGAACTGTTTTACACAAGATTAAAATAACAAAACTATACATGATGGCCTTGTGGCCTCCTAGTGCTCTGGAGATGCTGGGTTTGGGGTGGATAATAGATGGGGAGAATTTCAAGTACATCCTGTTCTACCAAAGCTTATTTTCTTCACATTTTGCCTTCCTTCCTTTCCTCTTTCTGAATTCTTCCCTCCCCTAAAGCAAATGATTTTTGTGAGGAATGAGGTTAGACAATGGAGGGAATTTCTTTTCTTTTGTCTGTGAGTGGCAAAACCTTGAAATATCAAGAGAATGACACCCCTTGCCTTCTGATCGCACATGTCTTTCCTCTGTGATCAGTGGCTGCTGCCCTCCAAAACTCAGCAAACAGGAAGCTATCCCAGGCCCACAGTGTTTCTGAGCCAGGAAATTGTCTTCTACTGCCCTGCCCTGGCCCCCTTCCCCTCAGGTTCTTCCTGGCCATTTAGCACAGCTAAAAATAGCAACTTCTGAAAGCTGATGTTATTGTTTAACCACTAACCACTTGTAACTCAATTTTTGGGTGGTGGCAGATGGAGCTAATCCTCTGACTCTGTAGCCTGAGAATTCTACCTGCCTTCTCTTGGAGTTAAGGCCAGTCCCTCCCTATATTATTTCAACATCATAAATTCTCTGGTGCCAACCCTTCTAGGCAGTGCAGCTAATCAGGCAAGGCTAGTTCAATTCACATGCATGCCTCCTGGGTGAGACAAGAAGTGGAAATCCATAAGGATTTCCTCTCAGCCACAGGCATTGTGTGCTACAGGCATTATACACCCATCCTGGCCCATACCAGGAAGGGCAATGGCAACATGTGAAACCTTACTCCAATGTTGGGCTTCACACTCCTGCTATTGATGTGGTGTGTGCAGGTCTTACTTCACTTATTTTTCATGCCAAGGATTGTCTATAATAAAGTCTGTGCCAATTCATCTCTGTAAACTGATTCAATAAATCCCCAAGAATGGACTAAACACCTACTATGTGCCAAACATCATGTTTTATTGTGTTGTTGTTCGGTCATGTCCAACTCTTTGTGACCCGTATAGAGTTTTCTTGGCAAAGATACTGGAGTGGGTTGTCATTTCCTCTAGTGGATTAAGGCAAAAAGAGGTTAAGTGACTTGCCTGAGGTCACACAGCTGGAGAGTGTCTAAGGATGGATTTTAACTTAGGTCTTCTTTAGTTCAGACCCAGTGCTCTATCCACTGAACCACTAAACTTCACTAAACTATGGAATATAAAAGACACATGAAATAGGTCCCACCTTCCAGAAGCTCATGTTCTGTAGAAAAAAAATTTACCTTTAAAAATCATATGGAAATAAGTTTATATAGAATATCTGGAAATGAATAAAAAAGTAATTTGGTAGGAATGAAGTAGGGAATGAAGAAGGTACCAGGAGTGTGAGTGATCAGGAAAAGTCTCATCTATGAGGTGGTCTTTGAAATCAATTTAAAAAGAAATTAGATATTGTAAATAATGGAAGTGAAGAGGATGGCCAATCCAGATCCAGGGAATAAATAAGCTTAATAATAGTAATAGCATTTATATAGTGCTTTAAGGTTTGCAGAGCTATTTAAAAAATATCTCATTTGATCCTCACAATAACCTTGGTGAGTAGTTTCTATCATCCCCAATTCAAAGATGAAGAAACTGAGACAAACAGTTAAGTGACTTGCCTTGAGTCACATAGCTAGTAAATATCTGAGGTCAGATTCAAAGGCCTCAGATAGGAGACGGAATACATTGTGTTTTAAACAGCCAAGAAGTCCTGTTTGGTTGATACATGAAGGGAAACAATGTATAACACATGTGGAAAATTGGGTTGCAGCCAGATCATGAAGGACTTTAAAGAGCAAAAGGAGGGGTCTGAATCCTAGAATTGGTAAGGTGCTAGTAGAATTTACTAAGAGAGGGAGTCCCATAGACAGACCTGTGTTGTAGGAGTATCTCTTTGGGTGCTCTGTGAAGGATAGATTAGAGAGATATAGGGGAAGCAGGAAGACTGGTCAGGGGCTATGGCAGTAATTCAGGATAAGGTCCTAGGATCATAGGATCATAGACATAGAGTGAGAAGGCACCATAGAGGTCCTCACTTCTAACCCTTTCATTTTACAGATGAGGAACAGATGCCAAAATTTGCCCAGGGCCACATAATTAGTAAAATATCTGAGTTATTATTTGAACTCAGGCCCAGGCCCACTGCAACATGCTTCCTTTCTTGAGAACCTGAACTACAAGGGTGATGCTGAGTGGAGAGAAAAGAGGCAAGAGAGATATGAAGGCTGAAATGGCAAGTCTGAAAACCAACCAGAAATGGAAAGAACTGGAGATAAATAGGGAAGTTTGAAAGATGGTTGGGTCTTAGGGGGAAAGATGATTTCTTTTGGACATATTGAATTTGAGATCCATATGAGATATTTAGTTCAAAAACATGTCTCCTATGGGGGAGCCACATCTCTGTAAGTGTCAGAAGACAGAAGGAACACAAAAGGGAGAGGTCTTAAGATGAAGCGGAGTCAGTTATGGATAGAAAAAGGATTCTAGAGAGTCCTATAGGAAGGGCAGGCAGAGCTCTAATTGGATATGAGAAGGATAGGATGGAGATGGATGGGGATGAAGGAATTATGTTGATTGAGACATTTATGTGACAGGCATGTTACTGATGACACAGAATTCCAGAATTTTGAGTTGGAAGGATTTCTGAGCAGCCATGGAGTCCAACTCCTAATTGAAAAGTATTTCCCAGTGACCTACCTCCTACCTCGCCAAGATCTTTCTGTCCTCATTCTTTCATCTAGTGGACTGCAAGGTCAATGCGAGTCAGGTGGGTTATGTTGTAGCAAAAAAGATACATGATGTGAAATGGAACCTTTTTTTTTTTTTTTTAAAGCAAAGCATCCATCCACGGGGAGGAGATACCTTGATAGTACTCTGCACTTATCAGACCTCAACTAGAGTGTTGTGTTCAGTTCTGGGTGCCATGGTTTGGGGACATTGATAAGCTGGGGAGTGTCCAAAGGAGGGCAACCAAGATGGTCATTTTGAAGACTGGTTGAAGGGACTGTGGATATTTAGACTGGAAAAAGAGAAGACTAAAGACTAGGGACAGAGGGAGGCTGTTGTCAAGAATTTGAAGGGCTAATGTGTGGAAGAGGAGTTACACTTGTTTTGTTTGGCTCCAGAGAGCAGAAGCAAGAACCAGGAATAGGAATGTCCCAATAATTCAGGCTGTGTGGAGGTGGGATGGATGTCTTTGAGAGGCAGGGAGTTTCTCTTTTCAGGGCTTTAAGCAGAGGCTGCCGAGCCCCTTCTCAGGCGTGTTATAGGAGGAATTCCTTTGGTGTATGGGTTGATCTGGAGGGCTGCTGAGATTCCTAACAACTCGCAGAGTCTGCAGTTCTGTTTCTGTGATTTGGTGTGTTCCCTAGCTCTGCTGCCTAGTACCTGTGTGACCTTGGACAAATCACTTCAATTTTCTGTGCTTTAGTTTTCTCACCTGTAAAATGAAGGGGTTGGAATTCCATCCAGGGACCTTTCTAAGTGCTAACTTTATGATCTGTTGACTTGTGTAAGTGGAGAAAAGAAGGGAAGATACTTCACTAGAAAGGAACAACCAGGATAAGAAGACAGCTAATTAAAATGAAACTCTCTGTAATAAATTATTTTGTATGATGAAAATCTTCTCTGATTTATGTCCTCTATAGAAGGCATTCTCTCTGATGGAAAAAAATTCTCCAATCTGATTGTGTTCATGGTAGTGCCTACAACTGTAGACATATCTCTGAGTACAACTGAAAACATGGCCAGAAACCATTTGAGGACTCCTGGAAGTGCCCATTCTCTACCCGAAGACCAATGGCAGCTGCTAATGCTACACTGATTATAAGAATATCACCTTGTAACTGTGAAATAACCTTTATACTTATGGTGCTGTTGGGTGATCTCTGCCTCTCTTCTGATGAATTCTAAGTCTTACACAGATATCTGAGAACATGTATCCTTCAATAGAACACAAGTTACTTGGGAGGAGGGACTGTTTCATTTTTGTATTTATGTTTCTAATCTGGTGTTTGGCACATAGTCGGACTATGTAGATTGCCTAGATAGATTCCTAATGTGCTTTCCATCTTTGAAACGCTGTAAAGTTAGTAGTAAAGTTGATGAATCATTCTGGCATGAAAGGCAGCCTGAGCAGGAAAGAGAAAATTGTATTGTTATCCAGAAGCAGGCCCAGGGCTAGGTTGCACCAGTGCTGATGAATCCAGACCAAGACAGACCCAAAACATCAGAAAAGGGGATCAGAGTTGTTCAGAGATTTGGGGGGTAGAAAATCAGGCACCAGTGATCAACATTGTCCCACATTTAATTGTTTCTCTTTGGGGAGGCTTGTACCATAAGTACTTTTGTACCTGCCTTGAAGTCTTGAACTAATGTTGCAGGCAGTATCTCCCTTTGTGGGTGTCTTTTCCTAGATCTTGTCCTTTCCTTTGGCATTTTGGTTAATATTAATGACAACTTACATTTAAATAGTGCTTTTCTTACATCAAGGTCTCTGAGAAGTAGATTTGCCTATGGGCTAATTAGTGCAAATACCCTAATTTTATAGACAAGAAAACTGAAGCTTAGAGAATTAAGTGACTTGTCTATGTTCACTTAGCTCCCAAGGGTTGGAGACAAGATTTGAACGTAAGTCCAGTGCCCCACCTACTGCCTCTAGGGGATAGAAGGCATAAACATTTATCTATATCTATGCCAATCTCTAGCATACCTAGCTATCTACTTATCTATTATCTACTATGTATCAGGCATGGGAATGAGTGCTTTAAAAATATTACCTCATTTAATCCTCACAAGTACCCTGAGAGGTAGGAGCTATTATTATTCTCATTTGACTGTTATAGAAACTGAGGCAAACAGAGGTTAAGTGACTTGCCCAAGGTCACACGTCTAGCAAAGTATAAGAGGCTGAATTTTAATACAAGTCTTCATGATTCTGGTCCCAAGGCTCAATCCTCTCCACCACCAAGATCCCTCTAGTGCATCTCAAGAGACCATACCCAGCAATACACACAGACACAGACACAGAAACAGAAATGCACACACACACACACACATACACATACATACCCACTTTTCCCTTTAAAACAGAATTGAAATATACTTTGATTAATTTTGGGGAAACTTTAGAAACATGTAAGAATGTCCTCTATTCTTGAATCCCTTGTCTTGACCTACTGCTGATCATGTTTTACCCAAACCAAGCTACTACAATCTACCCACTTTCCTCTTGTTTACCTACTGCTGAATGTATGGAGCTGGAAGAAATCAAGAAACCTTCCTGATTGGGTCCATTACCAACTTGCTGGGACCTCCCCACATCAACATAACCCTACTCCTCTCTAGTCAATTAGCTATTATTTCATTTTCCATAGTAGCCATTCCAAACTTTCTCATCTCTCCTCAAGGCTCCCATACCATACCTCTCTGCCCTCAAGTGAGGACCTCACCTCATGATTCATGGGAAAAAAAATGGAGACCATGCACCACTGGATCAAATATATCTGGCATTTAAAACTCTTTGCAACCTAGCCTTTGCCTACCTTTCCAGTCTTACACCTTATTCCTCTCCACATATGTACTCTGTGATCTAGCTACATTGTCCTATTAGCTGTTCCTCATCCATGACACCCCACCTTCCATTCCTCAGCCTCTGTCCAGGCTGTCATCCAATGCTCTTTCTTCTCACTCCACTTCTTAGTTGTTCTGGTTGCAAATGCAGCTCAAACTCACATTCTGCAAGAGGCTTTTCCAAGTCTCCCAGATACTAGTAGTGCCTTCTCCTCTAAGGTTATCTGCCACTCACTCTGTATATATCTTATATTTATCTAGTCATTTCCATGTTGTCTCCCCCATATTAGAATGTGAGTTCCATGAAAGCCGAGGCTATTTTTGTTTTGTTTTGTTTTGTTTTGTTTTTCTTTGTGTCCCTAGCATTCAGTACAATGTGTGGCTCATGGGAAGCACTTAATACATGCTTATTGACTTGACAACTAATTCCTTTGCAGGGGAAGTTTAATTTTGATACATCCTAACATTAACACACACAACCCATTACTGCAGAGAAAACATACGGTTAGCTAGAGGAAGATGAGTAGTAAGAATGAGCAAGAAGAGAGGTAGAAAAGTCTGAATAGCACATAGACAAACAAGGTGGACTGATATAGCTCGTCTGGGCAAGGGAAGAGCCAAGCCTTCCAAGAGCACAGTTAGGTGTTACGAGATACTAGGAGGGAAAGGTTCTTCACACAAACAAAGGCCTCTTGCTGTTGTTATACACAAAACAGGCTGGAGGAGATAAACTCCTCACCAAGTCTTAAATGTTGGAGGACGGGGAGGAAAAGGAGAGAGAATAGACTTAAAATGCGTACACACCCAGGAAAAATAAATAGGGAAAGAAATAGAGTTTACATTTGCAGAGAAAGTTTCCCTTATAAGATAGGATAGAACAATAAATATGTATTTTCAGAGTACTGATGGTGATCCATCCTAGAGGGAAAAAATATTGGGGGTTCATTAAAACTTCTTATAAGGCAAAAGAAGGGAGGGGAGCAGGAAATGGGAAAGCATGAGACCAATAAAGGCTGTCCAGCAGAACATTAAATCTAAAAAGGAGCTTTCTAGGATAAGTATGAATTGTCCCCTTAGAGAGTGAGAATCAGAGGACTGGGAAACAAAGAAGGATTGAGAGGAAACTCAGTGGCGTGGCCAACAAAGCCTTGTGTCCTTAGGTTTTCAGCAAGTAGATTAAGCATATTTCAGCTGGAGATTTGGCAGCAAGTTGAAGTGGCCTCAAATGAAGAAAGAGAGCACAGTTTTTACTCTGACAGACATAGTTTCTTTCTTTCTTTCTCTTTCTTTCTTTTCTTCTTCTTTCCTTTATTCTATCCTTTCCTCTTCCTCCTCTCCCCCTCCCTTTTCCCCTCCCTCTCTCCCTCCCTTCCTTCCTTCCTTCCTTCCTTCCTTCTTCCTTCCTTCCTTCCTTCCTTCCTTCCTTCCTTCCTTCCTTCTTCCTTCCTTCCTTCCTTCCTTCCTTCCTTCCTTCCTTCCTTCCTTCCTTCCTTCCTTCCTTCCTTCCTCATAGAAAATTTTATATTTTGTAAGTGTTTATGGTGACTTTCTCTGAATTATCAGTTTACCATTGTTGGCTGTAGCTTTGAGTGTGGTTACGTCCACAGAACGATGTCATATTTTGATGCTCTTTTGGCACCCTTTGTCTAGGAAATCAGGAGATCTTAAGCTAGGGTCCATTGACTTGTTTATTTTTTTAATTTGGTAAACATGTTTCAATATAATTGGAATCCTTTGTGATCTGGCATATTTTATTTTATATATCAAAAAAGAATAATTCTGAGAAAGGGGTATAGGCTTCACCAGACTTCCAAAGGGTGTCTAGGACATTAAAAAAAAAAAAACATTAAGAATCTAAGGGCTAGGTGAAGTTACATTTGACCATTCCACCTCCCCTCCACCTTAAGTAGGGCCAGGTATCCCTGATTAAATGCCTGCTTTGTTGAATTCCATAACCCAAACTATGCTATGCATACCAGCCTCTCCAAAGCAAAACATTCTGAGTACTTGGTATTTTTACAAGAAGCTTCTGGACTTCCCTTTCTGCTTCTCACATAAAGAGAGCCAAGTTGCAGCCATTTAAAAATAAGCAAAAGTCCAGTGAAGTATCTCTCAGCAAGCAGGCTGCCTGCAGATTTTTTTTAGAGGAAAGGACTTGGAATGGTGCCTGCTCCGATGTGTGAAATTGACAACTGCTCTTGAGCAATCTCCTTCTAGCAGGCCTGGAGAACCTAACAAAGCAGGCAAATGACAGAGGATGGAGATGTAGTCTAGTCAGGTGTCTCTGTAGGTGAAGGAAGGGTTTCCCAGTCAGGGAAGCCAGCTGCAAAGCCTTTGCTTCTGGTTCAGGAAAGCTAGACTCAGTTCAATTGTGCAGTCATTAAAGTGTCTGCTACACATAATGAACAGACTTGGTGCCAGGGATCTGAAGATGAAAAATGACATCATTTGTTCTAAGTTGTGGCTGAGTGCTTATTGCCTGAGGAAGGCAGCTGAGTCCTGCATCCTTTCGAATATCAGTTATTATGATGCAGTAATGAGATAATTGGAAATTGACTGTTCCAGTAGCCTTCTATGTAATGTTCTAACAACATTCAATAAACAATAGACAGCCCATACTACATGCGTCTCAGGGACATAAGATTAGGAAGACAAAGCACAGTGAGGTGGGTCTATTTCCAGTTGGATCAGTGGACAGTATTGAGCCTAGAGTCAAGAAGACCTACATTCAAATCCAGTTTGAGACTGTGTGACTCTGGGCAATGTCCTTAACCTTGGCCATTTCCCCAAATCTACCCGTTATTTTAGCTCATGGGTTTTCAATAAGGTTGAAATCAGGCCAAGTCTCCAGGCCACTAAAGTATGCTTATCTCAATTACTTGAATAATTTTATTAACCTTAATATGTGGCAGGATACAAGACTTTAACAGTTGTTTGCCTTAGTTTCCTTTACTGTAAAGTAGGGATAATAATAGCACCTACCTTAACAGCATTGTTGTGAAGATCAAGTAAGATAATATTTGTAAAAGCAGGTGCTCCACAAATGCTTATTTCCTTCCCCCTTCTCCCCCCGCTACCTCCCGATACATTAAAGCAAATTGTAGGAACCTTGCTAGAGAGTCAGGTACAGTATAATAAGTCACACCACTCGAACATAACAATCACAAGTCTCTTCATTCATATTACGATGAGAGATTCTTACTAGGGTTCTTTTTAGTTCTAAAGTATGAACTAAATCAGAAGAAATAGTGGATGGTAAAGATGAGATATAGGAAAACCACCTGTAATGATAATATTTGAATGCCCCTTTCTACTTCACTTCTCAGCCTCATGATATAGCATTGTAATACAATCCATTCTGAGTTTGCTTTGGACTAGGAAATGGAAATATTTGGACAAAAGAGAAAATCTTGTTTATACCTAGCTATTGGCATATGTTTCTTCCACTAGACTGTGAGCTCCTTGAGAGCGGGAACTTTTTTGTCTTTTTTTTTTTTTTTTTGTGGTATCTCCACCACTAAGCACTGTCTTATGTGTGGTATGTGTTCATTAAATGCTTGCTGATTTGATTTGATTTGACTTTTAAAGTTAATTCTTTAACACTAGGCACCAAGGGCAACTTTTTCCTTAGATTTCTTTGGCTTATAGACTAGTACCCTGGACGCTACATTTTTCATGCAAAAAGGCTAGTCTGAGAGGGACTTTTAGAATATCTTCAATGGAGGAACAACAACATCTTCACCATATTTTGAATAAATTTACCTTGACATACCAACTGGGTTATTTAAATGTAGTAAACACCAGTTTTGCTCTAGAATAAAAGGGGGAAGGGTGTTAAGAGGGCATAACCTTAAAAAACTCAGGGTCATTTTCATTAAAAAACTTTCGCCTGTTACCTATCACGTCATGAGGGGGACATTGAGCTATCAAAGGTTATGCTCACTAATCTTAAGCTCTGAAAAAGTTGGAAAGACTTTTGAATCCTGAACCAGAGATAGAAATAGTTATATTTGAATTATGCGGGGTAAAGTAAAATAATTAAATTCATCAACATACAATAAACATGATAACTTTTTACATCTCAGAAAACTTTAAACTTATGTTCTTTAGACACAATTATGTGTTTTACATGATTTGGGATTGAATTAACAAGATTTGTATGTATATTCTTTAATTCATCATGAAACTGCACTTTTAGAACATTGGATATTAAGTGTACCTTTGAAAAATGGCCATTTTCTCAAGTCTAGCCATTATTCTACCTCATAGGTTTTCAACAGGGCTTAAATCAGGCCAAGTTCCCAGTTCATTGAAGCATGCTTTCTCTATCACTTGGATAATTTTCTTAACTGTTCATAACGTGCAGCAAGTTGCAAAAGCCATGTCATACTATTCTATCTCCATTTGGCAATTTCTCTATTTCCAGAACAATTCTACTCCTAAATATATTTATGAGGAAGGTAGGGATGGAATACTGGACTTTTGGGTCAAATCCTGCCTATCTGTGTCACCATGAGCAAGTCACTTAACAGATTTCAACCTCAGTTTCTTCATTTTAAAAGTGGGGCTAATAAGAGTACCCACCTCACAAGGTTCTTAAGAGGTTCCAATGAGATAACATATGTAAAGGACTGGCACAAACTTTAAAGCTGTAACATAAATGTTAGTTATTATTGTGAGTATGACAAGGCTTTGATGCAACCTAGATCACCTAAGAGAGAGGCACCCATATAGGAGACACCAGAGATCTTCTTGCTTCTGGGAGAAGACGTTCTGCATGCCCCTATCATTTGGATGGGAACAGCCTTTTCCACTGGTTATGTAACAGGAAGAAGCTATCTCTTTAAAACAACCAGCCTAGGATAGTCTCACTCTCTGGGTCATTTAGAAGTGTGAAGAATACCCATAGCATGAACTCCATGGATCAAACTGTGTGTGAGGAAGGTAGACCTTCTCTTAGGCTCTGTGGCCCTGAGAATGAGGCTTGGGGGGCTTGGTCAGTTTCTTTTTGTCCTTTTAAGTTCTAGACACAGGGAATGGAATCTCTGGACCACAGAACCTGAGCCATGCTGAGCCTGAAGGCAGGATGCCAGGCTAGATGCTGCTGCCAATCCAGCAAAGAAGTCATAAGAAGCCAGGGTGTCAGAATGTGAGCCCACGGAAGCTTTGGATATGAAACTTGGTGGAACTGTGCTGTGTAGGAACTGGGCTAAGCCGTGAACCTAATTCTCCTTCATTCCTCAGAGACTGAAGTGGTATGTATGTGGGGGATATGCTACATATATTGGGGGGATGTTTATTATACCTTTGGCATAATTATTCCTTTGTAAAAACTAATTGATTGTTAAGTGGGTAAATGGAACTGGAGTACAGGGGACCCCTAAATTTGGGCAATGTGACAAGTAGGGGCTTGAGCCAAATGGCAGAAGCTAGATACCCCCAAATTCCCTTAAGATTAGCAGAGAACTCTGAGGAGAGGTGAAATATAATATACCTGGTCTTCAGACAATGGGAATCAGAGTAATCACTGTTGCATATTTATCAGTTTATTACTTCTCCAATTGAGATAAAACCTCTAGCCTAATGAAAATGTTTTTAAAAAATTTCCTTTTTGCTTATTTTTAAATTTTATTTTCAGTTCCAAATTCTCTTCTTTTCTCTATGCCTCCCCGGCCCAATAAGAAAGCAAAAGATACAATACATTTTTACACATGAAGTCATGCAAAAACCTAACATTTTTGAGGGCAACTGTTTTGCAGTTTGATGAAGATGCCTGGATCTTACAGAGTTGCTTGGACTTTTGACACCTATATTGATATAGCCTTGAATGAATAGTTTTCATCAGTAAAAATCATCTTTTCCCAATCTTCAGTACTCTAGTGTTTGTATTGTCTTGCCCATGAATCTTTTTTAATTCATAGAAACAGTACCTTAAAACAAACAAACCAACAACCTGACCTTCTTGCTGTTCTTCCAACTTTGACACATCTATACCAAACTATAGACTGCCCCTAACTGATCCCATTTCATTGTGGGCTTAAATAACATTTGAAATACTTGACTTCCTCAAACAGTTGCTGCAACATCTCTAACAGTCTTAGAAACATTCTTTGAGAGCTACAATTTTGCATGGTCCTTTGGAGTGATATCCATTATTTAAAAACCACAGAATTAAAAATACAACAAAAGAAAGCAATAAAACGTATATAAATAGTATGAAATCTAGTGCTCAACTGAAAAAGAACTGACTAAAGGTGGGGAAACTCATACAATCTGGGTTCATCTGGTCAAGGTCCAACTTCTGAATCAGACTAGTGTCAATAAAATGACATACATGACCATCACTTGTCATAAAATGAAACAACTGCAAAATTATTGCTTGTACCATGATTCACCCACCAGCGTATCCATGTTGCCCAAGGACAAGCCTAGCTAGGCTGGTAAGATTTATTGCCAGATTAGGTGCAAGGAGATGACTATTTTAGCCATAATAACTCTTGAAGACCATCTCTTAAATTAGGGATCCATAGTAACCTGTGCCAGAAATCACTCACACCCATGAAATCATAGTCCTCTGAAATAATAAAATAAGGGGGCAGGGACTGACTCTGATCTAAATTTTCTATCTCCCACAGTGTTTATCATTGTGCTCTGCAAACAGTAATTAGATAACAAGTGTTTGATAAGTAAATTGATGAAAGAAAGAAAGAAAGAATCTGGGCTGGGCTTAAATTCTGCCTTTGGCACTTATTAGAGCTGGGCACCAATGAATGAGTGCACAGGAACAGCAAAAGATAGGTGACCAAAAACAAGTCACTTAAACTCTTTGAGCCTTAATTTCCTCATTTGCAAAACGATGATGATAATAACTACCTTACTTGTGATGTTTTGTTTTGAGGATCGATGCTAATAAATATGTAACAACTCTTTTCAAACTGTAAGCTACTATACAAATGTCTGCTTTTATTTTTTCCCAGTAGGGTTGTTATTTTTCTCCTTTATTGTTTAATGACTAGTCTATTCTTTCTTTATATGCATATATTTTAAAAAATTAAAAGGAACCATGAATCTAAAGGTCACAATACTATACATTAATGATGGTAATTATGACATGACATTTTAAAAGTTCAAGAGATGTGGTTTCTGAGTAATTAATAATTTTATATATGCTAGCATATTATTAATAAAAGGGTCAGTGACTCTCTAGAATGCCAAAGACCCCTGACGGAACCCACATAATGCTTATATGCCCTTGGAAGTATGAGTATTCCTGAGGATGGCAATCAACTCTGACTGGTCAACAAGTAATAAGAAAGAATGAATGTTATAATGAAAAGTGGGCTTATTCCAAAGAGGGTCTTGGGGTACATGACACTGAGCACTCAGTCTTGGTCAAAGAGACTTATCAATATCCATATCAAAGAGGGAATCTGCTTCTACCCCAGACCTGTCTGACAAAACACAATGAGCTGGAATCCATCATTTCACCTAACTTTATCTTTTGAACATATCTGATTTCTTGCTCTCGTTATCAGCCTTGCACTTCAAAGTATGCCTGAATAACCTACAGGTACTGATTTCCAAATGAGGAAGTAGAAAAAGGGGAAAAACCTTGATCCTAATTCAATAATCAGTTATTAAATACAAGAGAGAAATAATAATTTCTCTCAATGAAAAAATAGTGAATAGGTGGGGAGTTGGTAAACAGTTTGTAGTCTTTTATTTGGAGTCACTGAACCTGGGTTCAGATCCTGACTCTGCTACTTATATCACTTCATTTTTCTGGGCCTCAGTTCCTCGTTTGTAAAATGATTGATTGTAAGACATGGGAGATAGGATTGTCCAGCATGGTATGCCTGAATCAAAGATCTCTCTGTTCTCTATGAGCAAAAATAGAACTTCAGTAGCTCAAAAGAAATGTGAAACTCGCAAATTTAAAGACATCTCCACTCCAAATGATCCTATGGGCTATTTGTACTTGACCTGTGGTAGAATCTTCTGATATCATATTGGTCTGATCAGCCACACTAGAACAAACTGTACCTGGAACCTGACATAGTGATGCCATTTTGGCCCTCTTCGAGCACCGAGGACAACAACCAACCATCAATCAAAATGAAGTGATTGGACCAGTTGGTTGTAAGATCCTTTAGGATTATAGGTCATGGATGTAAAGCTGGAAGGGGCTCCAGAGGTCATAGAATCTAACCTTCTGGAATGGCTAAACAAATTGTGGCATATGAATGTAGTGGAATTCTATTGTGCTATAAGAAATGGGGAACACATGGACTTCATAATAGCCTGGAAAGAACTACATGATATGATGCTGAGTGAGGGGAACAGAACCAGAACATTGTACACAACCACAGATATATTGATTTAGTGATGACTAACTTTGATAGATTTGACTATTCTCAGCAATACAAGCTTCAAGGACAACTCCAAAGGACTCATGATGGAGACAGCTATCTACATCTAGAGAAAGAACTATGGAATCTGAAGGCGGATTGAGGCAAACTATCGGCTCTCTCTCTTTCTTTTTCCTGTCTCTTGTGGTTTTGTTTCTTGTTTCTCATGATTCACTCCATTGATCATGGTTCTTTACGACTTGACTATTGTGTAATGTTTAATGTAAAGGTATATGCAGAATATATATCAGATTCCATGCTGTCTTGGGGAAGGGAGGGTGGAGGGAGGGGAAGAAAATGTGGAGCTCGAAAACTTAGAAATGAGTGTTTTAAACTAAATATAAAAAAATCTAAAAATAAAATAAAATTTGCACCAAAAAAAAAAAATATCTAACTTTCTCATTTTACTGATGAAGGAATGTTGTCCCAAAGAAGCTAAGGGACTGGCTCAAGGTCATACAGGTAGTAAGTGGCAGAGTTGCTACTTGAACCCAGTTTCTCTGACTCTCATTCTAGCACTCATTCCACATTACTACAGTATTTTAGCTTTAAAGTTGTCATCTGTGTCAGTAATGCAAAATGGGCTCCTTAGTACTTAGTTTAAGGG
>CM053623.1:162164378-162214720 GCA_028646595.1 Phalanger gymnotis | reverse complement strand
CTGTAGTTCTAAAGCTGCCCCACCTCCGCTGCCCCAGGGGAGGTGTCCGAACCAGCAAAAAGTCCCGCAGCTTTTCCCACTAACCTTCTCTGTTGTCTTTGTTGTTTGTGGGTTGAAAGGTCTGGTGGATGCCACAGCTCAGTAATTCAGGATGCCAGGGCACTCTCCGCTCATTTCCTGGTCTGGTAGGTCCACGTCTGGTCTGTTTGCGCCGTGCGTGCTTGGCTCAGCTCCGCTCCCCTCAGCTGGGGGTTGGGAGCTCCGTGTGGGACCGACCTTACCCAGAGACCATCCAGGCTGTCCTGGGCTGGAGCCCTGCTTCCCTCTGCCACTTTGTGGGTTCTGCAGCTCTAGAATTGGTTTAGAGACATTTTTTTATAGGTTTTTGGAGGGACTTGGTGGGGAGCTCACACCAGTCACTGCTTTCCAGCCGCCATCTTGGCTCTGCCCCTACCAGTTCCTCTTGTTAAAGAGAAGGAAACTGGAGTTCAAAGAAGCAATATGATTTCTCTAAAGTCACAAGATTTTGTTACTGGGAGGACTGGGATTAGAACTGAGGTCTCCTGATCCAATGGTCTCACAACCACACTTTTCTTCTTTTTTAAAAAATTTAATAGTATTTTATTTTTTTCAGCATCCAGTTTTTGAAATATTTTGAGTTCCAAATTTTTCTCTCTCAGTAATGTGATATAGATCATACATGACCACCATGCATTTCTTAAGGAATATTCTCTGAAAGGAAAGACAGAGTCAAAGCCTGAAGGCTCAGTAGGACTTGCAATATCTCCTCTTTGATTATGACTAGTATGACTACTCTAACCACCAAAACCAAGATGACCAATGTTCTCACACTAGCACTAATAGTAGTCATCATAGTTGTAGTGGTCATGTATAATGTAGTAATGATAATTAGTAGCTGTAGTTAGTAATTGTAGTAGTAGTAAGGAGGTTCATAGTCTCTTCTACAAATTGAGGATGCTGGAGTGGACTGCCTTCTGTCTTCATCATTTCCTTCTGGCTTTCTTGGCTTCCTTCAAATCTTACCTAACATCCCACCTGTACAGAAAGTCTTTTCCAAACTCCCTTAATTCCAGTGCTTTCCCTTTATTAATTATATCCAATTCATCCTGCAGATCTTGTTCACATATGAGCGATTGCATGTTGTCTTCCCATTAGATGTGAGCTCCCTGGGAGCAGTGGCCACCATTTGCCTTTATATCTTCAATGCTTAGGTTGGGAATAAGTATTTATATATCATCTACTCTATGCCAAGCACGGAGCTCAGTGTTTCCCCCA
The DNA here is from genome assembly GCA_028646595.1 of Phalanger gymnotis. NCBI lineage: Eukaryota > Metazoa > Chordata > Mammalia > Diprotodontia > Phalangeridae > Phalanger > Phalanger gymnotis. Next base: position 162,213,424 of record CM053623.1, on the reverse strand, counting down.
TCCCCCTATTTTTTAAAAAAATATTTTCTTACTTGATTCTCCCAACTACCCTTAGAGGTAGGTGTTATTAGCTTAACCAGTGCCTGTAATAAATGTTTTATTGACTGACTTCTCTAGCACAGGCTTTAAGTAGGAAAAAATGAAGCATGAAACCCACACGTGGGCATTTCTGACCAGAAAGGTCAGTCCCAAAGGTCATCTCAAAGTTAGGGGAAAGGATAGTCATACTGGACTGCCTTGGGGCACCAACAATGATAATGTCCCATCCAAGAACTTTTTTAATGCATTTTGGAGGGGCGTAGTTTTCTTTTATAGAGACCAGAGATTTCATGAATGAGGGAATTTTCAGTGAAGAAACTTCTGTCTTATCTATTTGTCTATGTATGTGGCATAGACTCTCCACTCCCCAAGAGATTTTAATCTGCTTGTGGGTATGGGCTATGTCATATTTATCTTTCTATCTTCCCTGGTTCTTAGCACTGTACATCATGAATCATAGGCAGATATTTGTTGAATAAGTAAGGAAATGAATGAATTTACCATTCACTCACTTTTAAAGATAAATATAAAGGCAATTTTTCCTGGTGCTGTGAGGCTAACAGGTCTCACAGCACCAGGAAAAATTGCCTTTATATTTGGTTGTCAGATGATTTGAAAAGAGGTTTCAAGGCAGACAGTTATCCTGGAGGATATTCAATTCAAGAAATATGGTTTACAACTAATGCTCAGTGCTGTGCTAAGCCCTGTCTGATAGGTGAGGACCAATCATTTACAGTGATGATAGTGTTGCATTTACAAAGTATTCTTTTAAGGAGGAGATATGGAGCCCCAAGTATTAGAAGGAAATGAAGATCGATAAAAAGTAGTTTACACAAGACAGGTGTTCACTTTTGCATTCTGGGACATCTTTTCTCCTTACAGCTGTTTCTTATTTTTCATTTTCTATTTTTGGCCATGTCTCTCCATACTAACAAACCAACCATATTATTGGCAGTCTTTATTTCAGCCATCTTGATCATCAACACAGATGGCTGCTATCTGATCAATTTGGATGCATTAATGGGTGCTGATCATGACAATGGCTAGGATTGAGAGACTACATTTATTGCAGTCTAGCTGGCCTCATAGGCTCAGGCCAAACCATCAACCTACACAGACACACAGACACACAGCCACACAGACACAGACACAGACACACACACGCACGCACACACGCACACGCGCACACGCATGTACACACACACATACACAATTCTTTCATAATTCCAACTTCTTGCTTTTTCAAGGAGTTTATTTTCTGGTCATTTGGAAATGAATGTGCCGATTTCTAGCATTCTTCAAATGTCCAATAAATTATTTAGTGTTTCAGCAGTTTTATATTTTTGGAGATGAAAGGCCATATCTAAAACAGCCAGCTAGGAAACAGAAGATGGAGGCTCAAGGGATTTCGGAGGCATTTCTTCCCTTGTTGTTGAAACTGAAAAAAAAAATGATATCTTTCTCCGTAATAAATGTTTTAAAGTAGAACATTATGACCTGGAGGACAAAGGTAATTTCTTCATTCAATATATATGTGCCAAGTACTTACTATGGGCATAGTACAAAGACAAAAAACAATACAATTCCTGACCTCAATGAGCTCATAATATAATGGGAGTGGGAATGCAAACATGTATCCAAATCATTATGATTCAAGATAGATTGTTGATAATGGCGAAAGAGAGGGTCTAGACAAAGTGTTATAAGAAACATGGTGCATAGAGGAAATGAGGAAAACTTTTATGAAGGAGGTGACACCTAGACCTATGCTTAAAGGAAGATGGGAGTCAAGAGTCAATATTTATTAAGTACCTAGTATATGCTAGGCACTGTGCTAAGTGCTGGGGATACAAAAAGAGGCAACAGATAGTCTCTGCTCTCAAGGGGCTTACAGTCTAATGGGGGAGACGGTATGCAAAAGGCTATATAAGAGCAAACTCTATATAGGATAAACAGGAAATATTTAATAGAGGGAAGGCATTAGAATTAAGAGGAGTTGAGAAAGGTATTCTCTAGATGTAATTTTTAATTGGGCCTTGAAGGGAGCCATGGAAGTCAGCAGGCAGAAATGAAGAGGGACAGCATTCCAGGTATGAGGGAAGCCAGAGAAAATGCTTGGAGCTGAGAGATGACATGTCTTTTTTTTTTTTTTTGTGGAACAGCTAGGAAGCAAATGTCACTGGATTGAAGAGTACGTGGCAGGGAGTAAGGTGTAAGAAGACTGGAAAGTAGGAAGGTGCTAGGTCAAAAAGGGCTTTGAATGCCAAACAGATCATTAAATATTTGATACTGGAGAAGACAGGGAGCCAGTGGGGTTTATTAAGTTGGAGGGTGACAATGGGAAATAGAATAGTAACTAGCAATTGTGGTGCTCAAAACAATTTAGTTGAGGGGGTGTGCGGAGTCATGCAAGACACTGCCTCATGTGGGGGGAAAAAAAGGTCAAGGGATACCAGGATGCCACTGCCTGAGGGAGGAGCCTGGAGAAACTACCTAGGGTGTGGCGGTAGGGGAGAAGGAAGGAGAACATTTGGTAGCTTCTTATTTTAACTATTTTTCCTGCTAACTAGATGCTAAACATAATTGTCACTGCAGGAAGGCAAATGATGTCAGCACCCTCTAAATTTCAGAGCCCTAGGGCAAAGTTCCAACGGCCACACCCTAGTTACTGCTCTGACAGGAATAGATGAAGGGAGTACATTACAGGCTAGAAGGATGGCCTTGAATCCTCTGAGGTGGAGGAGAGTAGTAAGGGATTGGGAAATAGTAGTCTAGTTTGACTAGAAAAACCATAGAATTTTGAAGGGGATAATAATGAAGTAAGCCTAGAAATATGGCCTGGAGACAGCTTGCAGGAGGCCTTAAATGCTAAGCAATAAGGAGCCACTGAAAGTTTTTGATTAGGAGAAATATTGGAGAACAGAAAGAGAGAAGAAATGAAAGATGTAGAAACAAATGTACAGTAAACCAGAGCTTGTATTAGGAGGAGGTAATGTAGGTAGTTAGGTAGGATGCAACATGCAGGAATGGTGAGAGAGGAAAGAAGAAACTTTTAAAATGACTGATTTAATAAAGGCACATTTAACAAAAACATTTTTATTAAATATAATATTTTAACTCCAGAAAATCTGTTCCCTGTGGCCAATAAGTATTTATTTCATGTTAAATCAAGCTACACGTGTTAGAGCAAAGGTTTAAAACCTTTAGAAACTTCCATCTGGATCCAATCCCCATCCCAATTCCCACCACCCTGGTGAGTACCTCACAAGGCCCACTTTCTCTACCACGTCTCTAGTTGTGATTCACTTTACTCTCTGATCCTCTCATTAGCCACTTTGCTGCTGGGTAAGTACCCCCAGCCCCTTTCCCATTTGGAATTCTGTAAATCAATGCCAGAAAGGGTATATCGATATATTTCCCTATGGCTCCACTCACCATCTCTATAACTTTCCAAACCAAAATACTCCTCTCTGACCACAACCCTTTTATGTGTATTTGTATTTCATATTAGAATACAAGCTTCTTAAGGGCAGGGACCAGAGTTGGTACATAGAAAGTACTTAATAGGTGTTTCTCATTCATTCTTTACTCCAGCACACTTTTCAAATCTTGTCTAAGGAACTAAACGCCCTGTCCTGGTTTTGGAGTAAACTGGTAATTATTTGCATTTATAGAAGAGACCAGGCTAATCCAAAATTTATTTGGGTTTTATAATTCATTCTGTGATTTTTTTCTTTAGGCATTACAGTTCCTTTTTTAAATCGTGTCTTGCTAGTGTCGTGGTAAGGGCAGTTAGGTGTGGATAGAGTTTTGGACTGGGAGTCAGGAAGACTCATCTTTTTGAGTTCAAATACTGCTTCAGACGCTTCCTAGCTGTGTGAACCTGGGCAAGTCACTTAACCTTGTTTGCCTCAGTTTCATCATCTATGAAATGAACTGGAGAAGGAAATGACAAATCACTCTAGTATCTTTGCCAAGAAAACCCCAAACGGGGCTCATGGAGAGTCTGACATGACTGAAATGACTCAACAGCAAAAGCGTCATGGTAGACTGGACACTGAGCTCAGTCCTTATGTACATGTGCAGAGTGTCGCTGATGTAATTTGTAATGTGCAAGAAGCTGCAGGGTCTACTTCTAGGAAAGTCAGGATGACTTACAATGGAAGTGCCTTGGACAGTTCCATTGCACTAACCACTGGTTTATAGGAGCCTCTTTGATTGGCTCTGGCTATGAAGAGCATTCAAAAGCCAGTAGTTAACATTATTTCTTTCTTTGAATCACCTGCTGCTTGTTGATGGGATTTTATTGAGAAGAGAGAGATAATTCCGTAAAGGAAGAAGCCTTGAAACCTTCCCATCTAAGGCTAATATATGGTACCTGAATAAAGAAAGCAGTAGCATTAGAGAAATGAACCCTCACTCTGGGAGAATGAGAGCAAAGAGTGCTTGATACATTTATATTAATAATAAATACAATTTAGAATTCTCTGGACAGATACTAGAGTAGTAGAGAAAGGAGTGGAAGAACATATGGTCTCTCAGGTAGAAGCTGGCTTGTGGTTTTTTAAATGCCTAGATATGTTTCAGAGCATGGATAATCATGAGAAAACATCCTCAGTTAGTGTTCATTGGTTGCCTTTTCAGTGAGAATGGTGACTGGCCTCACTTCGTGGATTTGTACAATAAGGCTTCTACTTTTAGCTCTCATTAAAAAAAAATATGCACACAAATACACACACAGTCCCCGTTATCTTACATCATAAGAACGTACAAAGTTCTCGCACCGGCATGAACTTGCTAATCTGCCCAACAGAGAATCTTGCCAGCTGTCAATGCTTTGTTGTCCAAGAAGGGAGTTTTAAAGTATTGGTGGTATTTAAAGTGGTATTTAAAGGAATGTGCCACTAGAGAGAGAGGGCAGTTCCTTCCTAATAATATACAATTTCTAAATTTGCAGAAATCAAAAGAAAATTGGGTAGAAAATAGTTATGACTGATCTATTTTTTCAAATGGGGAAGTAGAGGCATAGCCAAAGAAAATCAGCTGCACAAAATGACCCATGCAAAGTCCAAGCCAGGGTCTGAACTAATGCTCAGATTTTCTACATCCTTATCTGTTTTCAGACCTCTGGCCCCTGTAGCTATCCTTGGTCTTAAAGATCTGCCAAGCTTAATGCCTGGGTTGGGATAATGCTTAATGTTTTAATTACATCCAGAGTAATCACAAGGGAATGCTTTAACAATGTCTGATCTGGCTTCTTTTCTATTCATAATAAGTCATTTGCTACATGATATCCAGTTGTAGTGACGTTCCAAGGGTTTATTACAAGCTTTTATAAATCCCATACTGGGATTCACCTTTTAAAAACAACACCCTCTCCAGTTTATATGGCACCTTTTTTTTTGAGATGTTCAAAGGGTTTTATGTTTTCTTGTTAAATCTCACAACATCTCTACAAGGCATATAGAAAGGTAGGCCTCAGGTTATTACAATCTATTTGAAAGCTGAAGTACAGAGAGGATGTGTCATTTACTCACCATCTCACAGGGAACCAGAGGCAGAAGGGTGAGTTGCAATTCAATTTTCTGATTAAGAAACCAGCCACTCAGTCCATTCAATCCACTGTTGAATTGAGCAGCATTCAGATAGGCAGCATGACATAGAAGACAGAGGGTTGGTCTCAGACCCTGGGAACACGTGAGTCCTCCTTCTGACATACACTGGCAATGTGACTCTGGGCAAATCACTTAAATTCTCAGTTTACTAGGCAACTCCCTAGGAAGGTAAGATTCAGAGAAGGTATTGAATGGCAGTGGCTGAGGGAATTTCCTCATCTGGGTGTTCCCTCTATCAGTGAAATCACAGGTCTGGTTCCTGTGGCTATCATTTTTCTTTCTAAGTACTCCCCCTCAAATTTCCACATCCTTCTTCAAAAACCAATGAGGGAAAACCTTCAGAAAGATTCGTTGGTTTTCCACTTTTCTCTTAAAAACTACAACCAGATCATGTTCTCCTCAGCATCACAAGCTCCTAGACACACTCTCTCCTGCCCATCCTCCATTATCCTGCAAGATATTATTGGGTGAAGAGAGATTTTACAGACTAGCAAAAGACCCTAGAAGCTCATGAGTGGGAGGGTGAGGGTGGAAAATGCCAAGGGACAAAAGGGAAGAATAAATCTGTCATTTTCTGCAAGGGATCAACAGGCAATACCGTCAATCTGTAGTCTCCCCTTCCCCGGAAACCTCTCCCCTCCCTTAGGGCTGAGAACAGTCTTAACCTATTGACGGGAGCATCCCTTCACCTGTGATGGAGAGGTTGAAAAATGGATCGTGTTGTTTAGGTGAAGACTTCATCTGATTTTTAATGAAAAAATATGGAAAATCCAGATAATAACTCACTCACACATGATCATCCCTCATCTTCACTGGGAGAAAAGCATTCTTTGCAGTTACTTTCTGTGAACTGACCCAGGTGTAGGACCAACAAGTTACCCCTCCCTCTGGTGTTCTTTAGGAAATGTGTTACAAACACAGCAGGTCATTGAAAGAGAAGTGCAAGGAAATGGTTGTTATTTTTATGTTGCTATCAGGGTAGAAGACTCTACTATAAAGCAAGATTCTGCTGATTAAAGCATTCCAACAAAGAGCAAAGTTCCTACCCCAGAGAAATCTTCCAGGTATATGCCACCAGTGCTCAATATTTACCAGAGTTTGTGCTGACCTGCCTCAGGTAGCAAGGTTTTTGAGTTTATACAGTCCATTGTTTAACTCCTGGATAACCCTTTTTCTTCTTATGGAACTTTCTATTTCTCTTGGGGTTCACGTTTTTCCATTTCATTTCTTGAGAGCCCCTCCCCAGAAAATGAGAGGAAAGGAGAATGTTAAAAAAATTGTTTTGTTTTTTAACTAGTTATTAACAGCTCTGGTAAGTGGTTTGGTGAGAAAGGATGGAAGCCTAATTTGAGGACTGTTTCAAGAATTTAGTCATTTCATCTTTCCATACTGCCCCACCCCCATCTCTTCATAACTTCCCACCTCAGAGAATGAAAAGTTGGCTAGATAATGTATGTTGCCTGATGCCCCCTGGTTGCTATGCTTTTGTGTGTGTGTGTGTGTGTGTGTGTGTGTGTGTGTGTGTGTGTGTGTGTATGTGTGTGTAGTAACAAGAAGTGGGATTTTGTAAACACATGCTATTTGTGTGACTCCTATTACTCACTTGAAGCAATGTCAGTCTTTTTTCCACTGTGGTCTATGTGTCTGAGTCAGAGGGAGCCCTACAAGAGGTTTCTTTGAATTGATGGTTCCCTCCCAGTCACTCTTGACTTACTGCCAACATCGCAGGGCGTAGTTACGAACAAATCTTTTTTTTCCCTCTTCTTCTTTAAAGCCAGACTGATTCATAGAAACTCCTTTAAAACTCAGTAAAAAGACACCGCCCCATCACACATCCCCACACACCAGCAGAGGAAACATAACCTCCGGAGTCAGGTCCTTCTCCTCAGTGCTGTTACATACTCAAGAAGAGAGCACCAAGGACAAAAGCCAGCTCTTGCCACTCAAGGTGTTCGCTGCAGTTGCGCCCTTTCTCAAGGTAAGAAACATTTGGGAGAGACTCAGAAAAAGTTTCTTTTCTTCGTTTTCCCTCTGTTTCCCCTCTTCGGGCCTCACCCAACCTTGCTTTTTTTTGCCTCTGCATTTCTGCATTTGTTTTGACTTTTCGATCTTGAGGCAGCTTACTACTGGGTGATGAAGAAAAATGAAACTTCTTTTTTCTACGTGGCTGCGAAATCCACAAACTCTCACACGTATCGATCGACACTACTTAGAGTAGGAAGGACAAAAGCACGAGAACCCGGGGACAATTTGTTTAGTATAGTCACCGAGCCTGCATTCCAAGGTGTGAGGAGCTGGGACTTTGGGACAATCTGGGCACTTCTCCATAGAGGAAGCGCTGCATGCCTTTGAGATGACATATTTAAACTCAGTTTTCAACTGCTCCATTCGGATTTCAAAAACTCAGTACTGTGGTTGTTTTTATTCATTTATTTATTATGTATTTGATTTCGGCTGACTAAAAAAATTAACTTAAAAAATTTAAATTCTATTTGCTTTTTTTAATGGAGAGGTGGTTTTGTTTGTCCTGAAGTTGTTTTCTTTTATTTAATATTATTTCTGTTCAAAAACCTATGGTTTGAAAAGGGAGAAAAGTTAAAAACTAAAATGCTGTTCGGGAAAATAGAAGTGTTTTAAATAAAATTCAGCAATGGTATAGTTGATGAAATCAGACTCCTGTCTGATCTGAGTTCCAAAGAGCTATCTATTGGGAGATGTAGGGTGGAGGGTGGTGGCAGGCACTTCATTTGTTGCTGAGAAATTATTTCATGGACTTCTGTTTCTACCTGAGAAGTAGCTGCATTTCAGAAGCGAATAGGGATATTTTAAATCAGAAAACAAAATGAATTGGAAAAAAAAGAGAAGACAGTAATTTTTCTGGATAGAAAGAAAGTAGCAGGCTGCTTTTGAATGGCTGTTCTATTACTATTTTAGAAGGCAGAGTAACATGCACAAGAACACCCCAGCAAATAGTGATACCAATTTTGAGAAAGAAAGAATCTTTTTATCTCTTTAGATTTCTATTCTCTGATTAAAGTGCCTTTGCCCAGGTGTGGCCCATTTCAACATCTCTGCTATAATTAATTTTTCCCCCCTGCATAAACAAAACAAGGGAGAAAAGACAAGATACAACCTGTTTAGAGAGGTTAGGTTTTCCCTTAAGCAATTCAGTGTATTTGGAGATTTTTAATGCAACCAGTTTGTTTTCTTTTTCCAACCAAAGCTTGCTTTAAAAAGGCCTGAGAGGTAGAAAAAGAAGGGTGAGGCAACCTGTTGTAAATACAGGCCATCCCAAAAGTCTCAGTTGCAATTTTGAGCCAAGTTTAAGGTCAGCTTAAACTTTAAGCTAAGCTTAAAACTGCAGCAAGACTTTTGGGACACAGTGTAGAAAAGCGGCTATTTTTGCTGAGAGACCTCACTCACTTGATGCCTTTGCCAGTTCATAAAAGGAAACTATTATTTTAATCACCCATTTTTTAATCATGGTTTTGTACCTTCATAGTACTAATCCTTTCTGAGTTTTTTGAAGTTTATTAGCTAGGAACTGTGAGAACAAACAAGTGGTAGGAAAGTTGTTTGGCTGCTACTGGTGGGTTTTTTCTGCCAAATTTTTCAATTAAAATGTGAGTTGTTTTTCTAGTGGTTTCTGCCCTCCATCCTTAGAAGCTGGTCAAGCTCCAGCCTAACTTCAGAAAAATGGGCTGATGAATGGACATCTAACTAGAAGGACCCCTAAGAACTAAAATTGGTTTTAGGGCTGACAGTTCACTTAGATCTATTGCAAAATTTTCTATTCTGTCTCCTTACCAGCTCCTCCTGGGCCCCTGCCCTGCGTACTGACTCTCTGTCCTGGGGTGGGTCAAAATTCTCAAAAGAGCTGTGACACCAAATAAACTTCACAGAATACTTCTGAACCAGGGGTCACCTAAAACTATTATAGTGGATCTCTGATGATGCTAAGCAATTCTGCAAGGCTCAAGTCAATTGGACAAAAAAATCAAATAAATTAAAAAAAATTACTTTAAACATCTTTGTGCTAGGTTGTAGAGATACAAAGATAAGGGTAAAACAGTCCCTCAATGAGTTTATATTCAAGTATGGTGGGTGGGGACAGGATGGAATAAAAAATGTACAGTATAGTGCTAGAGAAATTGAGGGAGTGAATCACTAAAAGCTGGGGGAGGGGGCAGTGGCTTGAGGAAGGGTTTTTTGAAAGAGAGTACCTAAGTTGAGCTCTAAAGGATTCTGAAAGTGGGAGAGAAGGAGGGAGACTTGTTTGAATGTATGAAGTGGGATAGTGGAGTTCAGAAGTGGGGAAACAGCTGGTGGCCTCTGGGGATTTCTTTCTTGTTTCAAAAATTTTCATGAGGCAGTGACATTGTCAGACCCATGCTTTAAGAGGATTATTTTGGTGCCTGTGTAGACCATAGGTTAGAGTGCAGAGATACTGGAAGCAGGGAGACAAATTCAGAGGCTAATGCAATAATCCAGACAATCATCGATGAGGGCCTAAGCTAAATTCTGTTGGTGGGATGTTGGGAAGTTTGAATAAAGATTTGGTAACTGATTGGATATGAGAGGTGAGGGAGAGTAAAGATTCAAGGATGCTTCTAAGGTCTTGAACCTAAATGATTGGGTAGATGGTGATGCCTGCCGTAGAAACGGGCCTATTCCTTAATTCTTCAGAGCATAGCCCACATTGACAGAGTCCCAGAGGGGACATTCAGGCTTGAATGCTCTAACCTAGTCTGTTGACCCCAATGGGTCTGGAGCAATACTAGCTTCAACTTGGTCAGGAGGACCTTTGTGGAGACCATGTTGGTTCTTTAACCGTAGTGGGGATTCAGACCTCCTCTTGGCTAGGTTTAGTATTGGCTGGGGATGGGGGTGGGGGTGGGGGTAGCCTTTCAGTCAGCATTGAACCTAATAATCCTATTTAGTGGTGGACTAAAGTCACAAGAAGAAAAGGCCCTTTTTAGATTGGAGACAATACAGAACTAATATATTCACTATAGCCTTCCCTTCTTTATCTGTCTCTGTCTGTCTCTTTCCATCAGTTTAGGCCAAAGACAAGATTAAAAAAATGATGGCAGGCATTTGTTAGACCTTGTAACTGTTCATCCAGTCAAGCACATATACACTATTTGAATCAAAACTATTTCACACACTAAACATAATAACATCGTTCTCTGTTTCACCACACGTTGATTCACAGTCATATAACTGACTCAACCAAGGGTCTAGATATAGGCACACCCTCACAGACAAGCACATGCTCAGAGATACATGTTGACACACCCAGCTAATGGTCCCCCAGAGGTCACATTCAAAGTATTGTGGTATAATAGAGAGAGAGAGTTGGCTTTGGAGTCAGGAAAACTAGAATTCAAGTCCTACCTTTGACATGTACTGAAAGTCACTAATCCTCTTAGTATTTCAAAGAGAAGCTGTAGACCTTTGGTAGAAGGACATTTCCTCATTAAGTAGTCCTACACAAAATCACAGGCCCAGTCCCTCTCCCTTGGAAAAACTCCTATTTATATTATACTTTAAAGTTTGCTTATAGCACGTTGTCCTCATGACAACTCTGTCGAGTAAATAATGCAAGTGTTATTTTGGTTTTACAGCTGAGGAAATTAAGGATCAAAGAGGTCAATGACTTTCCCAAGCTCCTACCTATACTTAGTAAGTGTCAGAGTTGGGCCTTGAACTCAAGTCTTCTGATCGTAAATCTAATACTCTTTTTACTAAACCGGGATAGAAATCTATCTAACTTAACTCTTTGGATTGTCCTGTGACGTGGTCTGCAGTTCCTCTAGTCACACCTACTGGGTTCAGTCAAAAAGCTGCACTTAAGGATCTAGAAGGCCACATGTGGCCTCAAGGCCGCAGGTTTCCCATCCCTGGGAGGCACTCATCAAAAAGTCTACCAGCCACATCATTCCTATCTTATTTCCACACTGCCAGCGGGTAATCCCTCTATTAGTAGGATCCTTATTCTCTTTCCTTGGGGAAAACGGAATGATCCTTGATGCACGAGGAGAATATAGTCTTCTTCTTTCAGACATCAACCTTCCAGTATTTTCCCCACTCCACACCAGTGTGGCAGAGTATCCCAAATTTTTGGACCATACCTATGTTGCAAAAGCGGGAGAATAAGAATAAAATCCAATTGGGGTGTTTTCTCCCAAACTGTGTGATTAGCTCTTCACAGGGTCATTAAGTAGAAAGAGCACTGCACTTCTAGTTCCCAAGTCTGGCACTGTCTTGCTGTGCAATTTTGGGTAAATTATTTAACCTCTCTGGGAATTTGTTTGTTGATATGTAAAATGATGGGATTGAGTTTAATCTCTAAATCTTCTTTTAGCTCCACAATCTATAAATTTCTACTTTTATTATGTCAGGAGGAGACATGACCCCAGGAGGCAAGCCAGGAGACATTACTCTTGTCCTAGTAGATTGACCAGAAATAGGCAAATGGTTATTCCCTGGCTCATGTCAACAGCTGGGTTAGCTCTTAGAAATGAGTGGGAAAAGAGTAGAAAGAGTTAGTAAGTTGCATTTGAAAGGGCGTTCTACAGAGTATACACCCTTCCCCACTGGGCCCCCAGAGACGGCAACATCCATTCAGAAATTCCTCATGCATCCGGTCTGGTTGGCTTTTCATAAAAGATCCTCATTTGCTCCATTAATTGAATGCAGATTGTATGCCCCCAAAGGAGGTGGGGAGGGGGTGTTGAAAGAGGAATGGATAAGACACCTGGTAGACACTTTGAGTAGTTAGGCATCAGCCAGGAACCAAATGAGACACAGAGAAACTGTACAGGTCTTGGGAAAAAAGCTCCACCCGTTTCTCAAGAATAGACCCTACAGCATGAGGGTGTGGTTGCAAAGGGCTGTGTGTGTGTGTGTGTGTGTGTGTGTGTGTGTGGTTTCATGGGCTCGTGAAAGACAGAGACACAGAGAGACTCAGAGACAGAGACAGAAAGATGAAGAGATGAGAGAGAGAGAAAGAGAGGACAGAAAGAGATAGAGATGGAGACAGAGAGAGAAAGAGAGACAGAGAGAGAAAGAGAAATAGAGTCAGAAAGACAGAGAGAGGCAGACAGACAGAGACAGAGAGAAGAGAAATGCAGAGACAAATTTTTGGAGCGACAGAGAGATAGAGATGGAAAGATAGAGAGACAGAGACACACAGAGACAGGGAGACAGCAATAGAAGGAGAAAGAGACAGAGGAGAGGAAGGAAGGGAAGAAGAGAATAGAGAAATTGGAGGAGATGATAGATATATATTGAAATAGAGAGCCTAGAGGAGGGGGTAGATAATAAATAGCTTGTCTACAGTACCTGACTCTGTAAGACTGGTGTATAAATATTATTACCCCATTCTACAACTGAGAGAACAAAGGTCCTTAGAGATTAAGTCACCAGTTTATGGTCACCCAGCAAGGAAGTGACAGAGCTGGGATTCAAACCCAGGTTCCTTGACTTCAAGTCTCAGTATTCTTTACCCTCCACTTTGCTGTTTTCCAAATAAGATCCAGGGAGCAAGAAACACAAGAAAAGAGAGAAAGAAGGGCCTGGGGAGAAGTGGGAAAGATGCTTTTATTATAAAGTGTTACCTAGTGGTAAAAATGCAAGTTTTCATGACTGTCCAAGGTTTTTTTTTTTTTTCTCTTTCTTTTCCCCCTCCTGGCTTGGAGTTCATGTGTCAACAAGATTAGTAACTGTCCTTAATGTTGCCTATACTTTAAAAGGGTAAGAGCAGAGTTGAGAACAATGTGAAACTTATTCTTTCATCTTATAGCATCAAAGTATATGTGTGTGTTTGTGTGGGGGGAGCAAAGCATCTTGGTATGTTCCTTCAGCTCCAAGGAGATATTCCTTGCCCTCTCATGATTCATTAACCAGGGATAGGTTCACTTGGGGCTTTACCCCTGGCCACTAACTCCTAAAGGGTGCCAAGAAGCACTTGTGAATCTCCAGCAAAAAGAAACACATGACAAGTAAGGTGTGTAGCCATGACATGCTGCCTGCTCCCCAGCCCGAGCCCTGGGGTCCTTTGGGACCCTGCCTCCACACCTCTTGGTCCTCCATCTCTGTATCTCTTAGTCATTCATCATGGGCTCCTGCCTCTGTGTCATGACTACCCAGTCCCAGGCTGCTACCTTCCTACAGCTTGGTCATTCTCCTGGGTCTTAATCACTCATTTGCCAATTTCACTTTCTCAGTGAATCTCAGGGTCAAGGAAAATGACTTTTGCTATGCCTTCCTCAACTGCTGTGCTTGTTGTTTCCTTCCACGATCACATCCCAGGGAATAGGGGGTTGAGGATCACTGAACAAACTGTAGAGGTACAGATTAGTATTTCTAGGATTAGTTATCTCTTTCCTGGCATGATTACCTTCATCCAATGCCTAGGGTTAATTGATGGTGTTGGCTACTTGCCCAAACCATCTTGAAATACAACCAAAAAGTCTAATATGTGCTAGAACCAGTGGCTTGTGCAAAAACCACTCGTGGCACAATGAGAGTGAAGGCAGGTTTGGGCCATGTTGGAATCCTGAGGTGTTTTCCCACTTCCCACAGCTCCACCCCACAGCAGCCTTGACACATCCTATAATCTCTGTTTCCCTTCCTCTGTCTCCCTTCCTCATGGAATGTTGCTCTAGGGTCAGATGTCTCTTTTCAAAGTTAGTCTTCCTCAAAGAATTTGTCTTAAAAAGCTGATTTGAGAAGGGCTTTCCTTCTTGCCCTGAATGTCTTTTTACAGTATTTAGCCTGAGGAATAGAGTCATTATGTATTTTTACAAGGTTCCTGAAATTCTTAGGCTCTTAGAGTTTAAGGCTAGGAGGGATTGTAGAGACCATCTATTCCTCCACTGGGGAGAGAAATGACAAACCAATACAGCATCCTTGCCAAGAAAACCCTATGGAGAATGTGGTCCGTGGGGTCACACAGAGTTGGACATGACTGAGCATCAAATTCTAACCCTTCATTTTACTGATAAGAAACCTGAGTCCTGAAGGTCTCATAGCTAATTAGTAACATCCTCAGGATTCAAAGCCAGTTCCCTTGACTTCAAATCCAGGCACATTCTATCAGTCTGAAACCCTGATCGCCCTCTTCTTAGAACATTTTCACAAGGGTTATTCTGAAAGTAGGTTCATGATCCCAGGGTTCTGGGTCAAGCTCATGTTCTTCTATGAAGCAAAGTTCTTCAGTATGGATTTAGGGAAACCTGAGGCTGGAATTTAAATATTAAGCTTCAGAAGCACTTGCCTCTGGGGTTTGGAGGAGTGGTCATCCTAAGAAGAAAGAATCTTGAACACATACCAGAATGTTTCTTTGTTCTAGTGTCAGGAGGTTTTGGTTAGTTTTAAGAAGTTGTGATGACCCATGCATGGACCAGAAGACAGTAACAGGATGGCATTAATAATAATAAGTAACATTTATATATACTTTATAGCTATAAAACACCTTTGTGTTTGATCCTCACAACAGGTCTATGCAGTCTGTAGTGCATGCTTACCCATTTAACAGATGTAGAAATGTGACTTGTTCAAGGTCACACAGGATGTTACTGGTAGCTAGTGGTCCTTTCATTATTTCACACTGTCTCAAATGGTTCTACAATTTTTTTTCTAAGCCTAAAGAAAATACTGAAGAAGATATGCAAGAGAAAAGGCATAGCACGATAGAAAGAGCTTTGGACTAAAAGTCTAGAAATCTGGCTTCTAGGCAGCTATAAATTTGCTGGATGACCATGGGTAAGTCACTTAGGTGTTGTCTTGCAATAGACTGTAAGCTCCTTGAAGGCAGGAACTGTCTTTCTTTTTGCTTGCAGTTATATCCCTAGCACTTAGCACAGAGGTTGTCACATAGTAAATACTTAATAAATGCTTATGACTTAGACCTTTCTGTGCTTTAATATCCTCATTTACGAAACGGGAGGATTGGGCTAACATGACCTATAAAATGTCTTCTGGCTCAAAAATTCCCGAACAATAACAAGAATTTTTTTTTTTTTGCTTTAAATGCCTAGGGTTGGGGGGGTCGGGAGGGAGAGATTAAAAAAAGGAGGGGCAGAATCCAGGACAACCTGCAGAAAACTATGGCATATAGAAGCCATCTTCTATCAACCTCACCAGTGTGAGCTAGGGCTTCTTGGGATCTCAGCTTAACCACACCTTGATTTTTCTTCCCCCTTCCTTTGCTCTTGGCAGACACCTCCTGTAAGATCTCTTGGCTGCCTGGATACTTCTGTCGTAGGAAGCACTATGGAGCTTCTGCTTACCTCTTCCCAGAGGAGAAATGTTTGCCTTCTATGTCCTATTGCTCCTCCGGGCTTGATGATCTCGCTTTAGAATTCTATGTGTTTAGCTAAGCTGCTATTCCAGAGTTTCCACAATCTAATAATGAAATAGATGGGAAAGGGAAAGAGAGCCAGATGGACGGCGGTGGGTGGAAAAACAAGGAAGACCTAAGATTTCCTAAAATGTGCTTACTCTCTCCGGGAGCATTTTCAGAAATAACATGCTCGCTCCCATTCTTCCTCTTTGTTCTTAGCCAGCATGCTGTCCAGCATCATGGGTGTGGGCCTTCAGTTTTCATTCACTGGTGACAAAATCATGCAATATTAGAATGTAAAGAAGAAATCTGAGAAATCGTCTGGTCCAGGCATTCTTAACCTAGGGTTCATGAACTTGTTTTATTTTGATAGCTGTATTTCAATGTAATTTGTTTCATTTGTGATCTTATGCATTGTATTTTATGTACTTAAAATCATTCTGAGAAGAAGTCCATAGGTTTCACCAGACTGCCAAATTTAAGAATCTCTGACTAATCCAACAGCCTCATTTTACAAATGATAAAACTAAGACATAGAGAGGTGAAATGATTGACTTACAGAGCTCACTGACTACTGACCACTTTGGTTTCCTTTGAGTCCTAACTTTTCAGTTGTTTTTAGTCATGTCTGAGTTTTTGTGACCCAATTTGGGGTTTTCTTGGCTAAGATACTGGAGTGGTTTGCCATTTCCTTCTTCAGTTAATTTTACAGATGAGGAAACTGAGGCGAACAAGGTCACACAGCTAGTCAGTATCTGAGGCTGGATTTGAACTCAGAAAGAAGAGCCTTCCTGACTCTAGGCTTGGCACTCTATCCACTGCATGACCTAGCTGCATAGCTTGGTGCATAGTAGGCACTTAATAAATGTTTATTGGTTGATTGATTCAGCATGGTCATTAGCATAGCTAGGCCTGTGGCCCAACCTGATATATGGTGGAAAATGTCCTTGATTTAGAGTCAGAAGACTTGGCTTCCATCTTCAGTTCTGTGATTTACTAACTGTGTGATCTGGGGCGGGTGACTTCACATCTCTGGGTTTTAGCTTCCTCAGCTGTAAAAAGAAGGGCTTGGACTGAATGATCTCTTCCAGTGCAAAACCTCATGACTTCCAATCCTATGCTTCTTCCCCCATGTATCTTTTCTATGTTTTCAATCCAGTCTCATGATAGTCAAAGTCGATGCCAGATAAAAGCCACTCTTCCCACAACAATCCTAACATGTAGCCTCTTTTTGGGGGAAGCATTCCCAGACCGATGAAAGAACGAGTTGCTTTCCCAGAAGCCCGCAGACCACTATTATTTTGGCTGCCTCAAATGCAGATGTGTTTTTTTTTTTTTTACAATTCTGTTGTTTAAAAAGTTCAGTCCCAATTGGACAGTAATACCCATACCTTCTACCCCAAGCACCAGGCTTTTAGAAGCAGATGGACATTATGCTCTCTCCCATGGAGAAATAAAAGGAGCTTTTTCTTTCTGTTTGGAAACAAGATCTGGAAGGGAACTGTCCTTGATATGAAGCA
Organism: Phalanger gymnotis; assembly: GCA_028646595.1. NCBI lineage: Eukaryota > Metazoa > Chordata > Mammalia > Diprotodontia > Phalangeridae > Phalanger > Phalanger gymnotis. Next base: position 162,195,899 of record CM053623.1, on the reverse strand, counting down.
ATAACAGTTACACTGAAACTTCACTTGAGGACTCATCTAATACACACCCCTTTCCTTGCCCTATTACCTCCTCCCATTATTCAATTTATTTTTCTACATCTAGAACAGCGAACTATATAATGTCTTTCCACTCTAGTGATGGAGCACTTCCTTTGTTGCCTCTGTGTTCAATTACTATCTGATTTTCTGCATGAAATAATTCTTTGATGGAAAAGGCTGACTTAAGAAAGAGAGGGCATTGGGCTTTTTTCCTGTCAAACAATAGTTTTCTTAGAAGGTTAAGGGAGTCCTAGAGTTAGATGGTGTCACTCATTACCTGGTTGGGCTGAAAGGGACTTCTGAGATCTAAGGCCCTCATTTGAGAGATGAGATTATAGTCTCAGGGATACAAAGTGACTTGTATAAAGTCAAGAGGTTGTTGAATGGCAGAGCAGAGACACAAACCCAGGTCTTCTGCTTAAAAATCCAATGTGCTTTCCACTACATAGAGGGAAGATAGCATAGAGAAAACTGGTGGCGAGTTAGAGTACTGATGAGGCAACCAATGACGTGGAGAAGTTCCTCCGTCTTTCATCTCTTCTTGTCCTTTGGAGAAAGTTATCGGGTCTTTCATCAGAGCAGGGGAGGGTTTGAGTGATCTGTGGAAACAGTAATGCCGTTGTAGGGAGATGATAGAAGGAAGAACAATGCTGAGATTACATAGGATCATAGTATCATTTAGTTGAGAATATGGAAGACGGTTGTGAGGGATCTGTTAGAATAGCCTTTGTCTAATTGTGTTAAGAGTTTGTGTCTGCCACAGTTATACATATTGTAAAGTGGCATATGTAGGAGGATGGAGATAATGATACAGCAATAGATAAATTAACTAATACTTAGAATTAAACATTTTCCATAAATCATTTATATGTATGCTTATTTTTGTGTGCATTGACTCTACGCACCCTCACACACACTCACAAACAACTCACTCACTCACACATATTCTTTCCTTTTTAATGAAAAGAAATTGGCATATACCTAGCAGAGTTAAGTACCCCAAACAAATGAATCCACATAGAGATTCACAGAAAAGCATTTGTAAGATGGGTCAGATCAACAAAGGGACCAAACCATGCACTTGCACTTAATTTTTTAAAAAATGAATTAAAGAAATGAATTTTAAAAAATTAAAAAATGAATTAAAGAAGGTGATGCTCCAAAGACCATCCATAGCAAATAAGGACAAGCTCTACCTTTTGGACTTCTTTTAATGTTTCTCATGAAGGCTTCAGTAGCCTCTTTTTTTCTCTTTTTTTTTGGAGGTGAGGAAGGCTGAGCAATTGGGGTTAAGTGACTTGCCCAAAGTCACACATCTAGTAAGTGTGTCAAGTGTCTGAGGCAGGCTTTGAAAACTCAGGTCCTCCTGACTCCAGAGCTGGTGCTCTACTCACTGTGCCACCTAGCTGCCCCCTCAGTAGCCTCTTAATGTGTTTTATTCTCTCTGCGGGTGCTCAGGACAGATCCTGAGCAATTTGAGTTCGTACTCATTGACTCTTGGGTGTCAATCATGTTGGCACAGCATCAGCTGTGGGACAGTGCAATGCTCAGTGTCCTTTCCACATGGAGCCAGGATACATAGCTACTGCCATGGGAGCTAATAATAATAATCACAGCTAACATTTATGTAGTGCTTACTATGTGCCAGGCACTGTGCTAAGCGCTGTACGCTTGTTATCTCGTTTGATTCTCTCAATAACTCTGAAAGGCAGGTGCTATGGTTATCCTTATTTCGCAGTGAGGAAACTGAGGCAAACAGAGGTTAAGTGACTTGTCCAGGGTCATACAGCTAGAACATTTCTGAGATCAGATTTAAACTCAGTTTTTCCTGGCTTTAGGCTCAGGGCTCTATCCATTGTGCCAACTGGCTGCCCCCTTTACAGGTCTGTGCCTTATAATCTCATCAAGCAGACTGTAGGAGTTACCAAATTGTTGAAGTGTTCTTCAGATTTCCACCCTCTTATAAAACATTTGGGACAAGAATTATATTCAACATAAAATACTGCCTTTTCTCCTTTATCATACTGCTAATCATTGAACATATATGGTAGATACTGTGATAACACAAAGCATTTTTCTCACAATAACCTTATGAGGTAGATATTACATGTATTATCCCCATTTTGCAGATGAGAAAACTGAAACCATCGGAACTTAAACGATTTGTCTATGCTCACACAGCTAATAAATCTTCTAAGGCTGGAATTTGCTGGAGTCGATTTGTACTGGCTCTTGAGAGCTGATAGTTAAATTTTCATTGTGAGCATTCACACCTCATAAACTGGCAAAGGCTACAAATCAAGGCTTGCTTTGTCATTTTGTTCATTGTCCAGACTTCAGAAGGAGAAGTTAATTATGTAGATTAAACTTAAAAGTGTAACTCGAACAGTTTTTTGAAGGGCCAGTTGTGAAACATTTACCAGCACACCCCTGAACCCAGCTCTCTTGCCTCTTAAGTCTGGAGCACTTTTCATTATGCTCTTGCAATACAGAGGAATTGCTAACACCAATTCATTGAGTAACCTTGGGCAAGATGGCCTCCCCTTTTGAGGCCTGAATTTTCTTATTTTGAATTGGGGTTAGATTAGATAATTTCTAAGGTGAAGCCCCAATATTCTATTATTTTGCATGTAGAGAAATTCACAGTCCTCGACCTCAGTGAATTTATAAAATCCAAAGAGAATTTGCTTGGGGTTTTGCTGAAGCTCTCGATGATTTCCTTTCCCAATTCCCTTTCTGTTCTTTCTTCCCTATGGAACTAAATTGTCCATACAGCAGGTTGAGAATGCAAAGGATTGAAATCAGGACACATTTAAGTGCTTATATTTAAGTGTATACAAAGATGAAACAAAACAGTCCTTGCCCTCAAGTAGATGATATTGCACCAGGGTAATACTATAAGTACCTGGATAAGTAAACATGAATAAGTAAATACAGAGTTTTAGCAACTGGAGGAGGGGGAGCCTGGGGGCAGGGGGAAGGAGAGCCTTCCAGAAGAGATGACCCTTGAGCCTAGCCTCAAAGAAGAAAAAAGGTTCTGAAAGAGCAAGATGATGAGAGAAGAGTTTTAAGCATGGAAGGGAGGTAGCTTTGTGGAAATGCTGCAGCAGAAATTGGAATGTTAGGTATGGGGAATGACCATTAGTCTAATTTGGATGGAACATAGGTTGCTTGAAGGAGAGTAATGTGGAATAGGTAGGAATCAGTTTGTGGAGGGCCCCTGAATGCTTAGTTAATAAACAATAGGGGGTCACTAAAAGTTTTTGAGCGAGGGAGTGACATTTGCAGACCTGTACCCAAGCAGATTATTTTGGCAGCTAGACAGAGAATGGATTCTAATCCATTCTATCTCTAGATAAAAGAAACTAGTAGAAGAAAGATCCACCAAGTGGCTTTTAGAATAGTCCAAGTGGGAGAATACTTAAGGTAAATGTCCATTTTTTTTTCATCTTGTTTTCTTTAGAGAATAAATTCTTGAGAGAATGCTTCTAAGGTTAGTCTACCGGTTCCTAATTAAATAGGCAAATTCTTGAAGTAACAGCCCCTGAGGGTAAAGAGTGAAGCTCTACTGGGTGTGAGTTCTAGGGATTAATGTCCATCCTGGTAAATGCCACCGGATTAGGCATAGATTTGAGGCAGGTCTTTGTGGCTGCATAGTCTCCATTCTTGTCCTTACTTTCCCCTAGAAGAGTCTGTATTTTCTGGGTCACTGGGAAAATGGTCGAATGTTTTATGGTGTAACCAGACCCAGGATGCTTGTCTGAAAAATGTTCTGTAAAAAAGGACTGTGAAGCAATCTTGTGCCATCTTGTAGAGGGAAAATTCCAGTTTCTCCACCCTTGCCTTTCATCTTAGAGATGCTCACCCACTTTCACATGAATCATGGAAATTACAGCTAAGTCGGAATATCCCTGTGATGTCACATAGTCATTTCATCTTCTCCCTTCTACTCCCCTCTGCCAATTTCAGACCATTTTCCCCCTCAGGGCTTTGTCCACTCAAGCCACGTGGTTTTTTTTTTTTATTTTTTAACAATTTCCTTGGAAGCCACTTTTCTCATTGCTCCCTTCTATCCCAGGACTCCAAATTTTTCTCTTAAACCACATACAAATAATTCTTCCATCTGCTTTCCCACTATTCCCACCATTTTTCAATAAATTCAATTCAATTCAATAAACATTTTAAAACCCTATCAGGTCCCCAGGCACTATTCTGGGTTCTGGAGATGCAAAGGCTTAACAAAAAAAAAAAAAAAAGAAAGAAATAATCCATGATTTAAAGTAGTTTACATTCCACGGTATTTTGGAAAGTGATTCTCAGATCCTCAATTTAGAAATCATATACAAGCTTTTCAAATTTAATCTGATTTGTTCTTCTCCTATTAAAGATTTTAGGACTTCTATGTCCAAAGAGCTATTCATCAGAAAAAGAGGAAAGGGGGACTAATCCTTACTCTACAAAACGTTGATGAATTTAGCCCATATCAATACAGTTAACCCATTCAGTTCAGATAATAGTTTTTAACTGACTTATGAACTGAGGATATTAAGGCAAAGAGGTAGTCTGACAACATTTCATTGCTTTTTTTGAGGGAAGTCTTTCTGAGTAAAAGGCAGTACAGTGTAATTTAAAAAAAAAGGACTGGATTTGGGTTGAGAGGACCTGTTTTCAGATCTTGACTTTGCTAATCTTGCGCTACTGTGAGCAAATCACTTTACTTCATTTGGCCTTAGTTTCTTCAAATATAAAATATATATTTCTGTAAATATAAAATGAAGACATTAGACTAGATAAACTCTAAAGTTCCTTCCAACTCTAAACTATGGTCCATGAAGTTTATAGGGAAGTGGAGGTGAAGGGTGTTTTTTCTGTCCACACCCAGACTCTCACAGAGAACCAGAAATGAAAGTAACAATTGCAGATACCTGGAATGATCATTAAGTATTCTAGCCCAATAAATATCCTGGATTAAGATTAAATCCATTAGAATAAAGCAGCAAATTGTGTCCTCGTTGAAATACATAATGATAACAATACGTGTTTGTTTTTCTATCTTTATGTATTTCTCATTTTTCTCCTACATTCACAGCACAAGTGGAAGGGGCCTTGGAATTCATCTAATCTGAACTCATTATTTTATAGATGAGGGAAGAGGGTTAGAAAGGGTAAAGGATTTACGTTAGGCCATAGGCTTAGCAATAGAGCCAGGAGAATCAAACCATGCTGTATCACTATTCTCCTCCACTTATACTTTTCAGTTATGCTTTGGCAAGAGTTAATGCATTTCAATAGCAACTGAAAAGATATTTGAGATTTCTGCTGTAAAGACAAAAGGTGGTGGTAGTAGGGAGAAGCAAACTCTAATGGGACAAGTCGTAATGCATGGCTAATTTATAGTTATAACCATGTTTACCACCAATAGCTACACATATAGATCACAATCTAATAAACAAAAAAGTGTTACTATCTTCATAATGTCTTGAAGGTTAGCAGTAGTTGCCAGCACTGGAAATGAGTCTGTCCCCAAAGCTGATGAACAAATATAAGCATTAGTTCTTGAACTTGGAGTGTGTCACTGTCAATTTTTACTCCGTTTCAGCTATTCACTCTGTACTGCTGTCTTCTCTTTCAGCTAGAGGTCATCTAAGCACAGGTTTCTGTTCCTCTTTCTGCCACACCACAACACACATTCTGTGGTCTCTGCTCGATCCCTCTCTCTCTCTTTCTCTCTCTCTCTCTCTCTCTCTCTCTCTCTCTCTCTCTCTCTCTCTCTCAGACTCTCTCTCTCTCTTTCTCTCTGTCTGTCTCTGTAGTAGTAGTAGTAGTAGTAAACTGGGTAACTAGCAATGGGCCAGGGCAGAGACTCAGAGGTTTGGGAGTGGAACAGTAAAAATAATGGCCACTTCCATATAAACTCTAATAAAGAAAAAATCTGGTCCACTTTAATTTTACCCACAATTGGATGGAGGAGAAAAGATGGCAAAAAAAAAAATGTAGGTAACCTGGGTCACTTCTCTAGCCAAGTAATCTCTACCCACTTCTGGCTGTATGTAGCAGCCAAGCTGCTCTCTCCCTGCCCCCCCCCCAAAAAAAAACCAAAATAAAACAAAACAAACAAAACAAAACAACCAAACAAAAAAAAATCCCAAAAAACAAATGTATCTGTTAAACTAAGAGCTGCCATTCTCCATGACTTTCTTCTCTTTGCAAAGAAGGAAAGACAAGGCACCATCACAGAAATCTGAGATGAAAAGAAATTGCTTCTTTTTTCACTACCCCATCCACTCCCTCAGCCAATGCAATTGATAGTTGGAATGAATAATGAACAGGGGGGTTTGTGGTTTAGGTCAAAAATGATCTAGGAAGCCGAGAATGCGCACGCCCTAAAGATGCTATGAATTTGGATAGTCAGTGGGGAGGGAGAAGCTTTGGAAAGTTTAGTTCACAAAAACTGAAAGCCAGAGTGAGAAGGGGAAAAGTAAATCAGATATGACTTTAAAGTGCAGAAAAGGCAATTAAAGGAGAAAGAAAGGGATACTGTACTCTGAATAGCCTGTCTATAAGAAGAAATTTATACTTGGCTGTACTTGGAATATTCTATTCACATTTGAATAGAATAAGCCTTTAGAAAGACTTTCCAACATTTAGAGGGAAAGTATTTGTAAATGAAGGAAGAGGGGGGAAAAATCCTTAAAGGGATTTAGGAGGATTAAGTAGAAGAACTAATTAAAAATCAATCATCCCTTGGATTGCATCTTCCGTGTAATCAACCATATCTTTGTATAACTTTGTGAGTTTGTCCAGGGAATGAAGGGCAGGACTCCAGATTGGGCTGAAGTCAGGATTTCCTTTCCCATCCCAGAAGCCATGGTGCTTATTCCCTCCCTTCTGTCCCTGACATGAGGGGGAACACTGGGCAGAAAGCCAATTTCCAAGAGGACCAAAATGCTTTACTACACAGTTTCCTTTATGCTCACAAATGTTTTGGGAGCTAGGACATGCCCAATTATTATTATTCTAATTTCACTCATAAAGGAAACTGATGGTTGAAACGACTGGTTCTAGGGCTAAAGGAGAAGTCAATGATACGTATCAGCCACCTTATTTCAAATGGAAATTTAAATATAATTGTTTAAAGAACTTTATGCCATAGAAGAAAACCTTAGAGTGATGGAATGGAACTGAGTAAAGGAAAAATTAAGTTGATAATAAGGAAAGATTTGTTAATGACAGGCCTAGGAGGTACCAAATTCTTTCTCTGTCAGTGGAAGCAGTGTAAACTAGCTTGTATTCTTCATAAGCTAATTGGACAAAGTCCTAGGAAATAATTTTACATTGTGGAGAATGCTACCACTCTGGTCTGGTGATGGTGAGAGATGGTGAGAGTGTGGAATCTGGTCACCGCTTGCTACCCCTGAACAGTAATAGTACAGGTGACCTTAATCAGTTTTATTTTGAAGATTTGGGAAATAAATCAATGTACCTTAAAAGGGCTGGGATTCTATAGCCCTCTAATCCAATAAAACCTCGAACTGAGTGAAAATGTCTAAGGCACACTCAGAGCTTCAATCAAATGAGGCAGAGCAGGAAAAAAGTGGGGTGCATAAGAGATACCACAGTCTCTTACCTTTTCAATGGCATTTACTATCAAATACACCCTATATAGGCTATGAAACCATATATCACTCCCTCTGTACACAAGCATGCATGGTATTTTAACTCTTTTGGGTAGGGCAAAACATCTCATGGGCAGCAAACAATTCCTAGAACAGATCCCCTTACCTACTTCCATTTTAAGTCATAGCAGAATTTCCTTATTGCCTTTGCTTTTGATTTGTTCTTACTGCTTATGCTCCCATTGACAAATGAAGACTTTCATCTATCTATGTAAGTTCACCTGGCCCCTTTCTCCTTTCTTCTTTCTTCTTCTGTGACTTCTCCATCTTTCTGCCCTCTGTATTAACTTTTTTTTTTTTCAGGACTGGAGTTTGTACTTTTCAAAAGTCATTCACAATTTCAAGGTTTGTATGCTACTGTCACTTATGTCTGTAAATACTAGCAAAAATCTCCAGTACAACATACAGGATTCTTTGTCCAAACATAGTCCTCTGTACCCAAACCAGCAATTGTTATTGAGCTGAGGCATTTGCAGCCTGAAAGCATGAGCAAAGTGATGCTAGAAGAACATAGGTTGATAAATACATGATCAAACTGCTGAGGGCCATCACTGTTAGAGGTAAAAGACTGGTAAAGTAGAAAAATAAAAGAGGACATACCTCTTGACTCTTGTATATTACCGAGGAATGATATTTGTAGGCCATCAAAGTAATTGGTACATAGTAAATGCTGTATATTTATATAACGATTATTAAAGCTATATTATTATTAATTATTACTATTACCTAGCCCTGGAGAATGGCCTCGAGCATGCTACTTGAGAAGCAAATATCTTTGCTTCATTTATGTCCAACTAACACATGGACCATTGGAAAGAAAGCTTAGTCATCATCCTGAATTCTTCCTACCTACGTGACCTGAGGCAAGCCACTTAAATTCCCTAAGTCCTCATCTGTACAACCTTAAAAGGTTGGATTGGATGTCTGGTGAGGAAGCACTTTACAAATCTGACATTAGGACACCAAAAGGAATGAAATTGGATCTCCATGGAAAATGGAACTTATTACATATGGGCCTGGAGATAACCAAATTACTTTTGAAAATTTTTTAAAAAATGTTTTTTTTCTCTCTCTCTTCAAATATAAACAAAGCATACATATTATTTGTCGACATTAAATTTTCTGCCCCTTTTCTCCCTCCACTTTTCAAAACTTGACACACAGTGTTTAATAAATTAAATATATGTATATATGACAAATACCTAAGAAAAACAATTATTCATATAGGTATGCATATACATGTGTATATATACATACATGTAGGCATATACATGTGTATATGTATACATGCAGGTATACATATACATGCACATAAATATACATATACATAGGTGTGTGCGTATATGGATATATACACACATATGTATATTTCCAGAACTGCAATTTCATTGGTCTAAGGAACTTGTAATGTAGAATTCCTTTTATTGATGCAGATTATAAACTGGTCCAGAATTATTAGTCTAAATGCCTGTATTTAGGTTTCCAGGTTTCCAAGAGTTAAGAGACTTTACCATAGTTATACCTTTAGTATGTGTCAGTGTCAGTCAAACCTTCTTGACTCTGAGCCTGGATTTTCTCTATCCATTACATTATGATTCTTTTCTTGGTTATAGATAAACATTCAGTATACAAAAGGTTAAATAGGTTACTGGAGATGTAAAATAATGGTGTTCTCAAGATTTTATAAAAACACACACACATCTATATACATAAATACATAGTGCTTTAAGGTTTGCAAAGTGTTATATCTATATTATCTTGTTTTATCCTCAAAACAACCATGTTAGGTAAGTGCCTCGTCATCCTCAGATAATAAGTTAATGTTTTCTTGTGCCAGATGAGGAAACTGAGGTTAAGAGAGGTTAAACAACTTATCTAGGTCATATAATTACTAATTGTCTAAGATAGGATTTGAACTCAGTTCTTCTTGACTTCAAATTTAGTGTTCAATCCACTTATCCCATCTACAAAAAAGAAATGCCTACCCTTTCTGTTTGGGGATTCCATATGTATAAGTTGAAACCAAAGTCTTAGATCTTACAATGACTTTTTTTGTGTGTGTGCTCCCATTTTAGAGTTCTCTTCATTGATATCCATTCAGACAAGATGTTGGTACTACTGGCTGGGATCTTTGTGGTCCACATTGCCACAGTCATCATGTTGTTTGTCTCGACCATTGCCAATGTGAGTAATGCTCTCCTACTATGCTTTTATTCTATAGCACTTTGTGTACATACATAGGTGTGTATGTATGGATATATATATATATATATATATATATATATGCATACATGCATATATACACATATGTATGTTTCCGGAACTGTAATTTTATTGGAAAAATTATAATCTAAAGACCAGAAGCCAAAAATTGGGAAAAATATCTTTCATTAAGGATTATTGAGCCAAGTTGAAAAAGAGCAGAAATTCAGTTCATTTCACAACCTCTCAAACCCTTTTGTACTATTCAAGTGCCATAAATTTTCCAGGTGAATTTTCTAGAAGTTGCTACCTTGGTATTTATACCCTAAAGCCTGAGTTACATGGACCTGGATATTCTTCTTAAAGATAATACAGTTTAAAATATATACAAATTGTCACACTGAAATAGAGCAATTTGTTATTGTTTTTCCATGGTTTTTCCTGACTTATAAATGCTTTCTTCGTTGTGTTCAAAATTTGTAGTATTTATTTAGGCTAACAAAGGGAGAAAGAAAACCATATAATCACACATCCTAGGGCCCAAACTGTTCATACAACATTAATAATCAAATAATTTAAAAACATTTGCATATCTAAGTCTCTTGATATGTTGATTAGTTTTGCTGAATTTTCTTTCTCTTTTTAAATTATTTATTAGAAAGAATGGCTTTCTGGGGGAATTTGAGGGAGAGATACAGTGGTGAAGTGTATATGATACAAAAAAACTCCCAAACCCCTAAACTCCAACACGTCAATAATAAAACACATTTTATTGGCCATCATGTGAATTACTTTCAGATACCCAAGAGCCTTTGAGAATGTGTAAACATAATGCTTTCTTATGAATTTATCACAGGCTATAAAAGGAAATAAGCTATTATGGAAGTATTAAACAAAGGAAAAGTGGGAAATAAAATCAGTATGTGACTAGAACAATTTCTGAATTCATCAGGGGACAGATTTTACTTAATTCTCGCTGATTTTCCAAAAATGTATAAACCTGGACAAAGAGTTTCTGCCTTTAAGAAATGTTTTTGAGAATTTCATGATTTTATAAAAGTATGTGTTTTCACTTTGTTAATTTGAATGCACCTAAATGGAACACCTGTATGAACATTTATCCCGTTAATTAATTTGGAGACAGCTGTAGAATTCATACAATGTACCTTATGAAATGGACAATCCACTACTTTTCTACCCAACAAATACTTAACACTCTCATCTATGTTACTGAATTGAGAAAAAGGACAAAAGGTCATAAAACCATAGATTTAAAGCTGGAAGCCTATGCAATGCAATAGAACACTCTTCCTCTGCCCACCACCCCCTCCAGTTTTACAATTGGAAAAACTGAGGCCCATATAAGTGAAATGATTTTCTTGAAATCCCACCCATGCTTTTTATACTATACCAGGAATATTCTTCTGCTTTTGGTTGAAACTCAGATCAATGTTAGTGAAGAAGAAACAACTAAAGGGGCCTTGTGTTGGATTGCATAACGATTCTTCAGAGCCAGCCATAGTGGGACAAAGTAGGTAGCTTCCTCCATGTTGTGACCTGAGGAACACTCAAAGCTCCCTCCATCAAAAGTTGCCTTAGTATATGAAAATGTTTCATGGAAGAGGTGGGATTTCACAACAATAGAACTGGATCTTGAAAGATGTGTAGGATTTTCATAGGCAGAGAAGAGAGGGTGGGGCAAACTGAAGAGAAGGTATGCAGAGTTTAACATAAGCATGCTATATTCAGGTGACAGTGAGTAGACCAGTTTGGGTGTATTGAAGGGCTCTTATGACTAAGAAGGACTGGAAGGGATAAGACTTAAAAAAAATAGGTTGAGGCCAGATAATGAAGGAGCTTGAATATGATGCTAAGATGTTTGGTTCTGCAAATTATAGGCCAACAAACTTGACTTTGATTCTTGGCAAAAAATCAAGTGCAGGGGATAGTTTATGAACATTTAGAAAGGAAAGCAAAAACTATGATGATCTCTAAAAGCCACAGCAGCTTCAACAAGAACAGTTCATGCCAGATTAACCTCGTTTCCTTTTTTTGACAGGGCAACTAGATTTGTGGATCAGGGAAATGCTTTGTAGACTTAGCCTACCCAGATTTCAATGAAGTATTTGACAATGTCTTTCATGCAATCTTTCTGTAAAAGCAGAGATGTGGTCTATGTGAGGATATAAATACATGGATTCAAAGAGGCTTGACTCATAAGACCCCTAAATTAGCCATTAATCAATAGGTGTCAACTTGGAGGATGCTCTCCAACAGAAGTGCTCCATGAATCTTTCCTTGGTCCTGTGTGGCATAGGAAGTGTTATATGCTTGTAAAATTTTCAAGCAGGACAGCTATGAGGCTGTATGAGAGTCAATATCCAAAAACGAATTAGAAGCTGGAAACATGAGCTGAATTGAATAGTGTCAAGGGAAAAGTTTGATACTTGAGCTCAAAAATTAATTTCATAAGAACATGATGGTAGATATATGACTAGAGAAGGTTTAGGTAAAAAAGATTAGGAATTTTAGTGGATTTTAGGATGCAGCAAAAGTGTGATTATGCATGACAGCCAAAAAAAAAAAAAAAAGATAATGCCATCTTTGCCTACATTAAGAGAGGTATAGGGTCCAGAATGAGAAAAGTGAGTAGTATGTTGTGTTTAGTTCTGGGTATAACAGACTGGAGAAAAAGTGGAGTATTTGAAAGGCTGTTGTGTTGAAGAATGGTTAGACTTGTCCCGTTTGGCCCCAGAGGGCAGGATTTAAAACAATTGGTACAAGTTGCCCAGACTCAGATTGAAGTTCGAGTAAAAGAAAAACTTCCTAACAATCAGAGTTGTTCAAATGGGTGCCCTTGTGAGGTAGTGGGAGCAGCCCTAACCGAAGTACTTAAACTCGTTGTTGACATATTGTCATGGCCTCTGGAATACCTTTCAGTTTCGAGATTCTGCGATTTGATTTTGTGGACAGTACACTCAAACTAGGCTACTCACTTTCACCTGAATACGGTCTACTCATTTTAAGGTTTCATGCCACTGGAACTTTTTGAGCAGAAGAGCGATGATGAAACTAGCGTTCGAGAAGATTAAACTGGCAGTTGTGTGCCAACATATTCTCCAATGTAAAAGAATATGAAAATATTTGTCTTGATATTTCCTGTAAAAAATATCTCCGGGACAGTATTTGTCTTTATCATGGAGTTATAAAGATTGGGAAATACTGAGTTGTCTCTGCATCTTGGAATATCCTGACCTCTGGTGGTCGTTTTAAATGTCCAACTTGTTTATCATACATCGTTGTTGTGGTTGCTGTTATTGTTGCCGTGATTGTCATTATCGTCATCATCATCATCATCATTATTGTTAAAACTTTGGACATAAGAACCAAATGACTCAAATGTTACAGACAGTATCTCTGTAGACTTGCTGCTACATGGTCTGGCTCAGACTTCTGCCATGCTATAAATGTAAATAGATTTTAATGAGAAAATAAGAAAGGTTTGTTGCATATCTGTGAGTATGCAGGGTAAAGAGCGCTGGATTTGAAGTCATTTGACAACTCTGGATCCAGTTTCCTCAACTATAAAATGAAAGGGTGGGAATAAATGATCTTTGAGATCTCTTCCAGTTTTAAACCTACAATTCTATGGTCCTATGAAATACAAATGGATAGGGAAATAAGCAAGACTGGCTTCTAATTTCTCTTGTCTCCTACAAGATCAAAACTTATACTCCTATATTTTCCAAGGTGAAAAATAACTAGCATAATAAATTAACTCAAGCTGCATGTACTTTGTGCTTTCTGTCCTAAATTGATTTTTCTTGTAATTTTATTTGTAAAGGAGACCTTAAAAAAAGATTTTTGGAGAGCAGTTTTGTTATATATCGTGTATGTATTTACTCTTAAAAAACCCCATGGTATTTGGTATATGATAAAAGTTCATATAAGCCTCTATCTTATTCTTATGTGCATATTGAAATGTTTGTTATCTTTGTTGACAATTTTTAAGTCACAAGAAAAGATTTTTTTTGGGGGAAGGGGCAATTAGGGTTAGGTGACTTGCCTAGGGTCACACAGCTAGTAAGTATCTGAGGTCAGATTTGACTCAGGGCCTCCTGACTCTAGGGCTAGGGCTCTATTCGCTGCTCTACCTGGCTATCCCAAGAAGAGATTTAAAAAAGAAAAAATCTCATTTTTTTTTTCCAGCAGAAAGGTAGTGGAGAATTAGGTAAACAATAGGCAAAACTTGCAGGGCTCTAAGCTTCAGCCCTAGCCTTGTCATTCATTTCATGTGTAATGGGAACATATTGTTTAATCTTCAAATGCCTCAGTTGCTACTTTGAAGTCAAAAAATTTACTTTTTAAAATTTGACTGAAGGACTAGCAGCTATTCCTTGAGGTTCATGGTTCTATTCAAATTAGCATATGCCCAGTTTTCTGTAATCCAGTTCAAAAGTTCAGTCTTTTTTTTTTTCTGAAATCGCCTTCTGTTGCTTTATTTTGGCATGGAGCAGGCCCTGGGCTCTGGAAAGCTGTGCCAGTGGGCTGCAACCTCTGGCGGGTTCTACCAAGTTGGAAACCTTTTTGAGTACAAGTTAGGGATTGGCTGTTGCCCAAAGCCAGGCCACTTACATTCAGAGAGACTCCTCATTTGGATGTCCACAAGGCGGTGGATTCAGAAGCACAGAAACTTGCAAAAACCATGTATTAAGTTATAGCTGGCTTGAAATCTGTGTTGTTAGAGTGAGTACCCAAACACCAACAAAATTACAGATTAATGAAATATTTATTAAGCACCTCCTGTGTGCAACACATTGTGCTAGACACAATAACAGAAATGAAAAACAGTTCCTGCCCTCAAGGACGCTACATTCTGCTTGGAATACAACATCTAAATGGATAACAAGATAATTAAAGGAAGGGGAGAGTACCAGCAATTAGGTGACTAGGGAAAAGTTTCCTATATGATTTGGCATCTAAACTGAGCCTTAAAGGAAGGTAAAGCTTCTGCGAGGGAGGGATGAGTAGGAAATACATTCCAGACGTGATAGACAGCCTATGCAAAGGTTGGCTGAAAAGATTTGTGAGGCATCTGCATAGAGATTATAATTGAATCCATAATAGCTGATGACTCATGAGGGCGGATATAGAAAAAGAAGAGAAGAATGTCCAGCATGGAGTCTTGGGTAGGTGGGAGAATCTATGGTTAGCAGATGATACTGAGAAGTGATTGTCACACAGGAAACAGGAAACCTGGGAAATAGTCAAAGGAAGAGGGAGCATCCAAGAAAGTAGAGTGATCAACAGTGTCAAAAGTTGTAAAGTGGTATAGAAGGATGTGATCTGAGGAAAAGGCAATCAGATTTAGCAAGTAAGAAATCAATCCTGGTAATCCTGGAACCAGAAGTTTCAGTTGACTGGTCCAGACAGAATCCATATTGTAAGGGATTGAGGAAAGGGGGCAGAAAGTACAGACTCTTTTTTTTTCCGTTTCTTTTGTAAGAGTTTGGCTTTGAAAGGCAGGAGAAGTATGGAATAATGGCTTGAGGGAATGACAGGGACAAGTGAATATTTTTTTTAAAGATTGGTGAATATGGGCATATTTTTAGAGAGCAGAAGAGGAGCTAGTAGATAAGGAGAGATTAAAGGTGAAATAAAGAGAGATTACCAAGGAGAAAAATCTCCCAGAGAGACAGGCGAAGAAATAAAGGGTACAAGGACAGAGGTTGGTTTTGGCCAAATGGGCCACATCTTTATCAAAGACTAGGGCAAAGGAGGAAAGAGGAAGGTAGGGGAGAGGAGTTTCAAATTGTAGAATAGAATTCACAGATGGATGGCCTTCATGTTCTCAACAAAGCAGGGGGATGAGGTCCTCTGCAACATCTTGAAGGCTGGAATTGGCAGCACATGGCAACTGATCAGCGGTAGGAAATGAAGGGTAAAAGAGAAGAATTAAAGATGGCATTGAGGTTTTGACTGATATTATTTCAAGTGAACATTCCCCCTTCCCAAAACAAATCATTATGATTCCATAACTAATTACATTCAAGGCCTTTTTTCTTGTTTCAGGAATATACAAGCTCAATCTTTCTGATCCTCCTTTGCAGTTCACTCTCTGGCCTTGTAAGAGGCAAGTCTCTGAGAAATAAATATGCAAAGTTAGGGAGACTCGTGTCATTCATTGAGTTCATTGAGCCTTGATTAAGCTACTACTGCATGCAAGTTATTGTCCTAGTTGCTGAGAACACAAAGACCAATCAATCCATCAACAAACAAAAAACTGGGTCTCAAGATGGATTTTTCTACCTGGAGGATACAATATTAACAAAGATAAGGAAATTCAGTTTAATTTGAGAAGGGAAAAGTCACCAAAAACTGAGCTCAGTGATAAGAAGGGCTTTTTTTATAGGAAGTGATACACAAGATGGTGAGGCTTGAATGAAGCTAAGGATTCCAAGGGCCAGAGGTAAGGAGCTAATGAACTTCACGTTTACCCTGATTGTTGTTTGTCCTTCATTTTCTAAGAGGACTATGATGACATCAGGAAGGTGATACCACAACATGCAAGGGAATTGGATTTAAGTGAGGGTGGGCTGTGCAAAGTCACCAGCCTCACTCTTTCCTCTGGAGCTATCTGGGTTTGGTGGCAAGATACACATCAGGACGACTGGAGATGGCCTCACATGAATACTATGGAAGAACTTGGCGTTTTTAATCTAGGGTCTTTAACAAGTCTCAGTTTGACTAAGGCAATTCCCATTTAGTGATTAAGGCTAGGTAAAAATGAGGCAAAGAATGGCCTCTTTAACTGTAGTTAAAAAAATAATAATAATAACAATCTGGGAGGGGAAGACCCTCAGGGCTTCTGGCCAAACTAGAAACAATTCCTATTTATGTTCATTCTGAGTCAATCAGGGTCCAAAAATGACCAAGTGGGGCTAGGCCTGTGACCTATTGTTGGCCAATCCTTGAGAGCCAGAGTGATTTGGGTTTAAGGTGTGGTCCTTAAGAAATCTAGCCTCTAAACCCCAAGATATCTTTTGAGGTTTGGGAAGGGAAAAGAAGGAAGGAAGGAAGGAAGGAAGGAAGGAAGGAAGGAAGGAAGGAAGGAAGGAAGGAAGGAAGGAAGGAAGGAAGGAAGGAAAAAAAGAGAGCTGTATTGTCTCAGTCAGAGACCTGTTAAAGACTTTAGCTTAAAAAGGCCAAGGTCTTCCACTACATCTGGGGCCATCTCTAGTCATCCTGATGTGTGTCCTGCCACTGGACCCAGATGACTCTAAAGGAGAGAGTGAGGCTGGTGACTTTGCATAGCCTTCCCTCACTTAAATCCAATTCACTCGCATGCCATGGCATGATCATGTCCCTGACGTCATGGTCCTCTTTGAAAATGAAGGACAAACAACAACCTTCGTGAGTAGCAGGAGCTGCCCTACTGGGACCCTAAATGGAACTGGTTTACCCTAGAGATTCAACATAGGGATGCAGAGGTCAGAAATGAAATACTGAGGACAAGCAGGCCAGTTTAAGTATGTCAATTGACATTCATAACACTGACAGCATTTTGGTACTGGAGACATATACTTGAACACAGATTTTATTTATTTATTTTTTCTTTGGTTTTAGGTCTGGGGTGTTTCAAAAAATGGGACTATCTCAACTGGTCTTTGGAAGCTGTGTGATAATGGGAACTGTGATAATGACCCATCATATGTGGGAGAAGGTATGGCTGGTCATTTTTTTGGAGCTTGAAAAAGACTTTGACCTTTTTTGGGGGGGGCTGTAAGTTTAATCTTTTCTCTCTGTTTACAAATATTTGGACAGATGCCCTCAAATCCGTGCAAGCCTTCATGATTCTGGCCATCATCTTCTCTGTCATTTCTCTTATTGTTTTCATATTCCAACTCTTCACCATGGAGAAGGGAAACCGGTTCTTCCTCTCGGGTGCCGTCATGCTGATTTGCTGTAAGTGTCCTAGAGTCAGCCTCTTTACCTTAAAATACTAATGTTTACAGTAAAGAAAGCATAGGTAATCTAGTAGGAGATTTCAGCTACGTGAAAATTTTTTTTTTTCTGATTTTCTCTTTTTGAGAACCTTTAATAAAACTAAAGGCCAAGGACTGGCAGCTGCCTCGGTACTTCATGAGAAGCTGCTACTAAGCAGTTGCTACAAATTGCAACTGAAATACTTCTGAAAAAGCCACCTACTGTCATGCTTAATTAGTGAGTAGTGCTCTCATGGGTTGCAAAAAGGGCAAAGTTGTAGCCATGACATAAAGCAGATATCATCATCATCTTCATCTATCATTCTATAAATATTACCCAACTCATCTAGTTGGGACTGAAGACTGAATAGCTGTTGCAGCACATTCCTGTGCAATGAGATCCTGCCCTGACATGCTGTGGATATAGGCAACACAGAGAGCCGGGGTGGGAATGGTGTTCTTTGGGATGCTTTAGACTTCTGATCATGCTTGTTGTCTTGCCTAAACAATTCAGCAATTTCTTTGCAGAGCTCAGCAATAGTTCTACCGGGGTCTGAGTTGGTGACCTGAATTTCAGTTTTAAATATTCTCAAATGATTTATTATGCATAACAATGAAGAAAGTGTGAATTTAAAATCACAAAAATTCCTTTGATGACTTGCCCTGTAGGATAAGACAAAAACTTAAAAGTAAGGCTTGTGTTCCTGACTTTAATATTGGTCTGTCTCACTCACTCTCCCCCTCTCCCTCTCTCCCCTACAGGGATATGCGTTCTGATTGGCGTTTCCATCTACACTGATAAATATGCTAATGAGCAGGCTTTTACAAGTTTTGATCACCACGGATACTCCTTTATTCTGGCCTGGATCTGCTTTTGCTTTAGCTTCATTATTGGCATCCTCTATCTTGTCCTTAGAAAGAAATAAGGCTGCTGGAATTTGTCTGTGGGGTTTGGGGGAGGGGGCTGGGAGGGGAAAGCTGTTGAAACTGGGAGGGAAGTGGGAGCTGCTCTGCTAGAAGAACCATATAAAGGGTGGGGTGGGAGGATGGGGTGGGTATGGGAGGGGGAAGGACTAGACTCATCGCTGAGATAAATTACTACCAGCACACACCCTACCCTCAAGAGAAAGCAGGCTGTGAGGAGAAGCTGCTCAGATCTTCCCTGGATACCACAAGCTAGAGAGCTTCCCACAAAGCACCAAGGTTTTTCTCCTGCTGTTCTAAACTGTTGGACTTGCCAGACATCATGCCATTGACTTCCTAGCATGATGGAGAAGCAGTGAAGTTCTCACTCCTGAGGAATCAAGAAAGCCCTCAGACCTTTTTCACCGAGTTAAAAGTAGCGGTACAAGTTCCTGGCAATAACCATGGTGTTATTTTTGTGCTGAATGTGCGAAATCTGGAAGCAACCCCTCCCTTCCTACTCAGAGCAAAACATTGAAACCCCTGTTACAGAGTGGCCCTAAACCGAACTGTTGGCAACCGCCTGATAATCTGTGTTACGATTAGCCTGTGTAATCAGAAAAAAGTAAGTTAGAGAAAGTTTGCTAACACTCTAGTTCAATACCTGACACATTGGAAGGGTTAGTGAGTGCTTGCTGATTGAGGCAGAGAGTTCAGGGGGAGGACAAAGCAAGCAGTGTGAGTGGTTAGGAGGTAATAGAGCATAGAGGACCTCAAAGGTCCTCCAATGATCCATCCCCTTGCCCCAGAGCAGCTGATCAAAACACACATTCACCCCACATGGAGTCCTCTCACCACTCAAGTTTGCTGGGCCCGTTGCCTAGACTCTGAGGCTAGGAGCTTCTGTAAAGCCATTAATTAACTACAAAGTCTACAGTGAATACAACATGCAAGCTATGGGACCAAAGGATTGTCTTATAAAGAGCGCCAAATCTCTCAGACTACGCTTCTAGGATCTTTTTTTTGATGTTGAATTCAATTTTTTAGTTGCCTACGTATGAGCAGATTTTTTTTTCTACTTGCATGATGGAAAGGCAGTAAACACAATTGTTTATAATCACCACATTAGGAACAACCGAGGAATTGTGGTCTTATTATCCAGGCAAGGATATGCTAGTTGGGGTTTTATTACTCAGCTCTAGCCTGGATTTCTTATATGATATTGGAGTATGTCATTTCGTTTCTTTGAGGCTCAGCTTCTCGTATTTGGGGACCGGGGATATCAGATCTCTTCCTGGCTTCATAGGTCACATCTAGTCTGGCCTTATTATATAGGAAACTGGACCTCAAAGAACTTAGGTTTGTCAGATGGTCAATAACTACCCTGATTCACCTTGGAGAAGGGCTTCTTAATCCTTTTTGTGTCATAGATTCCTTTGACAGTCTGGGAAGCCCAGGGACCCCTGTTCAGAATAATGCTTGTTTCATAATTGAAGGAAAAGCTGAATTTCATTGAGAGATTAGTGAAAATAAAGATGTATTCCTCTTCCCCCTCACCGAAGTTCACAGATTCCTTAAAAACAATCCAAACACCTGTTGGGAGGGTAAGAACCTTTGCCTTACAGGGTAGTGAGGCTTAATTATTAAGAAAGCTAATTCAGGTTAAATTACAACAACAGAAAGGATCTTGGGTGAAAGGTGCTACCTAATTGTAAAGTATTACCATGTCTTAGCTCAGTTATGAGAACAGATTGCTTGCTTCCTTGCTTCCTACCAGAAAGCAGAACATTCCCCCAAGACAAGTAAAACTTTAGTTAATAGATAGATAAGTTCTTTTTATAAAGTGACTCTTATGGTACCTGATCAGATCATAACTGAACTGCTCTGCTGCCATGGGGGCATTAGTATACAGGATTGAGTTATTCTGTTCCTACTGGTCAAATAGCCACTGCTTTCCTCCCCTTGGTAGGCAGAGGGGAAAGTGGGGTTCTTAAAGGGACAGCTAGAGCAGCTATTTAAAGCCATCTCAGACCCTGGGTTTCTTTTCCTGATGTTTCCCCTCTCCATGTGAAGGGTACAGTCTTGGGGAGGAATTTCAGACATCTTTCCCTTCTAACTTAACCTCTACTCTCCCAATATCTCCTGTACTTTTTTTTTTTCAAAATTGTGTGGGGTTGTTCTGCCATGATTGCTGATATTTATGTAAAAGTAGTATTACTAAGCAGTACTGGTGTATATTCTAGTTCTATGTATATGCTGGGGGCAGGGCACCAGATTACCTGAGGGTGGTGGCCAGGTTGGCTTGGAAAATTGTGGGCTGATAAATGTTTTAACAGACAAGAAAAGTTTAGGCAAGTAGTAAAGGCTTTTATAACTTCCAAAATTCTTATGCCATGAGTTAACCAAGGAGATGGTTGTGTCACTTACAAAAGTCAAAATATGACTTGGAGTGAACATCATATTCCTCTCTTTTTGTGTGACATTTCCTTCTCATGTAATTTGTATTACATTGGTAGGCATGTCCTAGTACTGTACTTGGCTTTTTTTCATGGAATGAGACATTTCGTATATAGTAATTGTGAATATTTTGATACAAATGTTTATAACTTTAAGGTTAAAAAAATAGATTCTGATTTCCTTCACTGCATGGACTTTGTCTCTTCATTCTTTGAAAATGTTGGAAAGTATGAATGATAGAAATATATAACCCCAGCTATGGGGTTGCAGTTTACTTGGAGCTTGGTTGAGATATGAAAGGGACAGCCTTGGACCTTAATGCCATTGTGTTGCCTCCAAAAATATCCTTCTTGGGGCCTAAGCTATTCCTTGGTTATCAATGAGACAACTTTAGAAGGTGCAATAACTTTTAGTTTATGCAATGAGATCAAGTTCAAGTGTCTCTTGCTTTTAAAAAATCTCATATAAAAACAGAAACTTCCTAAACGGACACATTAGAATTGATTATCTACTTTACAAATAAAACAGCTCTTTACTTGCCCAAGTGACTCACCACTAGTTCCCTAAGTGCATCCCAAGTATGAATTAATTTGCAAATTTGATTTATACATAATTTTTCAGGAACACATCTCATGTATAAAATGATGAGGTTTTTCCCCACTGAGGAAAAATGGCATTTATACTATAGACCAATAGTGAAGGGAAAGAATAAGCTGCTGTCATGTTTATGTCAACAAAACCAACATGACGAGACTGACTTCAATGCATATGAAATAGTCTTCTATCTCATAATACTCTTTGGAGACCTTTCCCCAGGGGTATGTGGATAAATATTTAATAAAGGGTTCTCCAAAAAAAATAGGACATACTTCATCCTGCTTTATCCACACTGTTAAGTTTAATCTGATTACCGACATGTTCTTTATAAATTTCTTGATTCTAGACAATAAACAAAATGATAAACCAAGTCCCAATTTGTAGTGTTGCCAATTTCTGAGCTCACACTGATTTAACAATAGGCTCTCCTGGTTGATTAGGACTGACTTCAGCACACCTCTGCCTATGCTTCTCAGACATGCTTTCTCATAGTCTTCAGACATATCCTCTCTCTCTCTCTCTCTCTCTCTCTCTCTCTCTCTCTCTCCCCGTCTCTCTCTCTCTCTCTCTCCTTTTCTTCCTCTGCCCTCCCCTCCCTTTCTTAATCCCTCCATGACATCCAAGTCAAGAACTCTTCTCTTCCTGATATCCTGGAATATTCCTATTGAGCACCCCTCACCCATAGTCTATTTTCTTCGCTATTCTCACCTATATAACATCTTATCTTCTCTCAGAGCAACAGGAAACAAAAGGTTGGAATAATCAGGCATTACTTAGAATGGAGAAATCACAAGAGCTTCTGAGGGATTAGCATTAGAGTTTTCCTTAACATTTTCATATTTGATTTTTAAAAGGGATGAATGGTAAAATCTCTAGGTTTATAATTTTCCCAGGCAGTGAACTCCAGCTCCCCCCAACAGGGACAAACTGCATAAAACACCACAAAGTTATATAAATGGGTAGAAAGGGAGCAGATAAATGACAATGTTAGGAAATGCATCTAGAGAAAAATAAACCAAACTATACAAACAGGATGACCAACGTTAAGTTACCAGTTACTACTCAGGAAGACAATCGTGGATGTTCCTTTGGACCCTTTGGATGGCTGATTGAAGAGTGTTCCCTGAAGACACTAACCCAGTGGTTTTGGCAACATTTAAGGCTAAAAACATCCTAGATATTATCGGAAACTACTAGAAACTCAATAAAAATTCTTTTTTCCAGTCTTCTCCCTTACTAAATCTATAAATTCTAGAATTCAGGGATACTTTTTGGGGCAAGAAAAAAGTAAATTTTGAACAAAAAGAAGGCGATATTACTTGACACAGCTGGTAGTAAGGTCACTGAACTCAACATCACCACAGGCAATACAGACTGAAAAAATAAACATTTCTAAAAGTTTCAATTAAGTTAGAATCATAGAATTGTCAGAGATTTAAGGAACAATAAAGGCCACTCAGATGTTGATAATGAATTACTGAGGAAAGTAGACTATTTTGTGACATTTGTTAAGTTGAATAGCAAGACTTTTCTATAACAGGTTCCTTGATAGTATGTCACAGACAGTTCTGGACTGAATAGATCAAAGGTAGACTATAATATGGCAAATTTCTTATTCTTAGAATATGCCTACACCTAACTTCCTGGTGTTCTAGAGATTTCAACAGATCATAAAGTCAGATGATACAAGAGGAATAAAAATCTCTGTGTTACAAGCAAAGAACTCTACACAGAAAGTGATAATATATTTATTACAGAGAGTGCTGAAGTAGGGAAAAAAAACAACACAACCCACAGGAATAGGCAGGTCTCAACCTATAAACAAGTTGCTTTCTATAAGTTCGATGATCAGTTACATGTTTAAATGAGAAAATTAATTCCAAATTCGAACCTATTTTCCTAATCTAGTCCACAATTTTATTTTGTATATAATGTGACTGAGATAATAGTGCATTTCAACCATTTGCAATCATTATTGCAAAGAATCCCTAAAAGGGAGGGTCAGCAAATGTCTTCTTCTATCTCTAGTATCCTCCTGGTTGCCATATCTTTGGCATTCCCCAAATGATGATCAGTGGAGTCAGTGGAAAGAGAGGACCTATGGAAGCACTATCACAATTACATTCTAATTAGGATATTGTACTGATTCCTGTCCTCTAGTCATTTACTTTATCTGTAGAATACTCCAGAATATGTTTGCTGGTGGTCACCATGGGGTTGATCAAAGAAGGGAGAGGTTGGTAATAGGATAGGAGAGACCGATGACCATGAGTAGGCAATGAAGAGGACAGAGGGCTGTAGGAATCACTTTGGAGGGGGTGGTACCTGGAAAGCAAATGTGAGAAACAAAGAAGGTGGAATGGAAAAAAAGTTGAGAGCAACCAAAGGATAAAGGAACAAAAAACTCTTTATAGACTTTAGTTTCCTCATGTGTAAAATGAGGGAATTGGAATAAATTATACCAATGGTATCTTCTAGATCTTCCATTCTATTTTTTCTGTTCTATTTGGCCTATTTAGTATTCCTTCTCCCACAAGGAATGAATGAATGAATGAAAAAGAATGCATTAACTACTTGCTATTGCCTAGAACTATGTTAGGTACTAGGGATACAAAAGTATAGACCATCTCTGCCCTCCAGGTGCTTACATTCTAATAGACAGTGATAATACACATATTGGAAGAGTGGCTAGGGAGGGGCGCTTTGATCCAGAAGTTATAGGGATGGTGAGTGGAGACATAGGAGAGTATACTGGCATATCTTTTCCAGGAAAAATGGTAGAATTGATTTGTTCATGGTTCCAGAACTGGAAAGGGTGAGTGGTAAGTGCTCAGGGGCAAGCAGCTAGTGAGGTTGGCGAGTAAGTAGTGAGGACCTGCCTGAAATACTAGGCCCCGTGAAGAAGTCATCAATCAAGAAAGCAGGACCCCAGGGCAGATGTTCTAGAGATAAAAGGGTTAAAGCATCCCAACCATGTTTTCTGGTGCAGGCAGAGATTGGCCCTGGTGAAGCTGTGGAAGATGGCTAGTGAGTAGGAAATAAAGTATAACTGGACCCCTAAAATTCCAACTTCTTATTCCTCTAATCTCCATCATTCCCCCCAAATTCTGTTTCCCTCATGCCTCTCCTCCAACTAAATTATATATTATATTATAGTATATTATTAAAATTAAGTATTAAACTATTTAGTTAATATATTATGTTTGTTCAAAATATATTAAATTAGTAACATTAATTATATATGTGTATATATATAATATGAAAATTATATTAATCCTACCACTCTCTAATCCCTGCCAAAACCCTTCCACCCCTCACTATATTATTAACAAATTTCCTTTATCCTTGAATTCTTCTTCCTACAACTCTTCCATTTTTTGGCCATGACCTGAAACCTTGTTTGCACCTGAAGATACCATATCCCTTGCTGCCCTCTCCAGTGTTAGGCCTTCCTTAATGCCGTCTTACTCACAGGATCAAGGAGACATGTTAATATACTTCTTTGTCTCAACTACCACTTTCAAACCCTTGCTCTGCTGTGAGCATTTGATGGCTTTTTTAAAATCCATGCTATTCAATTATATTACCTTGTCCGAATTTACTAATATTGAAGACATTCTCTCATCTTCCCTAATGACTTCATTGGATCTCTGGCTTCCTCTCTAATCTAAGTTCTGTCATCATTCATTGCAATTTCAATATTCACCATGATGACCCTTCATACACCATGGTCTCTGTAACCATCTCAATTCCTATGACCTCCATCTCTGCTCTGTTTCAGCCACCTGTGAGGTAGAAGTTGCTTAGATCAGCAGTGTCAAATGGTGGCCTGGTACAGAAGGCAAAATCGAACCATATAAAAATCTAATTGGTTAATATTTAACAAAATAAATAAAAATACAATTGAACACAGATAATGTTAATATATGATTTTCTAAGTCAATATGCAGCCCATTGGGATTCTTATATATGGTTTAGTGGCTTTCATTTCTATTTGAATTTGATACCACTGGCTTAGATCACCTTATCACCCCAAATTCTGCCACCTCCAAGATGCTGAATTGTGAAATTCCTCTTTCTAATCACAATTTCTTTCCCTCGCATTACCCATTACAAAGCTGCTCTCCACCCTTCCTGTGACACCAGTCCCTTGATCTCTCCTTATTCTCTTAATTCAGTATGCCTTCTCTGGTTTTGCTTTCTCCTTTCAAAATTCTAATTATATATTCAGCAATTTTGACAAGGCACTTCCTCATATTTTGAATCCTTTACTCCCTTGCCCTTTTTATGCTCCTCTGTTACTAATCCACAATTTTGAGACACTCTCCCAATCTTCCATCTTCGTTTCTACTCCCAAGTCAGTGAGCACAACTTGAGGAAGTCACAGAATCGCCCATTACAAATTCCACTTAAATGGGCCATAGTTGCTGAATGGAAATTCTTTTACTCATTTTTAATTCTGATTGATTCAGTATGATATTATTCTAAACCTCTTTTGTCAGACTTCCAATTCCACCTTTTACCCACTGAACTTCAGCAGAACATATCAGTCCATCAACAAACATTTATTAAATGCTTACCATGTGCCAGGTACCATGCAAGGTGCCAGGGATTTTTTTTTAAAGGGGACAACATTTTATGCTTTTGATGAGCTTACATTCTAATAGGGGGATACAATTTGTACATGCATACATACATACATACATGCATATAATGTATACACACATATACATGCACATATATACACATACACAAATACATATATAGTGCATATTTGTAAATATACACACAAGATACATACACAAAATAGATAAAAGATCACTGTAGAGGGGATGGTACTTCTAGCCAAAGGACTTGGGGAGACTTCCATCAGAAAAGCTATTGAGCTAACTCTTGAAGGAAATCAGGGATTCCAAGTGGTAGAAGTATGCACCAGAGGATTCAAGGCAAAGGGAAACAGCTAGCATAAAATCTGAAGATGGGAGATGGCATGTCGCATGTCATATATGAAGAATAACAATTAAGTTAGCGTGGCTGGACCATGGAGTTTGTAAAAGGGTAGTAATCTATAAGCAGACTGGAAAAGAGGAAGGGAAGAGATTGGGAAGAGATTTAAATGTCAAATGAAGGGCTTTATTTTTGATCTGAAAGAACCAATGGGGCTTATTAGGGAGATGGCATTCAGAACAGTGCTTTAGGGAAGTCTTTTGATGATCTTTCACATCCCTTAACTGCTTGGAGAATAATGACCTTGAAATATTGTATTCCTAAGGTCCAGAAGCCTTAAGTGCCACTAAAACACATTACTGAGTCTCAGGAGAGGCATCAAGATGCCCTATCTCACATGCCCAAGCAAGATCTGGAGGTTATGATTCAGGGGAATCCAGAAGCACAGTAGAAATTACTGATTATTGAGAAGATTAAAACTGTCCATTGTGAGCTCCATCATTTTTTATACTCCATCATATACCTAAACATTTCCCGGCGTTCTCACCTATCCTCTTTCAGCTGTAGTCAGCCTTTTCAGTAAGTCTAAGCTAACCATTCCACCTGTGCTCTCCACCCCACCCCATAACCTCTGGACTCTCAGAGAATATGATTTAACATTTAGTTACAAACTGCTAAGCAACCCAGTTGCCTAGTCTAGTAAGACTAGACAAAAACTAAACGCTATTAGAAGTGACAAAGTGCATACAGACTGTAACTGCAATCTTCAAACCTTCCCAGGCACCAGAAGTTTCAGTGACCCTATTTTCTCTATAATAATGTATAAACTCCTTTCTTTTAGCATTTCAAACTCTTTATAATCTGGCTTCAAACAATCTTTCCGAAAATTTCGCATTATTTCTGCTCATGCATTCTATGATCCAGTCAAATTGGGCCTGCTTGCTCATCCCCATCCACAATAATCCATACATTCTGCCTTTTGGAATCCAGAGCTCCTTTCAAACTTCATTTGACATCCTACACAATGCCATTTTTCATCATCCAATTATTAGTGATTCCTCCAATCCCAGCAGAATGTATCAATGACAGGCATTATTTTCATTTATTAAATTTTGTATTCCCTAGCACTGGCAAATAGTAAGTGTTTAATACTAGTTGATTTGAATTAAGAAGCAGCAGGGGATCTCTAGGAAATTTGTTATATATGTGCATAATCAGTATATGTAACCTATGGTCCAGGGAACCTTATAGTCCCTGGACTCACATGGATTACAGCTCATCCTGATGGTCTCATCCCAAGAGGGTTGTTATCTCTCTTTGGCTCATTGCCCCTACCTGGAGTTGTTCAGGAATATCTAATATTCTTAAAGTGTAATTTGTATCTAGGTTTCCCAAATGTAGGTAAAAGGGTCCTTAGTACCTTTTCAAGTAATCAAAGTACATACAATATGGGTGTCAGATTTGGGATAGCCTTATTTCATCCCATAGAAAGGGCAAACATTACAAAGGATCCATAGGAACCCATAAACAAATAAAGAAATTACACCTTCCCATCAGGAACTGAACTTCGAGATGTTATCAGGGCAACACCTTGACATTCCAGTGAAATCATATACTCCCATGGGGCCATAAATGGTGTCTTCCAGACACATAGTGCCACCCTGTGGCTTCCTTAGACTACCTTCATAAAGTAAATATACTTCGGGGGTTGCCAAACAAATTATTTCCTTCCCATAGAATCTGCATTGCTTGAAAACTCACTAGCTTTACTCTCCGAGTACAGGGCTGCACAGGAACATGGCAAACAAGCCCTTTTCTTTCTTACCAGTATTATTCTGTATCAGACAATCATCTCCTCTTTTGAAAACCTGGGAACTCCAGAACTCAAGAACCGATGATCTTGGGACTGAGTGGAAACACACACATCTGTGTCTTCTGTGACCATCTGTAGGAAATCTCTTGATGCCCCAATTACTAGCATCTGTTAAGCTCGGAAAGTGTCTGCTCAGGATTTCACCTTCCAGGCCATCTGCAAGGACATGACTACAACAAGTTGCCACACTCCAGGAGTCCTGGTGAGGGAAAGGAGAAATGTATTACCCTCATTTGCAGAAGACATAAAGGGGGAAAGGAAAAGGGATAGTCCTGAAGAGAGTCTAGGATCCTGTTTTTCTAGGTCACGCAGATTTTCAGTCAGACAATCATTGAGAGCCAGTCCCAGTCTCTGAAGCCCAATGAGGAACAGTAGCTATGCTTGTTTTCTTCTAGGAAATGTCCCTCCATTGCCTTTAAACAATGTTACACTCTGTAATCTCCTGAGATTAATTGAGATCTTATAAATTGATCAACTCTAATGTATCACTGTTATTTATTTATTTCAAAATTCTGACTAAATTGAATAGTCTGTAAGAGAGAATGCTCATTTGAAAACATTCCAATCAAACCTCAGTCACCTGTGACTCTTCTTTCTCTTTACTCTCCCCACCAAACTCTAATTAGTTGCCACATACAATTAATTCTACTTCCGCATTAAAAAAAAAATCATCTCTTTTCCAGTTCCTTGAAATCACCCTTATATAAGCTCTTGTCATCTTTCACTTGGTCTATTGAAATAACCTCTTTGTGGTAAGAGCAATAGCTTCATAGGGTAGGATAGATTTCCCCTCACTAAGAATCAGTGAAGTTGTCCCTGAAACATGGTTAGTCCAGGGAGGTGAGATTTGAGCCATCAGAATGGCTTCCAACCATAAAAGGCCAGCCCGTTAGGAGTAGGTGCCCCTCAGACTTGGTGGGTGGTCCATATCTAACCCATCTTGCTGATAAGAGGTGTTTCTGTATGGAGACAAAAAAAGGCCTTTATCTACTCAAACCAGGGCTGTATCCTTGCTGAGTATTCTTTCCATGCTATAGTTAAGGAAGCCTCCTTTTGTTAACTATTAAATGGTCTATGGGTTCTCATTTTGTTTTAATTCAAATCCAAAGCGCTAGACTGACCTGAATCATCTTCAGCCTATGACAGCTTCCTAACTAGTTCCCCTGCTCCTAGTCTCTTCCTTTTCTAATCTCTTTCACACAGCTGACAAAATCATCATCCTGATGACCGTGTCTCTCCTTTCCTGAAGAAACTTCGGCGACGACCTATTGCCTTTAGGCTTAACTAAAACCGGTCTGTAATTTTCAGTCTGAAATTTAAGGTCTTTCCCAGTTTGATTCCAACTTCTCTTTCCAGCCTTATTTCACATCACTTTCTTTTATATATACTATGTTTTAGTGAAACTTGACCTGTTCTTTCTTATTTCCATTCATTCCTGCAAGTTATCTCTTATACCTAACATATACCTCTTCCTTATCTCCATCTACTGACATTTTTCTTACCCATTTGATATACAGTCTAATAAAAAACTATATATGATATTTTATTTAAACAACCGAACCTAATATTACCAATTTTAGGCTTAGTGTTGATACCCTGACAGCAAATTTTTAAAGAAAACAAAATGTAAGTTATGATTTACTTCTTCACTGATCCTTAACTGTTCCTAGACTTTTACTTACTCTAAAGCTAGTTTTATCTCGAGAGTTCATGAGAGCATTTCTTTCAAATTTCCTCTGAACTCCTGGAGACACACTTCTGACATAGATAACCTATATTTAAATAAGTTCAATAATTAAGAGGACAGGCTTCTTTTGAACTCAACCACCAAGGTTTTTTCTGACTCCCTTTCATCTTTTCTCTGAATATGCATGAAGTAAGACTAAAGCGAAGATTTGGACAGTCTCAGTGGATGCACACTATGCCACTTTATCTTTTAGTTATACACTCATTCCTCCCCCCTCTCCCATATTATCTGTTCCTCTCAGCCCTGGAGCGACTCTTAAGCCCCTAGAGTTCCACCACAAGAAATATAAGCCTAAGCATTCTGGATCAGCCTGGACTATCTATTGCCTGCTTGGTCAAGTACTGAGGATCTTCCAGCAGTGTTCACTGTAGGTTGATTTTCTACCTTTCTTTCCATCAAATCAAAGCTGCTTTAAGATAATCCTGTGCAGTTCCCATCAAATCCTAACCTGGGTTGGGGAGGTCTAAAACTGATAGGAGGTAAGAATTATCTACCCCATTCAGATCACATACCAAACCTAACAAAATGACTTAGGAAAAATCCAAGGATTAAAACATACATGCTAGGGCAACTCACTTAGGGAAAGCCCATTTAACATTTGTTTGAATCTGCATTATTCTTTCCTCCTAAATTGTACTTAAATATTGTTTCATCTTTTTTTTTCTCTCCCAAATTTAAGTTTATACTTTTTTTCCCCCTCTAGTGAGTTCTAATAGTTACTTTGTATCTCAACTAGGATTTTTTTTCCTTTCAAAGAAAATGAAAGGTGACATGTCAGGAAGAAATTAATGCCTTTCTCTAAATTTCCTTTTTGAACTTAAAATGTCTATTTTTAAAACTGGGATTTAAAAATATGCTTACTTTTGTCCAAATTTCCTCTAATCCACAAACATCCTTTTTTAGACAATTTGTTCTTTTTTATCTTTAAATTTTTCATTTTGAATGTTTTTTTAAAATTATTTAATATATTTAGTTTTCAGCGTTGATTTTCACAGGAGTTTGAATTACAAATTTTCTCCCCATTTCTACCCTCCCCCCACTCCAAGATGGCGCATATTCTGGTTGTCCTATTCCCCAGTCAGCCCTCCCTTCTGT